>UFQX01000127.1:37506-310825 GCA_900497675.1 Arapaima gigas | reverse complement strand
AAAAAATCCCCCAAAAAAAAAAAAAAAAAAAAAAAAAAAAAAAACACAGCTTTCTACAGCAAAATACTGCAATGCCACACAAGTCGGCAATAATGACGACACTCGAGATGCTTGCTGAAAGCATACATCAAAATTTACGTTACAGGATGTTTACTTACCAAATACCTTTAACAAGGTACAAGCATCCAACAAGTAAATGTATACGATCATTTGCAGGGAGCAAAGCTTTAACTGAAGAAGAAGAGCTGAACAGTTGCCAAGGAGAGCAGGTGGTAACCACAACTGTTAACGAAAATAAAATACACCTACAATCTCATTTTACACTTTATTCAAATCTAGAATTTTGAAAATATTTACAAAGAAATTACATAATATACTTCAGACAGGAAAGATGATGCCAGAGCTTCCATCTATTATGAATTTTACAGCCTCGTCCAACATGTGTTCACTTAATGGGTGGTTACTTAAAGGAAAACAAATATGGTATATACATTTCTGCTTAGTCAGCAGAGTACAAAGGAAAGAAAAACTAGTATTAACCAGTGTGCAACAACTCATGTCACACACACAAAAAAATGTAATGAACATGTGTACAGTGTTTATTTGTACTTGTGCTCAAAATCCAGGCAACTAGAGCATCAAAGGCACATTACAGCAGTGGCACCAAAAACAAGGACAATTAAATAAGTTAAATTATTCATCAATGTACAATTTAAGGTTTCCTTTAAACCCTAAACTCAAACCATCATATCACCGGACTTCAAAGTTCAGTCACAGCAGCGATTGTAGTTTTCCCAACTGCCATAAGCATTTTGCTTTTAAAATGGTAAAGAAAGGAAACTGAATGCAATGAAATGCAAATGCGATGAAGACCTTTTCTTGCTGTATTACAACAGCCAGACAGAGCAGCGGTCAATGGGCCCTGTGGTGCTATGTTATCAGGGGAATGTGGAACTCACTGCTGTCAAAGAGCAGCGGCCGTTTGGGTGGCTCTGGTTCTTTGTCGGCTCTGTGTAAAAGTTTGAAGAGGCCGGTTCCAATGTTCATTGGGATCCCCATGATAATGCACTCTGATACACCTGAACACAAACAAAAAGACGACAACACTTTAAAGCATTAATCGCATCAAAACTGCTCCTCACTTTTTCAAGATATTCATTTTTTGTATTTGTGCAGCATAATTCTGCCAGCAGTGACACATCCCGCCAAGTCCTCGTCCTGCCGAACTGGTTTGTATTCTGTATTTCAGTCTGGTGTAGCTTAGCTGCTCCTTAAGCTCTTGATTGGGAGGTTCAACAGTTCACACAATTCATGTCGATCTGAATACGATGTTCAGTTTTCAGTTGTTAAATGCCACTGGCTTTGAAAACAATGAGATGTAATTTACACTAAAAATACAAGAACTGATTCGTCTAAATTATACAAGTGTTTAAAGCAAAAGAACTATGCATTAGGCTTTAATCAGTGATTAACTGAAATAATAGATACTGCATTTTTCCATTTTTTTTTTTGCATTCATGAAGCAAACAAACAAAACGGTCTATAGCTTAATATGACTTCAGTGATGCGAGTCCTTCAGTGAAAAGCTTGATCAAGGCTAATTAATTATTCTGACTAAAAACCAGAATACACAGAAGGTCACAGGAACTGGGACTGGGGAAACGGGACATGAAATTCAAGTTTGAATTAATATTCAAATGCATATTCACTATTAGCTTTGTCCAAGTTCAAGACTAGAGGACTGGCTGATAAGTGTCACATTAGCATAGTATACAAGAAGGTTTGATCAGCACCAGCAGGATGTAGTGCCTCACCCCACCTGGGGGACGGATCACAATGAAAGCTCTGTTTGAGCAGGGTGAGGGAAAACAAACATACGTTACCTTATGCAGCGATGGCATGATTCTTTTCAAATGCAAAATAAATGAAACTTATTCACTTGGCTCCTTAGCACTAGCTGTCCACTCAATGGAAAATACATGAATATGATCAAGAAAAGGCGACAGAGGAAACTCCTTTTCTAACATAAAAGGTTAAGGACATTTACTGACCACAGACGGAGTCTTTCTGTCCAAAGTATGCAGCGTCAAAAAGATGATCGGCAGTTTTCTCAAATGATGCCAACATCAGGACACTCTCTTTCATTTTGGCCAGTCCAAATCTGGTAATTCCTAGGATTTCCCCCTGTGGATACCATTAAACAGCAGTGGTAAAAATGACTGAAAGGAGCATTAAAAAAAAAAAAAAAAAAAANAAGGGAATTAAAAAAAAAAAAAAAAAAAAAAAAAAAAAATAGAAAGTTCATATGAGCAGTATTTGTAGAATCTGCAGATGGTTGCAGAAAAAACTGCAGGAGTATCCATGACATTCCTGGCACACAACTAAAACGCATTCATAAATAAATACATGCAGATGAACAAACACACAGACCTTATAAGACATGAGATCTGCTAGCAGCATGACATGTCTTCTGTCTATACTCATGCCGTGGTTCACCATTGTGTACTGAATCTCGTTGATTATTGTTGATCTTGCAGCTTCAATGCCAAGGGTCTTCTCAACCTTAAGAAAACAGATTTTGGAATCGTACATCAGGTATATAAAGCTATGAGTTGCATACTCTAACAAATGCTGTAGAGCACTTGTAAACTTTCAGTGCCACTGGGAGCCATCTGAGGGCCTTTTACCTCATAGGTATTATTTGAAGAAGTTCTGCTGCCGTTGATGCCATGGGTGGCCATGACGGCACGGAGGTTGTCACCTTCCACTAAAAGCTTGTACTTCTCCTTTCCACTCTGCTCATCAATGTGGATGACCGCTCTGGCCACCTCCGGAATGCCCTGGACCACAATCTGACACAGCAGATACTATTAATACACAAATTAAAAGTTCAACAAATGTCGTGAAGGAAACTGCTTTTTGTAGAAGAAAACTGGCTTCTTCAGCAATAAAGACAACTGATTTCAAGTATTTAAAGTCTCCTGCTTATGCCCAAATAAATCCACTATGATAATTTCTTGAAGCAATTCGAGCACATTTATTTCTCCCCTCATATCTTCCAGCAAACAGATAAAAATCAAGAACAAATCAACTCACTGTTAAAACAAAGACACTGAGTAAATATTCGCCCATTTTCTACCTGCCAATCAAACTAAACATTAATATTAAAAGCATGGAAATTCATAAATTTTGTTCCGTATCTTTCAGCATTTAAGCGTGTTTTAATGATACACCGGCTTAAATGTACGCGTTGTAAAAATTTGAGCGAGCTGGTTTCTGCTCTGATAAAGTGCCTGTAGGCATGTGGCAGGGTATCGCGGTCTGGTGAGGGCATGGAGGGAAGGGGAGTAATACTTGGCAAACTGAACCTGGGCTCATTATTCACTTGGTGGATTGTAATGAAGAGTCAGTAATTCCCATTAGCATTATCAACCTTAAGCCATGTTTGTTTGCGACTGCTTTTACCCATTTCGAGTTTTACTGCTTATTTCTTACTCTTACCACATAATGTCCTTTGAACGACAACTGCGCCTCTGCCATCAGCCTGTGATCACCACAAGGCTATGATTTAGGAATTCTGGAGGACTTCAATGTCAGCTGTATTTTATCGTACACATTTCTGCAATGGAACACATAGCACACATAACCCATCTCACCTTGGGAAGCTCCTCCTTTAAAGACTGGAGGACGTAATACATGGAACTCTTGCTGTTCTCCCGTGGCGACACACAGACCACAGCCTCCCCATGCACCGCGATGTCACCTGGCTTCACCCTCAGCTTCGACATACAGATGGAGTAGCGCACTGTCTCTGCGTTGACCTGCAATGGATCAACCCCTGTGACAGGAATCGGCTCCTAATGCTTTCCTTACACATTAATGCTAGGAACAACCGTCTTGTTCAAAACAGGGTTTCTTAAAACACATCTATTCCCAAACCATTTTGAAATCTTTTCCAGGCTCCCATATAACAATCAACACTGTTCTATGGCATTTGGTTGTATAGTACGCAGAGTAAAGTTTGTCCAAACATTCAACAAAATGCTGAGGAAGCCAATGTGCCGAGCAGCAGGTGTAAAACCTGTAGAACCTCAGCTCCAACTGGACAATTTCTCAGAAAATGACCATTTTCAAGGACCGTGGTGCAAAACAATCCACGGCCCATTTAGTAACAAAAGTGCACCGCCATCCTGCTTGGAATGAGAGAAGATGAAAGTTCTGCACATATCCCAGGAAAACACACCTGGCCAAGAGCATAAACGTGTTGCTAAAAGCAGGCCCCTGCAGCTAAGGAGAAAATGTCCATGGGAAACCATCTTTTACAGCACTAATACGACATACTCTACCACCATTGCCCTCTCAGCAAACACACTTCACACTACTGCATTAACTATAGACAGTATTGTCACACACATTTAACCAAAGAAAAAAAAAAAACAAGAACACTGTGCAGACTTTCAGAAAAAGAGAAGTTCAGTACATCAACAGTGACCCTCAGTCTTATGTTGACTTTATACATAGTTACTTCTGATACAATCTATTTCCAATAAAATGTTATTCCAAATAAAGTTATGCCCATTCTTCCTGATATAAGCAGTAGACTATTTTTTCAGTAAGGATAACATCCAACATCTATTATTAATAACCACTTGTGGAATGCAGGGTCATGCTAGTTCCCAGGTTACCCAGAAGCATAAGGCATGAGACATGGTACACCCTGGAAGCAATGGCCTGTCCATCACAGGCTAGTAACTTGCACAAACCCACAGACATGCTAAGGACAATGTAGAGTCACCATTTCTCATTTTTGGACTGTGTGAGGAAACCCACGTGAACACAGGGAGAAGATACAAACTCCTCACAGACTGAGCTGGATTTGAACCTACGTCTAACTGACAGGTCAGGAAAAGTGATCTATCAGCACTACCTGAAGTAACATCACTTCACTCAAAAATAAGATGATATTCAAAAAGTCTCCTGATAATAGAAAACCGGGTGAAACCCCCCAAAAACATAATGTAAAAGTAATGTTGCACCACAGATATGAACCTCAATCTTTCAGATCTGCTAATTTCCAACAATTTTCTCAGGATGCAGATACAAAGAATGCAATTTGCCTGAAAAGATAAAATATCTAAAGACCCATATCACCACTGCAGCATACAGAAACATGCAGAAGTCTTTAAATACTTCTTTCAATTTAATGATGTGAAAGGAGAAAGAAGAATGTCTTTGTACATCTTTGAAGTGACACACCTCCAATCGAAGCAGTCGAATTCTTTCCAGTGACAGTTTCACAAGAATGAAGCAATCGTCTGGTAGAAACACCTCTTCAATGTACTCTGAAATCTGAGGGAGAAAGCAGAGAACCTATTTATAATAGACATGAATCACAGCATAAGGAAAGTTAAGACAAGGGGGGGGGAGAAACCTGGAGTATTTCTGTTTGACGGCATGGTGAATGGTTCAACGCACAATGCTGGCTCACAGTCACACACTTACCTCTCCAAGAAGTGTCTTCTCAATCCTTCCTTTCACAAGCCGTGCAAAGTCGGCATCATCCTCAACATCCAAGTGGGCACTGATTATGGGGGTACTTTGCAATGGAAAAAGAGGAAAAATACTATTACATAAATTCATTTTATTGTAAAGAACCAAGGCAGCATTACAGCATTTCAACAATGTACATCACCTAACTGAGTCAAAATGCATAATTATGAATGTTTGTTATAGGGGTGCGAACATGAAGAGCCATTCGGATATGACTAATCATCTGCAAGTGGCCAAACATCCTACAGCACTGAGGCGAGTGGATGGATACAATAAATAAAAGATTAAATTTTTGTTCTAAAATGGGAAATTTTTCAAATGAACCAAATAAATGGGTGGGAACGATTAGGAATGAACTACTGTAACCACAATGAGCCATACTGCAGCTCCTTTAGTGAGCTCTGGCCACAGAGCCAGGTGGCCTTCATTTCAATGCAGTGATCTCAGTACTTTCACCTAAGACTTTGCCTCCACCTTCTGGGAATGCCCACCTTATGTTCTTTGAAGCGTTGATGATCTCTTTGATTCGAGGGACCCCCAGGGTGATGTTCATGGAAGCAACACCAGCGAAGTGGAACGTCTTGAGTGTCATCTGTGTGCCAGGCTCCCCAATGCTCTGGGCGCAGAGAGCACCAACTGCTGAGCCTGGCTCCATCTGGGCCCTGGAGAGAGCAGGAGTTGCACACAAGCACTGCGGTTTCAGCAAATAACACACTAGACTGCTGTGGTGAACACGTCTCCTGTCAGAACTGTGTTTCTAAGAGCATGGAATCCAGTGGAACAAATTTGGTACACATTATAACACCAGCTATTAAAGTGTCTCAAAGTGACATTCAAAAAGACATTTTGAGAAAAAGGACTCAGACACGAAACAGAGAACAAAATGACCTTCTGTGCATATATTCATTCAAAAGCTCGAGTCAGATTTCACTATTTATCCAAAGTTTGCTGCAAAATTGAAAATATGTTCAAACAGAGAAGGCAGACCAGAATGAACAGCTAATATACAGTAGATATAACTATACTGGTATATTGCATAATCTGAAAAGTGCTATAGACAATGTCTCACGCAACACACTATCAGTGTGTTAAACATTCCAAGAATTGGACTCTGAACTGATCCTCATTTCCCTGAACAAGGAGGACGTGTGCAATCCACTGGTAGGACTAGGAGAGATCAAAATGTTTATCCTTTGACTTTGTTTACATCAGTTTTAGTGAAGCATTTAACTTGTTCTCTCAAATCAAATTGTAAAAATCTTCAATATATGAGCTAACCTACTTTAGAAGAACAATTTGAAGTGAAGATCAAAAGTATTTTCATATTTGTCATAAGACAATATTAGTATATTCTACAGTAATACAGATGTGTGATATTTATGTTTACTACCTCATGTACTTGTCTCTGCATGTCTCCAGAAACTTCTCCAGCTGGGTAGGTGTGATCCTGTCCAGCTGGTACAGAACTCGAGGCTGGAACACATGAGCCAGTCAGTGAAATATGAGCACAAGCAGACATGCTGTGGACAGTTCAGTTTCAGACGGGTTCAAGTACCTCTGTAGTACCATTATCGTTGATGCCATACTTGTCTCGGGTTTTCTTGATTTTTTCTGACATTGTTTTTATAAACTTCCTGATTTCCTTTGAGGAGAAAGGGGAAACATTGATTTACATTAGCATCAAGGCAGTTATATTCCATTAAGACATGACATACAAGATACATGAAGTATACAATGTGCAGTTAAAATTCTTTAGTACAGAATATTCCAATATCATCACATTAGACATAAAAACCATCAGACCACAAAAGCATTAGATCAAAACACTACACAAGATGGTGAGGCATTTCTTATAACTCAAGTCATTTGGCATAGCACCCTATTACAAGCTGCCGTACAGCAGCCAAAAACACATGTGCAGAGGTTATATCCACACATTCTTATGCAATGGTTTCCTTCTTCAATATGAAGGAATGTTTTTTTCTAACTAGTAAATCAGTTGCCAATGACACCAGTCCAAAGAGAGTAACGTGCTGTGAGCAGTGGGTGAAGCCGACTGCATGCGTAACACGGCTCCCTGTGAATTTATAAATCAAACCCGGTTCACTGCGACACCTTTGCATGCAGGAATCAGTGTACCTCCAAGTACTTTTCAGTACCCGTGTCAGTTAACTCCTTCATGAGAAAGAGCAGGAAAAGGAGAAAAACAGATCACAAAAGAAAACTGAACTCTTTTGAGAAGCTAATTTGCCTCTGTTAATGTAAAACATAATTTAAGTCTATAAAACATAACCTTCACAAACAAAACATTCACTTCATAACAACACCAATCTAAAAGGTAACAGCTGAGAAGGCAGCACTAGGATTGTGAAACTGATAGTTTGTGAAAGCTAATGACACGGCAGGTTTTTGTTCAGCATTATTATTTCAACTTTCTGGGATAATGGAATAGCAGCCACTGAGGAAGTGAACCCCAACCAGGCTTCTCATGGGTGTCTAAATATGCAGGTATGCACTGGTCCATAGCTTATCAGGAAGCAAAAAGGGGAGGTAAACTGCTATTTTAAATGGATGGGGACATTTCTAATTATTTCAGAACCATTATAAAAGTGTTTCAGGGCCACACACTGGCTAGTTTAAAATCTGAACTAAAAGCACACGGTTTCAGAACGTAAACATGTGCTGGTCTGAAAGTAAAATAATTGTTCAGGGTAATTTAAGTTCTCAATGGAACAGTTTTCAAAAATTGTGATTGAAGATACAATGTTTCCAGCCTACAATTATTACTGTGAATCAAATGAATAACTTGATAAGAATCAAGAAAAAATTATACTATTGTGAAACAGTTTTATCGAATAATTCTTCAACAGTCTTCAATTACCATGCTCATCCAGTAAGGAAGGGTCATATTGAACAGTTCTCTTTCTTGGACTAATTCACACTTGCATTATCTAAGAAAGATTGTATCAAAGAGTCCAAATCTGCTGAAATATTACACTTATCTAACAATGGACCTCTTCAAAGATGCTCTAAGGGACACTTCAAATGGTCTTTTTAACCATTCCCCAATTGCCAGTGATTGAATTCAAGTGCTACATTTCAGGGTCTGAAAATGGTTGCACCAAAAAAAATTCCCGGGCACTCTGAATTAACACTCACTTCCAGGAAGCTGTCTCTGCAGCAGAGGAAGTCGCTCCTCTTCATGATGGAATCGGTTGTGAGCACCAGCTCGTTCTTGCTGAGCGCTGGCTGATCCAGGCACGTATACACAGCCTGGAACAAGGCAGAACAACTAGTGCTTGTCTGAACTGCATCACCAAACATTTACACACATTTCATACGCACACATTCTGTGTTTCCTTTAAGTCTTCAAGAGTGTCTATACGATTTTGGAGGCAAACACAGATGATAGACCTTGAGAATATCCACTTCTTTTTTGTAAAAATAAGTGCCAAACAATTCTTTTGAAAGAAAGAAAGTGTACATTAATACATTTAACCCGCAAAGCTACCTGACAGCTGTAAAACACTTTTATGTTTACCCTGATCTACATATTCAGAGATTCTGCCCCTTAACTAGATTCTGATCTCTGAATGTGGGAACTGAATACGGAGTCAGAAAAGAACACTTAAGAACAGGGTGCTGAATGTATTAGATTTTCTTTGTTCTCTATTCCCTGCATTCCTCTGAATATAAAGCATTGAGTATAAAACAAGCATGACACTTTATAAACAATGCAGGCAGGTAATGTCACCTGTAGGATGAGTAACATACAAGTAACTTGGCCTACCCTAATGTTGTCCAGCACCCTCTTGAATTCCAGAGGCTCATCCTTGCCCTCCATGGCAGCCGGATCCAGGCCATCCCCTCCGTATATGAACTGCACAATGTCACCAGTGGAGCTGCGCACTGTGAGGTCATACTGGGAGCAGAGGTCTTCCAGAGACTTGACCAGACGTCTCTGTCAACATGAGGTAGTACTGATGACGCACAATGCCAAAAACAACATTCAAGTGTCATTCATAATAAAACGGATAAAAGGAAGACATTAAAACCATTAAAACTATTTCATTTTATTTCAATTATCCAGTGGTCTGCTTGGCTAATAATACTGTCATTTTGTTAGCATAAAAAGAAACTTCATCCTTTTATATTAAACTGTGAGACTGTTGGGTCAAAACAAAAAATTTGCTGATATAGCCATTTTAGCATTAACTTCAACCCACTGCCTGCCAAGTTGTAGACAGCACAGCAATCTGGCCTTACAATATCAAACATTTCTTTCTGCCTAGGACAATAAAAGCAAATGATGCATAAGGAAGGAAGGAAACTCCACAAAGCTGTGACAAAGGATGGCAACTGGAACTGATTGCGTCATAACCCACAAACTATACAGTGAAACTATTTGTATTTTAAAATCTTTGATGTTAGCTAAATGTGTTATGTGTTTAATAACTGATCATTATTTTATAGTTTTCTTTAAGAAAGACCAATGAATGACCAAAAAAAACTGGCCTTGGGAAGTCTGTGAATACTGACCTGCCCAAAATGGGCAAGTGTGGTTTAAAAATAAACCAGGCTACATCTTCACTGCATCGTGCAAGATGAACAACAGCGAAAAATGTAATACCCAAAGGCAAGCTACAAAGCACAGACATGGTCTGTAACTACATCATTCTATTAACTTTGTAAACGTTTACATACTCATGCAGCAAATAAATGTTACCACAAGACCATATCTATACATCTGAGAAATGACAACTACTACAAACTTAAATTCAATGTTTTCAGCAACTTTAGTGACTTTTTATACACTAATAAATAAAATGGGTGCTTTCCTGTGCCTGAATCATGAAGAAAACCCAACAGTTACCTTTCCCTTTTGAGTTGCGCCTCCCTGTTAAACCCCCTACTGATGCAGCATTAGTGATGAAGGCAAAGGCCCTCTAATCCAACGTGGCCTGTTTACCTGCATGTATCCCGTTTCAGCTGTTTTCACAGCTGTGTCCACAAGACCCTCTCGGCCAGCCATGGTATGGAAGAAAAACTCTGTGGGAGTCAAGCCTGAATAGAAGCTGTCTGCCACAAAGCCCTTGGCTGCTGGAAGCTACAGGGAACACAGTGAAATTGTTCTTAAATGTCCGAGCTTTGCATTCAAACTATACCAGAAAGGACAAGTCTCAGTAAAAGTTGCAAAAAAACTAAAGTTTCTATTGCAACGATTCAAGAGATCAAGCAATTAGAAACAACTGCCACAAAAAAACTGCACATAAAATCATTAGTTAATAAAAACAGAACCCCGTATCTGTTTTTAATATCTCAATTCTGCTATTTTAAGGGGCAAAACACAACATGTTAATTATTTAGCAGCAAAATGATTTTGTACAAATTTTGTAGGGTGGGAACATTAAGACACATTCAACAACAATAATTCACTAATGCTACATGTGTAGATGATGTGTGGTAGTTGTTAAAAAAAAAAAAAAAAAAAAAGACACCAATATCATTCCAGGGAGGCTTTACCAGGGAGACATACCTTGGAGTGCTTCTCGAAATGAGGCAAGGAGCGGTTCTCAAAGCCATCGGGCACTCGGGAGCCACTGATGGCTTGCTGGCCTACACAGGCGATCATCTGCGAAATGTTAATGAAGGACCCTTGAAGGAAGAGACATAAGAACCATTAGCATTAAAAAAAATCTGTGCCATTTTCCTCTAAATGAGAGGCGTCCTTCCATGTACACACTGACAGCATCCTGAAAAAGTACTTTCACATTCAGTGTTGTCGTCCAGGAAACATCCATTCCGCTCCTCAATTCAAGTGTGGACTGAAATGACTCAGTTTAAATTAAACCATTGGCTGAAACTAAGCACCAGTTAATGCCTGATGTGCTCTTAACGTAAGCAATCGAAATGTCACAGACTCACCTTTGGAGCCACACAGTGCCATAATAAGGGGGCTGTTGCTTTTGTCCAGCTCGGTCAAGCAAGCACTGCCTGCATGATCTCTGATCACAGACAGCTCCTTCAGAATGAGGGCCTGAAGGAAAAACACAGGATGCAGATGTTAGAACCTGCTTCTGTACTGAGGAAAAGAAAGGCAACAAACACTCTCAGATAGAAAATAAAACAAACTGCTAAACGAGTTAAAAAGTAGCCCATAGCTAAATCTCATCATACACAAAATAGAGATAGTAAAAACTTCTTTCAACATCCTTTAAATAAAACAAATTTAATTACTGCCAAGAAGTATAAGATTTTTAATCGCTGCATCAAAACAGGTCAAAACAATTCCTGGGTGCATAAGATGGGGATAGCAGAGCATAGGCATTTTTGTTTCAACCCTGAAGGAAAAACAGAGGAAATTAAACAGGTTCCTATACAGGAGATTTGCATTTACATATTAAAAGTTCAAAAGACACAAACTGCCTCTGTTCAACCTATATGTAATACGTTGTCAGTTTATTAGGTATATAACCCTTCTTCAGACAATATTTACATTCCATACATTACGTGAATGGGGTGTATGGTAAAAATAAGGCAGACCAGCATTTCCAGCATCAGTTAGTGTTCAACCAAGCATTGGAATGAGCCAAACGTGTGAACTTAATGAATGTGACACAATAGTTGGCTCTAGGTGAGTACTGAAGTTGTCCCTTGGAGCTTTTTTCAAGAGGTCCCCGACACCCAGTGAAGAACGAATGGCAGGGTGTATCTGAACCTCCTTGCTGACCAGGTTCATTCTTACAGTTTATCCACACTCAAATTGACATCTCCACCATGAAAATACAAGATGTCACAAGGCATGCATCGAGATGTCATTGCTTCAGTGATCTGCACAGTAACTGGATCTTAACCATATCAAAGCATCTTTACAGTAAAGTGGAAAGGGGTGTTCTCAGCAAGACTGTGAGAACCATTATATTTGCACCAACAACCCAACATGATCATTTCCACATTGTAAAATATTCCTGCAAAATGCATTGAGCTTCTTGTAAAATCCATGGCCAGACCAATTCATACTATTCTCAAGGCCAAAGGAGATGCAGTACACTACTAGATAGAAGTACCTAATGAACTAGCAACTCAGTATAGTTGTAACTGAAAGATGTGTGTGAACGTTGAATGACTATTTCTATTTACTAATGTACAGAAGTTGCAGTTACCCTGTAGACCTTAAGTGATCCTAATAACTTCAGGCAGCTGATCTCCAAACAATAAATGCTCACTTGGATGTCCACTCAGTGCATCCCAAAATCACATGTACAACTGAAATGATTATCTGTGGACTAAAGTTCTTAACTGTGTTAAACAAAATCTCTAATGGCAGAAATAGTTTTCACATTATTTTTCAGTTAAATATTTTTAAGCTTTCTACAGTTAAGGACCAACTGATATACATAAACAACAAAGACTGATTTTTCATTCTTTAAGAAAATGTTATAAAGAAACATCACACATATAACCATGTGTGGTCTAAATTTGTATTCGTGTATACATCGATCCACTTGTACAATAAACAGTTCAATCCATCAATAGTTAATATGCCAGCACCAGGGCTGTGAGTCACTGGTGTTGTACATACAGCTATTTTTACTCTGTAGCCAAACAAATAAATTACCTACTCCAATATTAACAACGTATGATAAAAACCATTTATCACTCCAAGCTGGAAACACAGAATGTACGATGTAGAGAAGCGGTAGAGGAAAAAAGTAATGAGAAGAGGCTGTCTTGAGGAGAGAGGGCAAGGAAGAGTGCTCCTACCTCCAAGGTCTCCTCTGCTGTGCAGCCCGGCTGCTGCTGCAGTTTCCCCGTCTTGAGCGCCTCGATGTACTCGTCACACTTCTTGTAGCCAGCGTCTAGGAGGTCCTGCTTAGCCTTCAGCAGACCCTGGCCTGGGGTCACGTCCCCAATGCCAATGGAAAATCCTCGGTTGGCTACAAACCAATCAGAAACAGTTCAATCACATTAAACACCAGTGCCACTAAGAAATTACTGCAGTAATCATAGCTGAACCAACTAATGACACTAAGATTTCAATACATGTTAGAATGAGGGGCTCTGACTCACACAGGTAGACAGGTGCCAACCTGGCCAGACGGGACATAGCATTGGCTGCCTCCATCTGGCCCCAGTCCCTCAGAAGGATGTAGAAAATGTTGTTCTTGGAGCCCGAACCCAAGGTGCCCTTATCCATGCTTCCACACACCAACTCACTGTTCTGGATCACAACAACTAGAGACAATGAAGGATAAGGAGAATGGGGGTGGCTGATCAGTGAATGGTGTGTGAATGTGTGAGAACACAAGAATGGGAGAGGAGGACACTCACAAGAGTCATTGGGGCACAAGTCTTCTCCCCGGCCACAGTACTGCTTCCCCTTGGTCCTCAGGTTGGCTTTGACAGGACACAACTTACCGGGCTTCAGAATAAGACTGAACACCTGCTTCCCAGTCCAGAGCCTGACAGGCTGCCAGAAGAAACAAGTTAAGCTAACTTAGGAGGGCCAAGTCAAAGGCGTGGCTATTAAGACACAGGACTGGTTTCAAAAGGGAAAACATGAGGAAAAGAATACCTTCAAAATGGCAGGGGGTGGAAGGGCAATCTTGATCTTTTCATCTTTACCAACAAGAATAGAGGCCACTATCTGACATACTTTTCCTCGATCAAAGAAAGTATCTTTCAGAGTGAGCAAGTAGGCTCCTGTGAGAAGACAGAAAAATGCTCAAAGTGTAATCCATCACAGTGAAGTAGGCTGCTCCCCTTACTCAGGGAGAACATTTCTTATCAAAGAAATGTTTGATAAGACTACTACCACACTGTGTTCACTGCACTACCACAAAGAATTGTTGTAAACAAGCTAGTCACAGCTGCTAAAATACAATTTGCTAAATACCACAACCTTTTGCCCTTGTACATTATTACCCTTCAATGTGCTGTATGAATCTACACTTTGTAGTTATACTGATCCTGTCACTGTGCTGTCATAACCCAGTTACATTTACAGCCTGCTGTTCATTATTCAGTTCTGTTCCTAACTAAAATAAGAAAGATATGCTCATGGTGTACTTTAAAATTACAAAACTGTTTAAGAAAAATTTAAAAATTTGTTTAATTAATTAATTGGCATTTTCAAAAAAATGTCAGTAAAACATTGCAACAATAGTAAGACATAAAAAAAGATAACGGAACAAAGAAATCAAAGTGCTTTCACGACAGTGAATTTCACCACATTCAGTGCTCCACGTAAAGACAAAAGGTGCAGTCAAATGTAAAATGGGAAAAACAGTTTAAAAAGATCACTGATCAGAAAGAACTTTAATCCAAAAGAAACACAAAGAGCCATTTCAAAATTCTGCAATCACTGCCATCAATGTCTCTAAACAAACTGACAAAAGACTGATCTAAGCACATGTCACATGGCAGACAGGGAGGAAGACAGGGTGCACCTGTTAAGAAGTCCTGAATGGCAGCAATCAGGGGCTCTCCGTTCCTGGGTGTTACTAGATTGGCTTTGGTCTTGATGGAAATAATATCATCATTAGGACTGAATACATAATGGACCAGCACACTCTAAAATGTGTAGAAATGTCTAACAGGACAGCAATTGTGTTTTCTTGTACTACAAACCCAGCTCCACCCTGAGTCAAACCCCTCATTGAATTCAGTGAAAGTGTGTCTAAAAAAAGTGTGTGTGTATAACGCTTACTCCCATCAGCACCAGTGCCTCTGCCTTTGCCTCCTCTGTCTGTGGGAGGTGCAGGTTCATTTCATCCCCATCAAAGTCTGCATTGTAGGGTGTGCAAACACACTCATTGAAGCGGAAGGTTCGGTGGGGCTTCACTCGGGCCTGGACAAGACAGAGTAAAGGTCTGTCAGAACCTGCTGTTGGGGATATGTGAACTTTAGTTCTGTCGTACCATTGACATGTTTACATGGGACTACTTTGAGTGTAAATCACTTTAAGAGCCAACTGCTTTCATAAAGCATTGTTACTGTCCAGCATCTGCTCTGTGGTACAGCTCACTGGCCTTTACCCAACATGTCTTAGTCACTGTGCCCCTGCCAATTAACCACTTTTGTTCCTCCTGTTTTTCTAACACAACAAACAGGCTGTTCAGCACAATGCTGTACAAGATCTAATACTGTTGCTGTGGCTGATACCTTGTAATTTCAGCACAGCAACTAGTGCTACTATATGAGTGGGATGAGTGCCAGCCAGTGTGAAAGGCAAATACATGTGCTTTCCTCTTTGTACCCTAATGCTTCATATTTAGTGCTAGTTAAAATAACTCACTATGTGTGCCATGATGCTGAGCTTGTGCAGGGAGGGCTGCCGGTTGAACAGGACAATGTCTCCATCGATCATGTGCCTCTCCACAATGTCTCCAAATTTCAGCTCCTGAGCCATCTTCTCCCGGTTCCCATACTTCAGAAATCTATTAAAAGCATACAAGAGAATCTTTATAATGGAAATGGCCTCCTAGTGTTTCTGGGTATTTTTGTGTTTTATTTTTTTTAAAGGCGATAAAAAGAAATCAAGTTTATAGATCACCTTTTCATCTGAGTGTGCCTCTGCTGAATAAAATTGGCTCCAGGGTGAACGTCAGGCCCATTGCGAACAAGCTTCCTCATGAGCTCTACATTGGCCTTGTTCACCTGGGTCAGTAAGACAATGATTTCAGAACAGCACAAGGCTTAACACAAACCTTCGGTGAGAGTCTCTGCCTGCTTATGCAGGACCCACCTTCTCTGGGTATGTCAAAATTTTGGCCACATGAACCGGCACAGCAACTTCATCGATCCGCAGATTCGGGTCTGGACTGATGACTGTACGTCCAGAGAAATCCACTCTCTTTCCAGAAAGGTTCCCCCTGAACCGTCCTGTAAAGTACCACAGCAAATCAGTACAAGCCCTTTTCAAAGGCATACAAATCTGGAGTAAAAGTCATTTTAATAATCTTGGAGCCTTCTAATACCCTGAATAACTTTAGGGGATTTGTTGTAACTACCAAATATGTTTCTAATTAAACATTTAAAAAAGTATTACAAACAGAAGCGCTCACATAATGAAGTGGTTGTGCAGTGATCAACATACAGTTCCTACTGGTGGAAACATGTTTCTGAGAAACTGATGGCAATACTGTAAAACTAGATTATAACTTTAAGATCATGGAAAGGAAGAGCTGCCTCATGCCCCGTTTTTCTGGGATAGGTTCTGGACCACTGCTACTTTGCATGTGGTACACGCTATGGACAATTTAGTGCCACCAATTGGTATGAAATGTGTCTTTGGACTGTGGGAAGAAACCAGAGCACCCTGAGGAAACCAGTGCATACGTGAACACCATGCAAATTCCACATAGATTCCTGAGCCAGACTTAAACCCACATCCAAACCTACAGCCCAAGACCTGTGAGAAACCAGTGCTGTTGTGCTACCCACTAAATATATACAAAGACAATGCGTCTCCAACATCAAAACTGTTGGCTTGAAATTGTTCAATATTTCAAATGAAGCTGTACTCTGAGTAAATAAAATAGTACGTACAATATACAGCAGTGTGACTGAAGAACAATGAATTATGTATGTTTTGCAAACACATTGCAACTCCTAAACATACTTGCAAATTGTAAGTCATCTCACAAAATTGCCATTTTAATGCAATCACCTTTATGCCATAAACAACTATGCCATCAGTACAAAAAGTATCACTAGTATCTGACTGCCATTCTTCGAGAAAAATTGTAATTTTATGCTGAAATTTCAACATCTTTTTGTATTACAGCTTAATCTTCCACAAACTAACAAAACTTGAATTCTTTGACAGTACAGACACTATAGGGTCAAAAATAACATAACTGCCTGGGAAAATTACTGTAATAAATCAAAAACTATAATCACACTGCATTGTCCCTTAGAACCTTGAAAAACAAAATGATTTGGAAGAATTCTACATTAAAGCCACATTGATTACAGATATGTGGAACATAATGACCTTAATTCCAACATTTTTTAAGAATCCAATGTGCACAACACTTGCTCTTCCTTTAAATTTGCGTACCATGACCCTCAGCTATATGGCCACATCTGAAAACAAACAGGTGTGTGGATCGTCAGACAGACAGAGCAATGGACAGACTGGGCAGGACAGAGTCTTGAATGGACCAACAGAAGGGTAGCTGGATCTGTTTTGGAAGTGAGTCTATGGCACCTTGTTTCCCTTTCAGCCTCTGCACAAAGCCCCTGGTCCATTTCTTGGGGGCCATGTTGAGAGGGATGCCCGACAGCTCACTGTTGATGTACAGGGCACACTGCAGCTGCAGGAAGTCCCAATCCTCCATGATCATCTGGGTCTTTGCTCCAGACACACGGTGCTGGGTGAGAAGGAAGAGGCTCAGAGTTACAGAACAACCCCATTTTTGAAAGGCAACTTGAACATAAAAATTAGAGTAACATTTTAGCATAATTTCAAACTGAAAGAGTAATTCATAACAGAAAAACAGTGGTATTATGAAAAATAAGCTTCTCTTATTCACAGCTGATGATGTATTACTAATTTCACCACAATATGAGCCCAGTAAACCAGTGTCGAATGAAGGAAAGTAGGAAAGATGCACAAAACAATCCCAAACTGACATTTGTTGAAATTCAAGTATTTAAAATATTTAAAGTCTGTTCCTTGATTTATAAATAATAACTGCAACTACTGCAATGTGAAGGTTGCTGGTTCAAGCACCCTTTGCTAATTCAGTAGCCTTAAACAAGCTGCTTACCCTGAAAAAATGAAACATTTACCCAGCTGTATAAATGGGTATATAAGTCCTTCTGGAGGAAAGCAACCACAATATAATTTGATGATGAAAATATTAACTGTTGTTAATAATAATAATAATAATAATAATAATAATAAAAATATATATTAATAATAATAATAATTATTATTGTTGTTGTTGTTGTTTTTGTTGTTGTTATTATTATTATTTATATATTTGACCATTTATTATTAATTATAGATATGGAGCTGAAGATATGAAGATATGAAGATGACAAACACTGAATCAAGAATGATCACGTGCTGAAACCTTTTTGATGACGTCGTTGAGAAAGATGATCTCTGTGAGTTTCATTGTGAGGTCGTCCTCATTGGTACCAGACTTGAGGTCACTGACCACCGAGGGCCGGATGCAGAGCGGGGGGACCAGGAGACGGGTGAGGATGAGATCAGCTGGCTTGCCTGCCTCAGGGTTCATCAGCAGCAGTGGGATGTCCTCTGAAGGAATCCTCTTGAACAAGTTCAGGACAACCAAGGGATTCAGATTTTCCTGCAAAAAACAACACCAACATAGTGAGCCTGACCCAACAAACTGAGGAAATTAGCAGGCACCAAAATATCTTAAAGTCATATGCAGAACAACCATTACACAGTATTTGTGGTAAAAGTCACTTTAAAAATATGTAAGCATAACCAGAGATGCACAACACTACAGAGCAAAAAAAAGTTTATAAAACATGAAAAAGTTGTGAAGTCAATTCTTTGCCTTACCTGGGCCCTGTTCAGTAATGATTCCACTTCTTTGTTGTGTTCTATTGCAATGTCAAAAGACTGAAGGAAGTCAGACACCACTGGATCTACAACCTTCTTATTGGTTTTATACTTTTCATGGATAATCTTCAGTAAACCGCATTTCTTCACTGAACCTATAAAAAAAAACAACATCACACTAAAACATTAAAACGTTTTCAGGGGTTAAGCAAAGTGCAAATAGTTTCAAAAGAGTATGTATAATAGTCCCATAACAAAATAAGCCCTTTAGGACAATCCAGATATTTGAGGGGCTAAGTGAAACATTTTTAATACTGTATTTGCATTCTCATAATCAAAGTAAGCCAAGTTAAAAGAAAGAAAACAAAACTTTAAACACTTCATGCTGATCGCAAAACACAACAGCAGCCTATAGACAGCAAAAAATGAAAGACTAAATGCTAACAAGATTTACCATTAAAGGCAGAGCAGTTCAGACAAATGGTTTTTTTCCGGCATTTGTCTGAGATCTTCTTTTTCAAGCCTCTCTTCTGTAGATAAGTCAAACCAGGCCTCTTCAGATAATCTAAAAACTGCTGCTTTTCCTCTTTGGAGAGCATTATGTGTGAGCAGGTTTTGCAGATCATCTGTGGACAATCACAAACAAAACCAAAAATTAAGTATAACACAGCAGGAAAACAGCAAGCTTTAAATTAACAGTGCAATGTCAAGAAACAAAACCTTGAGTCTTGTCAAAATGTCTGCATACAAGGAGACACATGTAGAATGACTTACCTGTAATATCCCGATGATGGCCTTAAAATAGCCCACGTGGAAACATGGCAGCTCAAGGTCAAGGTATCCATAATGGCCGAGGCAGTCTGCCAGATTCTTTCCACATGTTTCACATGGTCGGTCCTTCTCGCTTGTGCCCTGCATAAGAAAGTAACAAGGAGCATTGTTACATCAAAGATGTCATATTCCCAGTTCCTGATGCTCCAGCCACCCACTACATAAGTGCAAAAATAAGATGTCACTGCAGTGCAGGTTAAATTTAAAAATGATTTTAAAGAAAGCAGATAACTTCAGTGTGAACCCCAGCAAAATGTGGCAAGCCCTGCTTACTCACCATACGGTGGTCCAGGACTCCATAGGGCAGAGGTGTGTGACTCAAATCCTGACTATACAGGTTCTTGCTGACCACCTGGATGTGAGCCTGCTGTCGCATCTGTTCAGCAGACTTCATCCCAAAACAGATGTGGCTTCTGTATGACAGCAGAGAGAGAAACATCAGGCTTGCTGGATCACATGGCAAAGCACCATGCTGAAAGGCAACTTGCTGTTGTTACACTTGTTCCAACATATCTTCAGATAAATAAAACATCATCATGCTTTGATTCTGTCTGATGGGCAAGTATTTGATTTAGGAACTGGCAACATTAAACAGGCTTAAACTAAAACACACCATTAGAGCAGTTGCGTGATTTCAAGCCAACTCATATTTTGAAGATTAAGCCGTTTACTCATGCCTGCATTTTTGATGATGATAATAATAATAATGCATTATTATTAATACATAGTATTATATACATACATATTATTAATAATGTATAGTAATCAGTAGTAATAACAAGAATATTAATTACTGTTATTATCATTAATAGACTTATTTTTAACCTTAGTTGACTTACCCTGACTTACAGGGTAACAAATTGTACAATCATTTACTCATTTGCACAGGACCCACCCATTTTTACTGTATCAGCTTAGGGTACCCTGATCAAAAGTATTACAGCAGGAAAGGGATTCAAACCGGGGACCCTAATTTTTTAGGTCATTTGCACTGATTCACTTCTATAATGGTGATAATGTCTTAAAATGACCTCCATCGACTCCTTGTAGCTGCTCATATCAAGCTCTAATTATGGGCAACAAGACCCATAACAGATCTGCTCCCCAGTACCAACACAACCTGACCACTCACTACACCCCAGCCTGCACCTCTGGCCACTGGTGGTCCAACTCAAAGATCAAAAACCCAAAGGGTCTCTGTTTTGGCTGCCATGCAGTGAAATTAACTCCCTCTCTCCCTCACTCAGAACTGATGAATCCCTCTTAACATTTAAAAAGAGTCTGAAAAATCTACTTTTTTTTCAACCCACTTCTCTCCTGAT
This sequence comes from Arapaima gigas, assembly GCA_900497675.1. NCBI lineage: Eukaryota > Metazoa > Chordata > Actinopteri > Osteoglossiformes > Osteoglossidae > Arapaima > Arapaima gigas. Next base: position 289,576 of record UFQX01000127.1, on the reverse strand, counting down.
CCAGCTACTCCCTAAATATTCATCATATTATCTGTTTTTACATATATGTAGCTACTCCTGTTATATGCTGTAGCAAAAATGGTACCACTGGACTAGGCATCTGTATTTGAGAATCTCCTGCCTGTATCTATATCTCTCTGTCTACTGGTGAAAAACACTCTTTGCTCGGAGTTTTAGGTAGCTTTGGGGAGAAATTTCTGCTAAGTTAAATATAAATAACTGTTCTCTCTTAAGTACAAATGTTGCCCATGTTCATGCTAGGGTTCACCATAAGTGAAAGCACTTTCATTTGATTCATCAGAAAATAATTTAAGACTAGATCAGCATTCAGCAAACAATCATCCTCAGCATAGAGACATAATATTCAAAATAAACTGAAAATCACAGCTACCAAATCGAATGTTGGGAAAGAGTACACAAGGAGCTTTGAGTTTCATGTGAAACAGGGTTAAATTCCCCCCACTTGGACCCTGAAAACACTGAGCCGACAGAACTTCAGCCACAGCTGAAAACGTGTCCGTGTTTCATTAAATCTATCCACATTTTACCACAACAATTAGAGTCAGAAACCTGCGAGATAACTGGGTGTTTAACGCGCAAACTGCTATATTAACCACTTGTACGGTGCCAGTTTACTGACCTTGACACAGCATATCAAGCAAATATCCCCAAGTATTACTGCAGTACGTGTTCACACGCTATTACACACATAACTATTTACCGGTAAGGACACACTGTCGACAGTTGTGCTCAGTAAAACGGAAAGAAACCGGGTGCGAGACCCACAGATGGCGTGTTTTGTACTTACATCTTTTTAGCCACATCTGTTTCTCTGAACTGCTCCTTCACCATGATGACCGCTCTTCGTTTGCAGCAGCGGCTTGATACGAATAAACGTGATAAAGCACAAAACTCCGGACCGAGTGCGTTTGTTCAGCTAACCTCACTTCATAGCCTACAAACACATGCGTCCCTCCCAGCAGCGCCCTGCGCCACCATGTTTCTCACTCCGCAGAGTGCCGAATGCCACCTCTGACCTTTAAACGTCATCACTGAGCGACGGCGTTACGCGTTGTCTGACGGCGGCTACCGCCACCTCCTGGTAAACGCCTATTTAATCCATTGCTTGTTACTAGTTTAGTTACCCCCGACTATTGTAACTAAATATACTATTATTGAGCCTTTAAAACAGCAGTTTTACACTAACATCCGAGGATAAGTACCTTGATCACAGATACTACAGCAAGAGGTGGGATTCGATGCAATAAACTTCAGCGAAGCGGCAACGATATCCACTATAGTCTCACCCATTAAAATTACTTCTAACATAAATTTACGTAATTGTTTGTCACGAAAATAGTGCTAATTTCATATGGTTTAATGTTGACTCAGAAGAAATATTAAAAACTAATAACATAAGTTTATGACGTGATTTAGGACTGATGTTTTCATTTTAACGAACTATATTCATTCCAATTGCACTTGCATATTCAACTACATCGTCGTACAGAAAACGGCGTAGTAGTAGATGGAAATTCATATTTTTCATATACAGTATAAACATTTGACAACTTTTGAACTGAATTAAATGAATGAACAAAACGAACAGATAGAACAAGAACAGTCACAAAACCGCATGAACACAACCAAGGAGGACTATACAGAAAAAGAAATAAGTAAAACAAGTAACAGTACAAATTATAAATTTATAAATAAATGCTGAAAGAAAAGAAAAACAATAAATAAAAACATGTTCATTCAACCATTCGAGTAAATAAAGACCAATTCAAAGTTTCAATAGTCTTGTATGCTGCAGAAAAATTTGTTTAATCTAAAACAGTTTAGTCTGAAGACCTTTCTTATTAGGGTTGGATGTAATGGTTTAATTTACTGTTCGGGAAAAAAAGACTTTCTGTGAGTAGATTTAGATCTATGTATGTGGTTTTTAGGTTTAAAATGCATCTCTGTTTCTCCAGATCTCTTATAATGTAAGAATGCAAAGTCAATCCAGCGGTGCTTCATGATCGAGTGATTTTCTTGCGTGCCTGAAACCTCCCCTTTGGTAGGTGGCAGCAAAGCGCCCAATGACGCCTCTCAGACTTCTTTTTCGAACAGGCAGCTGTTTGGCCACCCTAGAGAGGGTCCTCTGCAGGCATATCATTGGCCACCCAAGAGGTTCTCTTTCTTTTACGCGTTCCTGAAAGAGCAGCTGCCAATATGGTGAGTTTGGTCCTGGTTTCATCCAAAGGAAAATCTTAAATAATCCTTTCCATCTTGCTCATATAGTAAATTAAAAGCACATCCGAATTAAGTTGACAACGCCACATGTGTCTTATGCACTATATTAACGGTGAAATTCAAAAATGATTTACTTTATTTGTTTTTAGAATGTGGACACAGATACACTGAAATGCGACCCACGACCCGCAGGCCTCTAGCATATCCTGTTTTCAGGAAAGCTCAGTCCACGTTCTATTTCCAGCAGTAGTTTTAAAGTGAATCTAAAGTGCACTGGTGGTTGTTTTTGAAGAGTGCTAGTTTGCATGGCCCATAAAATACCTGAAATGTGACGGTGGAGTAAAACGTGGAAAGTTCCTTTTCGTAAAGACTCAATATTATGGGGAAACACAAGTTAAGCTAAACTTCTCACCAAAGTACATTTTTGTCCACTTATTGATGTTTAATATCGGTATTTGCATTGCTGTGCTTCTTTATTGACAGTGTAGAAGAAAAGGCATTTCTTTAATACAATTTTAAACAAAATGGCTTTTCCAGAACGACACGGTGACCATTAGGACGAGGAAGTTCATGACGAACCGCTTGCTTCAGAGAAAGCAAATGGTAAGTGATGGTTGGACTGAAGATCAAGAAATTTCATAAACTGTCGTTTTGGCGATGTTGGTGTCCATTGCATCTTCCTTGTTAATTCCTGTTTATATTCCCATGTAACGATGCTTTTTTTTTTTTTAAATTAATGAAGCATTGTCTCTTTGTGTGAGGTTGTGGACGTGCTACACCCTGGTAAGGCAACTGTCCCCAAGACAGAGATCAGGGAGAAACTGGCCAAAATGTACAAGACCACCCCGGATGTGGTGTTCGCATTTGGCTTCAGAACCCAGTTTGGAGGAGGCAAAACAACTGGCTTCGCCATGGTCTACGACTCCCTCGACTACGCCAAGAAGAATGAGCCCAAGCACAGACTTGCCCGGGTGAGTTGACCTAGCTGCACTTCAGGATGAGCACACGATGAAAGTGGATTCCATCCTGTATTGAGAGACTCATCGAAATCCAGAGGGAAGGATGAAATTGGCCCTAAATTAAAACAATAACCTAATATATGTTATTGTGGCATTTGTTCTGATTGACCACCTTGGTTTCCTAAACCACAGATGCTTCACTTGGTCGCGTCTAGAAATTTACATGGATCTTAACTGTATTTGAGTTCCTAGGTGTGTGTCTGAAACACAAAGTTAAGTAGCTTTGTTGAGCTTTTGTAAAAAGTGGTTGATTTATTCAGGCCAGTGTCTGGCAGATCATGTGGTGTGTGTTTTAGTGGTACCAGACAAGCAAGCTGGTGGCTTTACTGTGTTTCATGTGCATTTGTGCTGTGTTGTCCACATTGTCTAGTTTCTTTGTATTTCTGGAAGGCTGGGAATGGTCTTGTTGATGGATTTTCTGTGTGTCCCAACAGCATGGTCTGTATGAGAAAAAGAAGTCATCCAGGAAACAGCGCAAGGAACGGAAAAACAGAATGAAGAAAGTTCGGGGAACTGCTAAAGCAAATGTTGGTGCTGCTGGCAAAAAGGTAATGTGTTTCTTTTAGGGTCTCTCTTTTGTAGGATGCTTGGTGTAGATGGAGGTCATAATATACTTTGAGTTTGCATTTCGACATTGCATTTATCCACATTGCAACGTAGACTTTAAATGTTGTTTGGCAGGCAAAGCATTTTATGGATTTTGTAGTTTTTGGTTTGTTTCATGCTCTTATAATGTGTTTTCTTAATGTACTTTTCTTTTCCTTTTTAATAAATCGTTTCTTTGGGATAATAGAAGGTAAAGAGTTGCCAAAGTAACTCCTTTTGCACATAGCATGTGAAGGAGTGACTTTTGGCTTAACCAATCTGTGTGTTGAGTCTTGTTTAGAATCCCAGATCTACTTTAACCCTGTTGGTTTGTTGGGACCGGGCACTAATAGCAGTTATTGTTAAAACATGAATATTCATATGTACAGAAGCCGTTCTCATTCTCACTTTGCTTTTTTCTTTCTTTACTTTCCATGCATATTTCCAGAAATGAAGTTTCTGTTGCAGGTATTAGTCAATGAGCATGGTGTGTGTAACTGCACAGCTGATGCAGGAGTGTTTCACTCTACCCTGTAGTGCCGTGTGTTTCCTTGTTCTCAGCCCACCGAACACTGATCTCCACCTTATTTTAATACCCCTCAAGTAGCAGCTTCTTTGTCTTAGTAATGGCTATTAATTTTTGCTAGCCTACCATAGAATTGTATTGTTAGCCGTAATCTTTGAATGATTTTTTTGACAATTCACATTTTAGGGTCTTGTTTGCTGCCTCCTCTTAAACTTATTACAAATAGTCTCCTGGGAAATGCTTGTTTTTCCTATGAAGGCTTGACAAAGTGCTTTCATTGAAAACTGACAATGAAATGCATGATTTTTTTCTTAACCTCTTGCATTAAAATTTTATGTATTATTTTTCGCCAAATAGTTGTGGCATAGTTGGAAAGACTTGACTACAAAAATTAATGTGAGGGAGAAATATGCTTGGTAGTCACATTTTAAAAAGATGTTGATGTGAATATGGTGAGTATGTGCAGTTACACCAGTTAGACTTGTGTTGGACTGAAAAAACTAAATTAATTTTTGTTTTGTCCCCCCCCCACAGTGAGCCTGGACCTGTGAAGAATGCCATCGTGATATATCAAATAAACTTCAAAAAAAACTATCTTCTGTGTTCAAATTTGAGTTTTTAATCGTAATATGTATTCAAACTGCCAAATATGTAAGTTTGACAGTAAAGCTTAGGAATATGCAGAAGCTGAATATTTAACTGATGCCACTGTTCCATGTGACTTTTAGTTGTGTTTGTAAAGTAAAAAGTGTTTTACAGTTGGAGGACAATAGTCCTGCAGGAAAAGAGGTCCTGCAGCTACACACAGTGCAGCTGCATCAAAACCCTCACCTTACTGTGGTACAGTATGGTGTTTACAGTGTGTATCCACTAGGGGGGCCTAGCTGACTGCCTGGGTCTGTAAGGGTTCAAATTCAGCTCATGTTCAAGCTGAACCTTGACAGGAAATGAAACCCATATTTTCACTAGTAATACCACTGCTGCACCATCTTTTTGGGGTTAAATGCACAAGTCTCACAAAAACAATTTAAATTTTCATGGGTGCAATTTTAAAACAAAATGTAATTGGTGTGCAAGGTTTTTCTCTGCCTGGAACAGGGTGAAAAAAGCTGTGTTTGTTGCCCCATCACAGCAGAGTTAGAGTCCAGGAGAGGCGGTGGAGCAGGAAACTCCAGTCTGTCTGTCTCTCAGGACCTTGAGTCGTTTCCCACGGGAAGGTCGTGGGACCAGGCCTGGGCAGAACTGAATACTGGTACATCACTACTTTAGCTATTTCTGAAAATGTTATCAATAACTGCTTTATCCCTGTGTAAGAGAGACCACCTTGGAGTGAACTGGGCTCCCATCCAGGGTGTGTTTTCATAGCCTGGTGCTCAGTGATCCCTGGATACGCTCTAGATGGCCATGACCCCAACGAGGACATAACAGTTCACGATGAATGTGTGTATGGACAGACACAAGGAAGCCCTTCCTGGTGTGTGTACAATCTGCACCCTAAATACAGAATTGTGGGAAAGCAATAAAAGGCAACTTTCCTTATTGCCCAGCCCCAAGTTGACAGGTGCAGGCAGCTCACCTATCCTTCATTCATAAGGGAACCACGTGTTCAGATAGCCTCTAAAACAGTGGTGTCCTGCTGCTTTGCAAACTGGCACTGACATCCCAAGAGAGTTTTCCATCCTGTATGGAGAGAATCATCGAAATCTCGAGGGAAGATTAAATAACAGAATAAAGCAAGTACTGATGATGCACCTGTGAAGCTGTGCAGCCACACTATATATTACGATTGTTATTGTAGCTTTTGTTTTCAAATCTTTTGTCATTGTTATCGTGTTTATACAGCTGTAGTCAGTGTTGAATTAGATGTAATACTGCTGATATTTCACACACATCACTGTTACAATATTTACAGTGTCAAGCAATTCTTCACATTCCAAATCACTGCAGTGCTGAAGTACAGTTCATGTTGCTGCATCGACTTGCCAAACCCGCCAATGCTGAAGCAGTTTACTGTAGTTATCTCACCGTCTGGGGGAGCTGTGTGGGCAGGATGATGGCTTTTCTTTCTGCTGCTTTGTCATCCTTTCAGGTATCTCGCTGTTCCAGTTGCCCCTCAGGCTCCTCTCTACCCTCATCTTCCCGTGCCACTGCCCTCTGTCTCTCATTGCTATCCAGTCCTCCTTTCTGCCTTCTTCTCCTAACTACTCCCCATCCAGATGTCACACGCTGGTTTCTCAGCTCAGCTCTTTCACTGCCATCCAGCATACCTTTCGTAGCAGCCTCTCAATTGCAACTTCTATTTGCCAGTGGACGTGCAACCTGCTCTTGTTTGCCAGATTTCCTTTCAACGGTGTTGGGTGCAGCTTGCACCTGTAGACCAACTTAATATAACCAAGAATTTAGTTTTAAGACTTAGCTGCAAACATTACAATTGATAACTCAGAGGCTACTGAATGAGAAATGTGAGAACCAGATCTGCCCCGGGCACCCAGCAGTAAGGGGGGTGCCAGTTATGTAAAGAAATGTTTAAAAAAATGCACGTGGAGTTTTGGGCTGATGAAAACAGGTGAACACAAATGAAATAATTATCCAGGTTCCTTCCTCAATGCACTCTTTTTTTATTGGTAACAGGCACACGGTACAGGTCATCCTGATGTAAAATAGCGGTTTCTGTCAAATGCCAAGATCTGTGCTGGTGTACTAAGTGCAGCCCAGACAGAAGCTGTATCATATTACATATATATAACTATATTGATGTACATATGTAGCAAAAAGGAAACATCTCTTACCAGTCGGTGATATCAAATTGTTTACGTTTTCTTAGCATTTTACGAACAAGCATCTTTTGTGGGGGTTTTGAGCAAGAGGACTCGAGAGACGGGACTCTGGAAATGTGAGTTTTATTTATTTGCCTCAGCAAATAAGCAGCAAGGCGCCATAACCCCTGAACACAGTGAACACAGAAGATCCACAATGCCCCAGTGGCTCTTCACAGTGTATAAACATTTACTAACTATTTACACACATTCAACAGCAGTACGTTGTTGGGTCCATAATGCATTGCTGCTGCATATCTGCAAAGTATTTGTGTTTAACAGTGATGGGGCATTGCTGACCCCTGCAGTGCTTAGCATGCTTAACAGCGGGCGTGTGAGTGTGAGTGGGAATGGCCTGGCCGTGTTTTACCCCAGAGTGTGTATTTGGGGGAGGAGGGGGTGCCAAAAATATCTGCACTGAGTGCAAAATACTTTAGGAACACCTGCTCTGCAGGCAACAAGCACTCAGGGCATTTTCTGTTTTACAGATTTACTTACTAAACCAACCGGTGTTGAGTAATTAATGACCAATTTTGTTGCTCTTCTAAGGTATAAAGATGCTAATATTGTTCATTTGTATCAGTAGCAACAATTCATGACCTTTAACGTGACCTTTGTGTCTAGTGTGTTATAAAAATTATTAATCTAATTTTTGTTGTTTCTTGTGTTCATATATAGTTTGAGGAACCAGCAGTGTAGGTTTCAAAAAGTCTGTTGAGCAAAGACACTCTTTCCAGCTGTGCAAACTAAAGATTCTATATTGCAATAGTAGAAGATGCTCATAGAATCAGTTTAGTGGATTAGATTAACAATAATTAATTTTAATGTTATTGTGTGGTTAATAAAACTGTCATATTGCTGTCATGTGTCTTTAGCTCTGTTGTTTTTGCACATTGTGCCAAGAACCTCAATCTTTTCCTCATTATTCTGTTGCTGCTGTCAACTCACACTGAAAACTCATTAATATACCTTTACACATTAAGCAAAAATCTCTATTTACAAAGCTCATTCTGTTTGCTTGTTTGTTTGTCTGTTTGTTCTTTATGCACAGCTTTGTTTTTCAAGTTACAGAGCTGAAATTTGGTACAGAGGTACTTCTCATACTAAGTGAGGATTTTGTGCAGTCAAGTTTGTTAAACTGAAAAAAATGCTTTGCACAGTTTTGAAACTAAAATTTCATCTCTGAGACAATTTGGACAAGCGGGACTAGTGACGTCCCACACAGCATGTAGTAACGTCACACACAGAGCACATAAACATGATGCCGATTGATTTGCTCACCCCACACACACAGACAGACAAACTGAAGTTTGGTGATATACAATTTGTTATTATTGTGTCCATGTCACTATGGCGGGCTTGTGTGTTACTGTCAGTGCCATCCACATGTGACCACTGGAACCAGTAGATGCAAGTGAAAATATAAAAATTAATAAGAAATAATACGTGCCAGACACGGCTCTGCACACATTAGTGATGTAAGGGAAATAACATTTAGCATTTTTAATATTTTTCCCTCTTTCCACTTTACTATCATTGGTGCGCATGTCACTCTCTGTAGTGCTCACCTGGCCTACAGCAGTGTACTTATGTACTAAATACAACCACTTTAATAGTAAAACTGTTTAGTGATTACATAATGTGTTATTACGTTCTTCCTTTCCGACGCTCCTGACCTTTTCACCTGGGCAGCACTGGCGACACCAAATAATCAAACATACGAATCAGTGTAATCCATTTAATATTTATATAGTGCTAATGAGACCTTTCAAATGGTATTTCTGATGGTCTTTTGCAATTTATCTGTGACATTTCAGCAATTTTATTTTTTTGAAAGAGCCTTAGAAATATTGCTTCATGACAACAGATTTTTTGCACTGAGCACCTTGAATTTATCCAAACTAAATTAACTTTATTATAACCATGAGATTCTTCTTCGATTACACATGGTCCTCAATCAAACAGGACCACAGACTAAATAAAATGCAACTGAATTTCAGTTAATTTTGCAGCGTTAATGATTTGGAGCAAATTTATACTTTTCAGGACTTTTTCAGTCCATCTCTGTTGCTGAGTCACCAGGATCGAGGAAGGAAGTAATGAGTAAATCTGAATATACAATCCAATAGGGGTGATACTAAAAGTAAAAAGGTGAACATTTGGTTATATTGAATTCAATTTATTTATTATATAACACAGAAAGTATTACAAAAATATTTTATGTGGAAGCATACCTATCTAGTGAGTGTTTTCAGTCTCAGTAAGGGTTTGGATGTATCGCTGGAGGCAGATTCTGACTACTTCACAATCTGAGAATCTGCTGAATACAAACCCTGGGGATGTAAGACCAGCCACACAGGTACTACATATGTGTTAAATGAATATTGCAATGTTTCTCTGTTAACAACTTCTGGTGTGTGTGTGTGTGTGTGTGTGTGTGTGTGTGTGTGTGTGTGTGTGTTAAGGACTTTCCTTTAAAAAAAGACTGCAAGAATTATTTAAAAAAGTTTTAAGACACTGAATTCTGGGGTTTGTAAAGATTCCAAGGCCAGATTCCCAACAAGTTGATGGAGTGGAGTTCATGTCCATCCTTTCTCCAAGGAGTTCATCCGCCCACAGTTCCAGATGTGAGGAAGTGTCTGACACTCGGACCCGGATCATTGGTCTGCACCGCGGTTTCCTGTGCCTTGTGGATTTTTTGTTTCTCTGCCATGTTTCAAATTCCTTCAGGACCACAGCTGTTCCTGTGCCCTATGGCTTACTGCTTCTCAGGTTACTCTGCAGTAACAGAGGCCACTGCAAGGATTTACAAACATTATGGAAAAAGTCTATAATTCCTCACAATGTGTTTCCTGGGATGTAACACTAGAAACTTTTCAACTGAATTTTGGATCATAACTTAAAGCATACAACCGAGTTTCAACTTACCAAATTTCATTAGAGAGACATTCAACTTCTGTTGTTCCACAAAATATTATGCATATTTTCTGCTGTCTTACATTATTTTTGGTATTGTCTTTGGTGTTTAAAATGATTGTGTACTTTATTATTATTTTTTTTAATTGAACAAATCTTGTGATGGACTGGCATCCCATTCAGGGTGTGGCCTCCTAGCCTAGTGCCCAGTGACTCCAGGATAGGCTCCAGCCTGGTGCAGACAGGGCAAACAGATAAGGCTAATGGTTAGATGGATGGATGGATGAATGAATGGATGGATGGATTTTTAGTCAGTTAGTCAATTAAAAGGAATGGCCACATGTTACACTTATATGTATCTGGACATGGTCTAAGAAAGAACTATGCCTCCTTTACCACAGCACTTTCAGCAAACCATCATAATGCTACCACAGTACAGAAACACCGATAATCAACAGGCTTTGCAGTTAACCTTTCGATCAATCAAATCCTCCTTATAGAAGCACTCTGATCCAGTTATTTGGTGTAGAGCAGCAGAAAGTTGTTCCAGACCACTCACAAGTAAATGTTCTCATTTTAATATGAAAAATGCCCTGCAAATGAACCAGAAAAGCCCCATGAACAATGCAGAACAAGACTTACACTTCACTCTGTAAAAAAAAAAAACCTTTTAATAGCGGAAAAGTCAACAGTGAAATCAAAAACAGCTTTACAAACAGTTGTGTATCTACTGGGGATGTCTGTGTGCTCGTGATTTGTCTCTGAGACGCAAGGGGGGCCTGATCTCGCTGTTTATGCTCCATATTAGTGCACCATTTCTGTTCGGCTTTTCACAGCTTGAATCCCCAACCAGTCGTCAAGTCGGGAATCAGGGCGGCAAACAAAAAAGGGTCCCCCTCCACCTCCTCCATCTCCCCAGCGGATAAGCAACAGCCGCCTCCAGAGTCATGCTCCAATGTCTGTTTGGCAATTGAGTTGAGACGAAGTGAAAGATGACTATGAATGTGTTGTTGTGTACGTGCGTGTGCCCACCTGATGTCTGAATAAAAAAGAACTGCGTGAGACGATGAAAAGGACCACAACAGTGCAGTAAGAACTCTCAAAGCCACATCTATCTGCCACTCATAATGTGGATGCTTCAACTGGCATGTGTGTTATTTCAAGGTTCAATGTTCAAGGTTCACGTTATTGTCATTCTCCACTTATATACATGTACAACAGAGAATGAAATATAGTTTGTCCTGGGCCATGGTGCACAGTACAGTAAACAAACAGAGAATGAAAAAGACGCAGACAAATTGAGGTACATAATAAGACAGATAGATAGATAGATAGATAGACAGATTGATTTCTTTGGTTCAGGTACATGTATATTTACAGTTTTTATAGATATATTTTGTTCCAGATTACTTGATCCATTTCATGTCCCACTTGTTTTGACTCTGTGATGGTTTCTGTCTCATCATGAAGCCATTTGTCAATATATATGTTGTTAAAGCAAAGCACACACCTGATCAGTGCTCTTATGATGTGGGAGCAGGGCTTTGGTTCATCTACACACTTAGGAAAAGGGGAAGTAAACAGCCATAATTCACTAGATTTAATTTCTGAATATTTTTTTTTTTTTGGTTCACTGATTTTTTTTTTAACCACAAAGACATGTTAATACTTTGCCACCTTGGTTTGTCTGATTTTATTTTGAAAATTATTTCCATTTTTCACTCACTGACACATCCACCTAAATAAAGAAATACCTCGATTTCACTAATCTGCCATTTTAAACCCTGACAGATGTTTAGCCGAGATGAACTTAGATTGTTTTATTAACATCTCTATTTCAACAGATTAATGTAGAGTGGACAGGAGTGTTAATGGACACCAATAAATTATAAAAAAATAGGAAGCACTGCCTTGGAGAAACAGGAACAAAACTAGATCCAGCACTCCTTCCCTCAGCAGTCACCTGAGCAAGTGAAGCCAGATGGATTTTTAAAGGGCATTAATGAAAGATTATGCTAATTCATCAGTATCATCCTCTTCTTCACTGAAAAAGAAACCCATTTTTACCAAGTTGTGTCAATTGAATGCTTCTTGTTATGAACAAAACTTCATATTGCAATAGGCCATGCTTGTGAAAAACAGGTTGTTTCTGGATGCGTGCTGTTGTTCATATTCAGTTTACTTTTTAATAAGTTAATCGTTCAGGAATATTTCATACAGTACAAGAAGTTGGAATGATGATGTAGTTACTGGAAGCCAGTTTGTTCTGAAATGATTCTTTTTGCAGTGATAATAGCTCAGGTAAAGAGCAGATAAACACATGATTTAAGAAAAAGAAATGAATGATATACAAACTATCTAGATCATAGCTTAAGAAAAACATTCATTTTAAGCTGTTGCAACTTTACCCCCACTTCACAAGCACAAAATGTATATATTTTGATGGTATTTGATATTTCCTGTTAGCAATTAAAAAGTGATTGTTTTTAGAATGTGGACACTTGAAAGGTGCATTTAATACACTTTGTGTGGATCAGTACAATACAGTAAGACCACTTACCATTTCATATCTTGGCTTTACATATTAAAGAGGTCTCACCACCAGAAAGGGGAAAAAAACCTTGCAGTTACATTGGATTTAATTAAAAACAACAAAAACAGCAACCACCCGAACAACAAAACACCACAGATCTCTGCGGTTTCATAAGCAGATCTCTTCAAACGTGAACTTTCAATAAAGAAGCGTGACGCACTGTAGATAACTTAATCTTTCAAGCTAGATGATCATTGCCTGCGATAGGCATTAAGGCATATTCTCCATGTTCCGTTTGAGCTCATAAGATAATGGCACGTCTGAGCTCATAAGCAAGTAAATTCAAAAATCGGTAAAAGCCATTTATGAGCCATTGTGTTGGAAAGGATAAAAGTACACTTTGCACAGGCTTTTCTGTACAAAAAGGATTCAGTGTAACTAAAGGTAGCCTTAAGTGCTCATCTTGAGAGAGACAAAAAGAAGAAATATATTAAAAATCACAATATAGAACAAACAGATATTATGTAGAAAATATAGCTTAAGAAAATCCAAAAAAAGTTATTTAAGAACAATGCACTCATAGCTGATAGCAAAATAACAATATTTTCCAAGTGTTCAACACTTTAATGTGCCTCTTTTTCAAGACTCAGATCTGCTAGCTTCTTTTTACCAGGATTTTCCAGAAAAATCAATCACATCACCAGCTACCCAGTTGGACTGAAGATATTATTATAAACGATTTGTGCTACAGTAATTTTAATAGTGAGCACAAATGTTTGCAGTGAGCAAGTTTCCTTCCTTTATCAGCCTCACCTCGAGTGAGAGGGTTTCTGTGCTCCATTCATTGGCCCCTGCATTATACTGATAGTTATAATAGCAGCCCCCACCGCTATGAGAATTACAGGTGCCTCTTCATGCCCCACAGGTCAGAAGAAAAGTCCAGACAATAAGGACAGTAGTGAAAGCACCAAATACAGATGTAATCCAACACCAGCATCCTTGGACTCAGCCCTGGGGCGAAGTAACAAACTCGGATTTTGGTCCAGAGTGTTATTTACCCTGGCACCCCCCTACTGTTTAATAATGCATTTGAAATTTAATTCAAACTGACTAAATTTGTGCGCACCAAATGAACAGTGATGGGGACCCTTTGCTCAGCCCCAGGTTTCCAGCTGCTCTGCTAAGTGGTGGCAGAGGGTGGTGGTCCAGCTGAAATGACTAGGTTGTAGGTTGTTGTTGGGTTGGGTTGGTGACAACTGGCACATTTTCTCAGAAAAGGCTCTGAGAAGAGCAACGAAAAGCCCAAATTTCTGCAGTCACTCTGACACCGTAGCTAGCGACCCTTCTGTTCCGTTGTATGAAATAAATAATTCCTCCTCCTATTTCATTTCAGTAACCAATGAACACTTGGCTCCAAGCACGAGTTTTTGGAGCGCAAAAAAAAATGCTTCATTTAAGATGGTGTTAAGTGCCGTAAACAAAGAACAAATAATAAGACCAGCACCTGCCTTGTCACTGTTTTGGTGCTTGTTTTCCAGACTGCACCTAAGCAGCTGCAGATCAGTGCAGTTAACACTGGCGAAAGCTCCAGGCTACAGTATTTCATTACCTCGCTCTTTTCAGCCCAGGCATTAATCTCTGACACCGACGTACTGGTGGGTACTTTCAGCGTGAGGAAATCCTCGGCCACATTAAAGAGAAGAGGGAGCGCCGCTTGTTAACTTGAGCATCCAGTGATCATTCACTTTGGAAACCCCTGCAGTAATGACCAGTGCTGTGGTTAACCCGCCTTAATAGGCCTTTTATGACGGATGTCAGTCGATTTCCCTGTAAGTTGATTAATCGCTAAGCGTTAATCCACCAGTTACTCAGCGCACTTCTGATAACCTGGGTATCTCAGCTCTGGCAGAGCGGAGCATACGGAGCATATTTTGGTGTGTATATCTAATACGAGCTCAAGGTGCAGTGCTGCAGTGTGAGAAACAAACAACAAAAGAAAGGAACAGAGCTAAAAAATACGCGTTTAGAGTATTTTAGATCCTCTGAATGACAAATGTGCCAAAAAAGCATCAAAATTATAAAAACAAAAATATCTCGGCAAATCATAGCCACTATCTTCGCTGCAAAGGTGTACATGTGATATATGCACGGCATGTCCTTGCACCTGAAATGTTGTGTGCATAGAACTTGTTTTCATCGGAGTGTCAATCCCACATGCAGCGTTTAAAGTAATGTACATGATATGGATAATCTGAGATAGAAATGGACAATAAACCTCCTCACTTTATATTTCACGTCCTTTGACTTCATACATACGTAAAACTGTGTGCTTTGATTTAGTTATCCAGGTGCTACTTTGGAATCAAAGTAGAAAATACAGATTTGATGTTACAGAATGGGCTAAAGTAAACCTCCATTGTGAAATGTGGCGAGTCTCCAGGAGGGGGGGGGGGTGCGGCAGTGGGTTAGAAGGGATAAAATGGAGGTGGGTAACAGATAATCGATTGCTTCCGATGCAAACGTGGCTGCCCTAATCGCGGCCTAATGAGAAGATGGCTGCCCAGCACAGGGACAGCGCCGATGGCGGAGACAAAGCCTAGCAAGCGCAGCGGCCACCTTCCCTGTGCCTCGTCCTGCAGTGCGTAGCATCGCTCGCCTGGAGGCTCCTTCTCCCCACATCTGCGATCAGCCACTGCTGCTTCCCTGTGGGGAGACTGATTCAATATTCTACCAGGGTAATTTATGCAGGACTAATTCTCTACAGGGAGAGAAGGACTAGGCAAAAATAAATAAATAAATAGAAATAAAATAAAATTAAAAAAAAAAAAAGAAAAACGGGTGAAATTCTGCACCAAAATAATTATCTGTGGTGTCACTGTAGCAGCGTTCTGTGAGGCGGCCGTCAATAAAATATTGAACGACGCAATTCGTTTCAATTTAGCCTCAAAAGGGACTGCGGTGGGTTGCAAACGGCTCCGGGAATCAGAGAGCACAGCGCCAAGGCAACGTGCTCCGCCTGCAGTGTGGAGGGCCGCCACTGCCTGCAGTCATTTAACATGTCAAAACACCCGGGCTCCTTGTCGCCTCGGATTTCACTGCACAACACTTTATGACTTGAAATAAGTCAGAAGGGACGCGCCTAAAAAATGAGTCGTTCTTGATTATGGATTATGTTTATTTCTGACAGCTAGAACTGTAATGAGAGCTACGTGTGTGTGTGTGTGTGTGTGTGTGTGTGTGGGAGACAGAGCTAGGATCCCTGTTGACTTGAGAAGAAGCCACATTTTATTTTGCCAAGTCCAGGTGTGTGCGCAGATGTCGGTGTGCTTGCATTTGTTATTAGAATGTTGCAATTAACGTTTTCATAAAGCATAGCTAAAATAAAAAGTCCAGGCCTCCACGTACATGTAAATGCCTTGCTTATTGTGTTTATGAGTACAAAAGGTCAGTGCATCTGGAAAGCAATTATTTAAAAAGATAAATATTACAGTCGCTCAGCTTTGGAAATGTTTTTTCTTTTATTTAAATTGCTTATTAGGCAGAAAAAAATGAGTAATACTACTAAACCCCGTAACCATTTCCATTTTTACTTTACATTTGTGCATTCCCCTTAGCGATAATTCACAAGCAATCCAAGGTACTTTATTCACCAAATAAATCAGCAGGTGCCTGTGTTCCTCATCACGCATTTAAGAATTGTTTCAGTTTGAGAAATAATATCCAGAGTTTTGCAGTGTAAGTGGCTAAAGCTGGCTAATAGCGTTCATAAAACACATCAGTTCTCACAAAGTTTCACTGCGTTTAATCTAACACTTTTTATTTATGTATCTCATTACACATCCCAAAGAAAGAAAATATTGGTTATTTCTTTTATACATTTTGCTTTAATAATGCTGAATACAATCTAAAGCATGTTAGTATGTCCAGCTCGGTAGGGTAAATGTCCACACATATTAATAATATTTCTTAGAATCGTAGGAAACAATGTTTTAATCCATGAAATAACATGTTTGTTTTTTCTTTTGTGTAACTGAACAGGAAAGCATCAGTTATTTTTTACAGTGGATGACTTTTGCTGTTACATTTTGTTTATTGTTTACATTGTACATTAAAACATGCCTCCAGTCAACTTCTCCCTATTTGTGATGCTATTAGAAGCCATTCAATCTGTTATGGAATCTTTGTTCAGGTATCATAAGCCTCACCTGTTTGAAAGGTAATGGATGTACTGGTATGAAAAATACTCTAAGACAGAATCGGCAGAAGTCACACAAGCCGTGTGCATTGCCATTATCCCGTCTTGCTGGTTTCTGCACTCTAGAGCTACATACTAGAAAAATAATGTTATTCCAAAGGCATTTCACTGCCAGCAAGTCTGCACTGTGACTTTTGTCTCACAACACTGAAAAAAAGAGGGCTTGAGCAAACAAACAAGATTCCTCTTCTGAGCACACTGGCAGATTTGCATAGCAATACCCTGAAACACTGTGAAAATGGAGCAATTAAAATGCATGGGTTTGTCTCCCCCCCAGGATGCCTCGCGTCGTGCATCCCTTTATGAAACGTTATCAGCTTTTAGGAACGGTGCAGTATGACCCAGTGCATGATCCTCTTGCTGTCCCCCCCTGCCCACCCCTCAACACCTTTCTTTCCCGTCACGGAGGGGCGGTTGGGGGTTGGCTGTGCCTCGGGTGCCTTGCACACAGCTTCTACTTCCTCTGACCCCACGCTCTGCTTTGAATGAGTACCACTAGTCATTGCAGCAACACCTAGGTTTTTTTTGGAGAAAGACTAAGAGAAGCTGCCTGTATTCAAGCTATCTTTGTTCTGGGTGTGTGTGTGTGTGTGTGTGTGTGTGTGTGTGTGTGTGTGTGTGTGTGTGTGTGTGTGTGTGTGTTTGCCCTTTAATGGACACCTGTGTGCTGCTTCCCACCCTGTGCTTCCAGGATAGGCTCTGGACCACCAGTCCCCTGCAACAGAAAAGTGGCTATTGGTAATGAGTGGCTGGCAAAAAACAAAAAATGATCCAGTGTGGTTAAATTAGGTCTAATTTCCTCCCCAGCTGCAATCTGGCCATGCAGCTTTGATCCTGCGCAGTGGTAGAAACCCGCAACCTTTTTCTCACGGTGCCGACAGCCTCTGTGTTTAGAGAAACAGAGCTGCCTCAATAGGTAATTGGTTCCTCTTGTATGAGTCAGTCCCGAATGTGTCAACACACACGGCAACCAGAATGCTCAGCTAGGTGGTGCAAGATCACAAAAATAAATGTTCTTACTTTCGTTCCGCAGTACATTTATCCAGCTTCTTTTAAATTCAAATGAAGGTCAGGAAAGCTGAGGTGTTTTTACATGTTCATATCATTTATTTGCTTAGCAGGTGCTTTTATCCAAATTGAATTGTGTTACTTACAGGTTCAGGCATTTTTTCATTTTATTCAACGTGGTATTTTTCTTGAGCATTTCAGGAAAAAAAATGGTGGGGAAAAAGGCCTTTAACTGGATTCAGGGAAACCATACGGTCCAGCTTCTGAACCACTATGCTTCCTGCTACTTCATATTTCTCTTGCATCGCTACAGTCTGCTCTAAAGCATAGAGGCAGAACCATTTACACATGTCAAGTCGCCACTGAAAACCTCTCCATTTCCGCGGCGGGTAGTCGCACACAGCGCGGCCGCAGTGCTTTTATTCCAGCAAACAGAAATGCGCTGGTGTCTCAAGGAAGTGAGCTGTTCGCTCCCCTGCCATGCCCTACAGCGGCCGCGGGCCCTGTGGCTCTCACCTGTGTCCTGGCACTTGACTGATGAATTAAACTCTTTGTCTGAATGGAAAATAAAATTATGTACATTTGAAAAATTACCTGCCGCTTGGAAATGCGGCCCGATTGAAAAATAATGCACGACAGTGTCGGCTAAAGGATGTTCTCATAAATTTCTAAATAACTTTTTGGGGGAATCAATAAGTAGACAAGTGGTCCTACTGGTAGAAAGAGGAATGAATACTGGTCTAGTGTGGCGAGGGTTACTAGGAAATATGGCACATTTTCTGAGCTTGAGATTTCAGTTTAGGTTTTTATTTCACAAGCAGATCACAGTTATGACCAAAACTTTGATTCAGCATTCCAAACACACTCATGTGTGGGCTTATCTTTGCAGTTGTGTATCTTTATTAATTCAGCTGACACTGTTCTCCAACACCACAACATTTCACCCTCCCATACCTCAATTCAGATCAAATGCTCAAGGGTATTTGAACAACAGGAGGGATTCAAACTGGGGTCCTTCAAGTAGAAGGCAGTGACCCAAACCATTACACTACCTCAGGCAGACAGGCAGCCCTTCAATGTTTGCAACATTTGATTTGTCTCATTTGCAAGCATCTGATAAGATTTGGGACTCTGATCTACAGGGACCTGTGTGATGCCTGAATGAACCCAGATGTACAAACTAATGGAAAATAAAGGAAATGTACATTACACGCGGAACATACTCAGTAGAGTGTACACCAGAGCTGCCTTAAATTCTCAATACTGCAGCATTGTTATTACTTTTATGACACCTTTGTCCAAGCTGGCTTAAAATATTACATCATTTTACAGTGATTTGCCCAGTTATGAATCAGGACATTCATACTACAGCACTTGAGGGTAAATACCTACTCAAGCACACGAAAGCAAAAGTGGCAGAACAGTTGACCATTGGACTACAAGGTAACTACCTGAACCACCACACTGCCATAAACAGAATGATGCCAAAGCAAAGCTCAGCAGTGAGAACATTTAAATACTGTATATAGCATTAAATGTTTCTGAAATGAAACGGATCACGCGAAGCATTCCGCGCATCACCACTGCAAATAAACTTCAAATGAGTCACAGAGGCTGTCGTGACCACCCATATACAGATGCTCTAAGAGGAGTTCTGCTTTTATCGCATCGAAACAAATGTCACATCACATTCAGAATGCATTCTGTCTTCTGAGCCTGATCAAGCAACACAAAAAGCAGAAATGGCCCCAGGCTGCATCTGCCAAAGCACACTTCTTCTCTGACCTTCCTCTCCGTCTGCCTCTGAAGTACAGACAAGCAAGATAAGTTCACTTTCATATGTTATTCTTGTAGCAACAAAGGCAAGTTCAGATTTTTTATTTTTTTTACCACCCCCCCCCCTGCTAAAAACTTGAGGGAATGTTTGCAGACTGGTTCTTTCAATCCCTAAGCTGCAAATGAGTTAATGAAGAGGATTTAGCCAAAGAAGGAGGAATTAAAACATCTGAGAAGCCGAAATTCATTTCAAACGTTGCATTTCTGCGTGTTTGCTGAGGTGTACGTTTCGCTGTAGAGGCTCATGTGACATAAAGAGGAGCCTTTCCAGTGGAACAGATTTCCCCAATTTCATTACCACGGTGACCTTCTCCACTGTCTGGCCACCTCACCAGGGACCACAGGGTCACAGCACAGTTTTTCCCCCGATCAATCTAGCACAAATTCTGACTTGTTTGAACGTTGTACATCCAGTGCTGCTAAGTAAGGTTCATACAGTGATGCCCTTCTTTTGTGGAGCAAAGCTGCACAGCAGGTTTACTGTTTGGAATTATGCCATCAGTTGTTGTGGGGCTGAACAAAAACCTTTGGGATGTTGTATCTTTAATACAAAGGTGTTTTAGCAAAAGGCCATGAGGGGTGTCAAAGACTAAATGCAAAGTAAGTTCAAAAAACACTCCAGGCTGGCAGATGAAAATCTTCTTGGTCTTGGTCCAGGTGAAGTTATAACATGAACTATAGTGGCAAAATTCCTGTTTTGTTTGAATCTGAACAAACGGACTAGGTATGTAAATATGTCGAATGGGTACGTTATGTCTGCTGAAATGTAGTCTGATTTAACACGATTTTTTCCTCTGACACATTCTTGAGGCTCATCAGCCGCTGAGAATCCAACGGCTCCTTTGTTCTGAGATATTTGCTTGAATGAGGGGCCCAAGTACTTCTGCAATATTTATTTTCACAGCGAGTACAATTAAAATTTTAAAACGCTCCCGAAGCCGCTTCGATTCGCAAACACGCAAACAATGTAATTAATCACAGGATAATATCTAAATGGCAAATGGATGTTGCTCCAGACTGCCAGTTAAACGGCGAAGGCAAATTCGGAGGCCGCAAACGTGTGACACTGCTCACAACAATGCAAAGGAGCCAATTTGCAGGAGACAGGTGACGCTGGGCATTGCTTGGCTCCACTGTTTCGCTTTTATGGTGGTGGGAGGATTGACATAAATGGAGCTTTAAGCTCTGGGACTGGTAACAGATGGCGCTGGAAAATTAGGCTCTCCTCAGCAGCCCTGGAATTCTCTCCCAGGAGCCCCCTCACTGCCTGCCTCCCCCCCGCTCCTCTCTCGCCTAGACGTTTGGAGGGGTCTGGGGGCAGGGAGCTCACTGGATGAGTCACGGAGAGAGCCCCATATCCCTGATTCGTGGACAGAGGCGTTTAATATGCGAGGCCGGGGAGCGGGTGATGCGGCGGGGGGCTGGCAGGTGGGTCTGAACTGAGGCTCTGCCGTCGCCATGGCGCTGTGAGCCATTCAGCATCAGGGAAGCAGTCTTCCCCCAGACAAAAATACCAGATGGCAGGTCTGTACCCGTTGCACTCCTGGGGCAGCCACCAGGAGGAGAGGAAAAAAGAGGAAAAAGGAAAAAGTTTGGAGGTTCTTCTTCTTCTTTATGAGATGTCATTGTGAAGATGCGGTGATTTACGTTATAGTCCTGCATTTAGTAAGCAAGTAGGCATTTAAAAACAATAAGGGGTACGACTTCTGCATCTTACAGGATCACAGCTACAAAGGCTAGAATAATTACAGATGCTCATACTTTTCCATAATTAACTCCACACCTCACGCCACAACATATTTCAGTTCCCCTCTGAACGCTGAATTTTTTGGTCCTGCAAAAATACACCACTTGGCAATTTGTTCTTTCATGACTGACATAAAATACCCGAGCAGAACAGAGAAGAAAAAAAAATGAAATGACTAAGTAGATGAATGCTTTATTTTCATCCTCTATTTTGCCCTTATTGAGAACATTAATTGAAATGCTTTCGTTCACAGGGTAATATGCCAGTTGGTAATCATATTAAACATGTTTGGTTTGTATGCAATCGGTTTGGGAACACAGACACATTGTTAGCAAGAGTGGCTGGGAGACTTTACGTTTAATTAAGTGACAGATAATTACTCCTCAATTAAAATGGAAAATGGTACCTGACAGGTGCCAGGGATTGTTTGAGCCTCCCGCTAGACAATTTCCTAATTTGTGTGACTTTATGAAATGATATAGTGTAATAAATCATTGCAGGAGACACTAGTGGAACAAAGAAATCTGTCTGATGGCCTTGTACTACCAGCACAATACATGTGTAATACATATTACCATGAGTGCGAGACAAGAATTCTGTCCTCAGTTTCAAGTCACCGTCTGCATTTCTCACCTTGTACGGGTGAAACTCTCAACAAAGGTTCGTGAACAGCCCGAATACAAATAGAATTTGACAGCAAATTGTAACTTATTAATGTTTCACCATAGCAAGTAACTGGGGTTTTCTCACTGTTAGAGAACAAAAAATTACCTTCATTTGTTGCTTTTAACTGCTTGAACATTCCATTGTGGATTTTGGTTTGATTTCTACAGCTTTTTTGTTAAATAGCTTGTTTTAGAGAAATGAGCAGAGCGACAAGTCCATGGAAAATCAGCGCTTATCCCTCGATGTAATGCTGCGGGTAGCTAATGACAGTACTGTGGAATTATGTGAAAGAATAACATCAGTTAATGATGTTATATTTACTGTGGCAGAACACAGATACCAGAATGCTTTTTGATAAGTGGAATCTCTGCACATGACGTATTTCTTCCATAAATTCCAGCACATTTCTGAAAAAGTGTTGTCTGTTTTGCTTATTCCACAGAAATATTATTTAAAACGCGTAGAGTATAAATGGAATTGCGTCAGTGGACGACTCCATTGCTATGTGTTATGGCAAAGAAGTAAAAACAAACAGAATAGACAGAATAGTCATTTTGTGCTCTTTTTCTCATGTTCGTAGTTTGACCGATTGCTCAGTCTTTGCTAGGAACCCTGCAAGCGGGCAGCTATGCATCATCTATGTGCCCCTCACTAACTAAATATTTGTTGTGTTTTATTGGTTTGTCTAAAGTGGTCAGCAATAAACACCCAGCTGCTTTGTGATCCACTTAATGGTTACAGAATTCGCTCTGTTTATTCTGCCGCACCCCCTTAACTTGTTTGCCCCACAGTACTTAACATTGAATGTGTCATCAGTCAAACAACCGAGTGTAAAAATACCAGTTTGCACGGCAGCACTGCGACTATGACACACGGCTGTGTTGTGTTCTCTGGCTTTTAGTCGCGTATTTTTTCTCTTTTTGATTAACTCTATCTGTGCTTTCAGATCCTAAAAAAAACAGCCCGCAAAGTGGCCCAGGAACAATTTGGTAAATTCAAAGGCACTCCTGGGTTGCAGGGAAAGCACGGACACGTTCCCGTCGGACGCCAACGGCCTGTGCAGCTCAGAGCCAGTAATGTCAGCAGCGGACATTTTCACCAGCTGCTCAACACAGCGATGAAAAAGAAATGCGCCTGTGGCTTTCAGGACCCGGGTGTTCGGTTTAATTTAGCAAGCAAGCTGGGCCGGCTGAATTCTAATCATGCTCGCTTCACTTTCAAACTGAGCTCCAGCTGTAATTCATCGAAAACTGCTTGCGTGATACATAATGAAAACAACCTGCATCCGGAGCACAAATAAGGTTTTCTGCACCCAGTGATGCGCTCATTGTGTGGCAACCAAATACATGTCCCTGAACAATACGTAGAATTTAAAAAAAGCATGCAAAATATTTCAATGGCATCATAAAGAATCATCATCTTTTAGTTGCTGCTTTTTCTTGTTGAAATAAACCAACCTCCCTCACAAAAAAAAGTCAAAAATTGAGGAAATTGTTGAGTCATTGCCAAAATTGGATTGTAAATATGCAGCAACCTGGATGGCCTTAACAATACCTTGCATTCATTGATGATGGCGTTTTGTAGAGATATTCATCATCTTTTTTTTTATTTTGAAGAACAAATGTCCTGTTTATACACAATGAAGCATCTTGTAAATTTGGAATGTATTCTTTTTCATCGCAGTTCATTTGTCCTGTCAAGGTGGAAGGAAATTAAAACTTTAGGTTGAATTTCCTTACATTGTTGCCTGAATGAGTTTCACAAGTGAGGTTCTCATTTCATGTAACCTAAGCTAACCTAAATGCTACAGCTGAGGGTAGAAATATGTTGGTGGGATCAGAAGGGGGCCTTAGCACACCTAGCAGCATGTAGGAAAAATGGAAACCTGTGAGGTGCCATGCTCTGTATCATAGTCAGGCACACAGTACGCACACACACACACACACACACGTGTGCTCAACACATGCAAAGGACCCGTGCAGACAAGTTAGCACCCACTGTGATGAATATGTCCTCCTCATGGCCCTGCCTCAGATCTCCTGGTTATTTGCATGAGAGGAGTGGTGTGATTCGAGTCATTGCAGCATCACGCCAGCAGATGTGAGAAGCATGATGATGAAGAGCTGCGTCTCAGCTCTGGGACTGATGGGGCCTGGATGTGACTGGCATGCTGGACTCCCCACACTGTTGAAAGGAGCTGTAGGTTAGTGGTGTTTCTCTGCAGCGTGCTGGTGGCTGCGTGACTGCCATACTGGATGGATCCTGCCCACTGTGCTGGAAGAGGCATCTGATACCTTCATGGGTCTGTGCGTGCGTGCATGCGTGTGCGTGCGTGCGTGTGTGTGCGTGCATGTGTGTGTGTGTGTGTGTGTGTGTGTGTGTGTGTGTGCACGCGCATGTGTATGTGTTGTTGGGTGCTTTAATCTCCGAATAGCAGTCCAAGTTCTGTCTGGAGACTTCTGTTCCTTAATCTTTTTTCTATTTCAGAAGCAGTTTCCTCTCTGCAGTAGCAGCGGACGCCGGTCCCCTTGCTGCAGATAACCATCAGCGCTCCAGGCACTTCCACACACTCCAGGAATTGCCTGAGAATGACTCACTGCTCACACAGGCTCTAATGTGCACCGTGCACGGAGTTGAACATATTTGCAGCATGACTTCTTTTATACAGAACGTCGTGATGCTCCACGATTCAGAGCCACCCTGGTTCCGTGCAGGGCCCGTAAAGTATACGAGACATGACAGACCACCCACAGCTACAAGCAAATGCCCCAAAATTTAAAAAGGAAGATTTAAAAAGAATGAAACACAAATAAAAGCAGATTAGTGCAAACTTGTTCAAACAGCAGCCTGTTCAAACAGCAACTGAACTCCTTGGTGCTGATTTGGAATCAGGCCAATGTCCATTATAGGTGTATGATAGGTGTCAGTCTCCCAGTACCTATAATTTATCATTTCTGCCAATACCAAGAGATATTGCATTAAATCTCAGCTATCCTCTGTTGTCAGTTTCGCTTAACTCATTTGTGAATATTTGAGTTTTTTTTCTTTACTTGAAATGTTTAGAACAGCTGAATTAATAATACTTTTGCAAGGTAAAATTATGTGCAGTATTCAAAAGTACTGACACCTCTTACAAGAATGAACGTAAGAGCTGAATAAAGTGGGCGGTGCAGATAAATGGCTACTTGCTATTACTAGAAAATCAGGAGAAATTCTGGATTTAATTCTCTTCTTTCAAGACTAATATTTAAACATGAGCAGTGCCGTGTTTTCTTCAGAACTGTTGGGTTCATGTTTATTGGACCCCTGGTTCCCAATACTTAGTCCAGCTTCCAGATAATAGTTTTTAAATATCATTTTCAATAAGGTTGTAGATCTTGGAATCAGATCTCCTCCAGAATTTTGATGTCTTTCGGTCCAGGCTTATGAATTGTCCTCTTCAATTCAGACCACAGGGGGTTTTTTCCATGGGTTTTATGTCCAGGTGCTCTGACAGATGTTGCGTTATTTTCTGCTAATAGTTTATGTGTTGATTCTAGACGTGCATTGGGGTCATTATTATGCCAGATGATCCATATTCTCCAGCTCAGTTGTTTAGCACTGGAAACCAGGTTTTCAAACAAAACATGCTGCTACTTCATGGAGATTAGATGTCACTGATCTCAAAAATGGTAGCACTAGATCTCCAGAACATCAGTGATCTGCATCCATATTTCACACTGGGTATCACTGGCTTTTCTTTGTGTGCAGTTGTCTCCCGATGCCAAACATAAAAATGGTGTAAGTAGCCAAAAAGGTGGTTGAACTTACCTGACTGTAGCACCTGGTTCCACTCAAAGTTTAAACAGCCTTTGGCAAATTCCTGTGGTGTTCAGTCTGTTACTTGCCAGCGAGGTCTTTCTTCTGGCAACCTCTCCATGCGGCATGTTAGCATGGAGGTACCTTCTGATGGTTGACTCAGAGTCTTGTTAAAGTTCTCCAGCTGTAGTCCTTCCATTCTTGTGAACAAGATACACTTGAGTCATCTCCCTTGTAACGTGTTTTTTTTGGGGTTTTGTACTTCTTGATCCCTGTATGCTTGTGTTGCTGCATATATAACTGTGCTAAGTGGGACATTTAATGTTTTAATGCATTTTTTTCTATTCATGCCCTGATTTATGGAGGTCAACAATCATTTGTCTCTTCTGAGTTTTCAGTTCTTTGTCTTTCCCCATGATGATTTTACACAGTACTCTAATGAAACAAGAAGCCCAAATTCTCCCTTCGGAATTAGATGCATTACACAGTCCGAAGTCCACCTTATACTTCTTTTCGGTTTCCAACACAAAAGACAAGTAAGAGAAAAAGCAGGGGGATCCGATATTTTTGAAAGTCCTGTTTCTGAAGAAAACACAGTATTGCGAATGTATGTGTATTTATTTTGAAAGAAGCGCATTTGCATAAAAGTGTTAGATTTTCCAGATTTTTTTCAGCCCTTGACCTGTAGCTGTTTATTGGTGCTGTTTATTTTATTCAGATTTTTTTGATCATTGTTAAAAAAGGACGTCAATAACTTTGGAGGCCAGTGTGTCTAAGTAGGGTTTCTAATGTTTGATTGGCAGATTCAGTGCTGAATTTTGAATCTTAATTATTTTTAATGTGAAAATAAAGACAAAAAAGGAACACTTGGGAAAACCTTCCAACTGAAATTAATGAGTCTATGTTCCTGTCTGCCTTCTGCTGAATACACACGTTGGCTGCAATGCGTCAGATTTCAAACTGATAGCATTTCTAAATTATACTATTATCTGTGAACCCTATTGCCCAATAATTTCAACACTCAACATTTATTCCAGGTCATTTTCTCACACAGTTTAAATTGCAAACACTTACAAACTTTAATAGTAAATGAGCGTGTGTTTCATATTTAATTATTAATACATGTCAAATAAACTTTTATTCGAACCTGATGAAATTTCATCTTCTTGGACAACTTTGATTCCTTTTTCCAAGGCTGATGTTTCTGAGATGAGCAGCTGCACATGTGTGGCCACCCACACACACACACGCACGCACGCACACACGTGCACACACACACACACACACACACACACACACACACACACACACACACACACACACACACACACAGATCTTATCAAGTATTTGGTCAGTTGACATGATTTACATGTCAAATAGCTCCCCTACATCCCAGCAGTGAATCACACCAGAATTTTAAGCACAACGGCAGCTAAACTACAAATCAGGTGTTTGACAGTTAACAAGCAAAATGTCTTTTTGAACAAGAAAAATCTCTTCATGTTTGCCCATCCCAGTTATTCTTTGAGCAAGACGTACATAACACCTACATGCATAAATACTGTATGAAAGCGGATGTAAACATTCATTAGCATTCAGGAATTCCTCTGCTAACTGACATAAACTGTCATATCTTCAGCCTGTCAGTTTTGATCTCAAAGAGAAATCAGGTTTTATGTTGAATGACACAGCTGTCAAATGACATAAACTGAACCAAGTGTGTGATAAGTCTTTTTCAAAGTCAAAAACGACAGTCATTCACATCACTTGATATAAAGTAGTTCTATTGTGTACCTTTTGCTAAAGTGGTGCTGTGATTTATAAGAAATGATGCAGGTGTTTATCTCACAAAGATGGTACATTTTCCAAATGTGATAATTTGTCAAAACTTAATATGTATCTGATGTAAATCTGGTGTTCTGTTTTGACAGGTTTAATGAAAAAGTGTGCGTTTTTTTTTGTCATTGCAAACATGACAAAAAGAGGTTTTTGGATAGTTTTATTCTTGTTTTTCTGCCTGAATTAACGTCCAAGTCCTGATTACCAAACTTAAAACCAAATGCCACCACTTAAATGCCCTAACGTGAAGTTACTTGCAAAGTTTACTTCTTTTCAACTGATCTGATTGTGGATCAAGACAGATTGTGCTTCTTTAATGAGTAAATATGGTAAATAATACTATGCCTAACGTCTTCCATCATTAGTCTCATATTATCATTTAATACACTTATGTGGAAATTTGAATGTGGAAAGACATGGTTGTGACTAATTTCAAGCAAAAAAAATGATGTTAGCGCTCAAATAGATATATATCACCCAGAGGGTGTTTGTTTAGAGCTTTCTCCCAGTTGCAACCAGTTATGCAGTTCTAATGTATCCCCCTCAAAGAATTTAACCCACGCCAATTCCGGAGGGGTGAACACATCCTCAGATGTGCGTGCTGTAAACTACCTGTGAATAATTTCCTTTCACTGTACGGAAATCCAGAAATGTGGCTTGGAGGAAAGTGTTGTTCACCTGATTCTACACAAGGCATTTAGGCGCTCAGAAGGCCCTAGGTCTCACTTTAAGGCAAGAAGGGGGCAAGAAATCTATTTTTGTGACCCAATGACCAACTTGTATTCCCTGGTCCTCCTTGCTGTCTAATGGGCATTCAGAAATTTTAAGCATATTCTGCAATGCAGTATCAGTTCACCCTGTGAAATTACTCCTTCCTCATAAAAGGAATGTCCTGTGCAACCAAATCTGGTACAACAGCTTAAAAACCTATATACACTTTTTGAAGCTATGACCTGATGTAGTGCAACAGCATTTTGCCCATCATGCCATCATTTTACTTGGATTAGACATGTCTATGCTGTGTTTTAGGACAGAGAAACACATTTGGATTCTTTTACCAAAAAAGTATTTGGGACTCAATGGTGCCAGTTCAGCTTAATTTATTTCCTTGCTATGATAATAATAATGATATATAAACCTGAAATGCATGGAATGGGGGTACAATAATAATAATAAAAATAATTCTTCATTCTATTAGTCATGTGTCATGTTACTATCTTATCACAAAGAGACACCTCGTGGAACTGAAATATACTACAGTTTTGATATTTGTAATCAACATCTGAAAATTCTTGCCTTTCCCAAAATATTTTTCAGATAATAGGAGACAATGAAGTGCGTTTTCTACACAATGGTGGAGACACTGTCTGCTGTCAAGGTGTTGGTAGCCTCAGTCTGTCATTTTGGAACAGTCGACAACAAAAAATGCCATCCAGCTCACAAGGTGACATTTTCACCTCAGCTGCCCCCAAGCATTTGGTCAGCAGACTGGATGTTTAGGTGGATAAAGTGGAAAAAATTAAGGAAACACAGGAAATGAGGGAAACTGTAAAATGGAATACAATGGGCAAAAAACCCCACTGCTGCCTTCTCTTGAAGGCCACTGGGATGTTTTATACCCCTATAAAATAACAGTTAAAACCCGAGTGCCTATTTACAGCATATATACTTGCATGTGCAAGTA
Organism: Arapaima gigas; assembly: GCA_900497675.1. NCBI lineage: Eukaryota > Metazoa > Chordata > Actinopteri > Osteoglossiformes > Osteoglossidae > Arapaima > Arapaima gigas. The sequence continues at coordinate 260,110 of UFQX01000127.1, read as the reverse complement.
GCAGAAGAAAGTGATGCCAGTATGAACAACCGGTGTAGTCCAAGCGGCCCCTGCTAACTGGCATGAGAGAAACTAATCAAACAATTTGATCCATTATTTATTAGAATTATTAAAATAATTAATTACATTTCTGAAAAGTCACAGTTCAAAAGGTACCGTGCAATGCGATTTCACACAGGCACTATGGCGGCCCTGCAGTTATGGGAGCACATCAGGGTAAATGGTGGCCGGTAACAATGTAAAACTGAGGAATGATGCCTGTCACTGGTGCAGAAGTGTCTTCACTGTCTTCAGTTTTACTGACTTTGTTTCTTTTCCCACTTGTCTTTGGCCTTTGTACCAACGTTCTGCTTTTCAGCTGAGCGATCGAAAAAAACTTTTGATTAATAGAAATGCTCTACAGTTCTTCCTGGTAATTCATTAATCATGCAAATCATGCAAAAATGCATTCTGATTTTTACTGGTACTAAGCTCCTATAATATTTCCCATTCTGTGGTGGAATACATCATTAACATTGTTAAGAAGCAAAGGGTGGTCCATGCAAATGAATAATGTTGCCAAGGCCCTCGGCTGGAATTGAAAAACTGGAACCATGTATCATTCTCTTTATTATTGTGATAATTGATGGCTGTGTAAACATGCAAGGATTCCTCGGCTCCTCACTTTTATATGAGGACGCGTAACTCGCCCATAATGCAGAGCATCGTGTTATTATCGCCCCCCTGGTGTGAGCGCTGGGCTTATCAGTCAGTGAATATTACAGGTGTGAGGTTCATCACGAAGTTGGTCATCCAGCCCCACCTCCCGTGATAACATCGTAACTTCTTAGCCCAGAACAAGAGGGGGCGCTATTTGGCTAGCTACAGTAGCTACTTTCCTGAACCGCTGACGTGATGCTTCAGAGTAAGTCGCGATGAACGGTGGGTCATAGCAGAGTAACGTCATCTTGCTGCTGGGGAACTCTTCTTCCGCTGACAAATGTGTTTATTTACCCCCAGCAATCACATAATAGAGATTAACACTCAAAAACAGACCGCAGGTATATATAGTGCTGTGCAAAAGTATTTGCCCCCCTACTTGATTTAGTTATTACATATTTTCCACACCGAATGGTTTCAGATCTTTTGACGAAGGGAACCTGAGTAAACACATAACACTGTTTCATAAAAGATTACATCATTTATTTATTTATACAGAGTTATGAAACATCCATATCCCCCATGTGAAAAAATAACCAACCCCTTGGTTACTAATCCAACTAAGTGGCCAAATTTAATTGATAATTAGGCTGAGGTGATTGAACGCAGTTAGATTTGACCCCAGCAGTGTGGTTCAATGTAAACCTCGCTACGTATTGAACCCCTCCATGAGAGCGAAGTAGTGACCACAGAGTTCCTCTTAGACTGCTACCTCACCATCAAAGAAAATTCCAGAAAACAGTAGAGAAAACTTGTCGAAATATAATGGGGAAATACATTTTCATAGCACTTTACGATGTTGTACAAGTGCACCCCCAAGGACCTGTAAGTGGCCACTTCAGCTGGACCTTCTGAAATCCACCACCATCTCTTCAGTTGTCAACGTTTTGCAGCAGTTAGTTCCGTTCACATCGCTCCGCTGTCTTATCCTAAGCTTCCATGCTCATCGTCCTCCACAAGCCAGCAGAAAGCATAAACTACACGCCATTTTATAAATGGTTTGCACCATATTTACACTTGTATTAAGACAAAACCAACAATGTGAATATGAGGCAATAACAATTATCTTCCTTTTGCTGCTGTCTTTTTAAAAACGATTTTAAAAATGTATTGCTACTATTTTGTACACACATTAGACACCACAATAGATCAGACATGTATGTTTTGCAGCTACAATAAAATAAACATGCTGTCAGATGTGACACAGCTGCTCCCAGCTTCAGAATGTGTCATTAGGCTTTTCCTTTGCCTTCATTTGCATTGTTCCCTCTCATACATTGTGGCCTTTTTGTCAGAACAAGCGCAGTTACATATGACTGCATGCACATTACAGCTGATATGCATATGCATGATGGCAGACTCAAAAATGTCCTCTTCTCCAGTATTTAATTTACAAAATACCTTTTTTTTGTATGTTTTGTTAATATTGTTAGGCTATTAAATTGCATTCATCTGTGGGTGTTGTGGTTTCTACACCGCCAGAAATATAATTGTTATATTTTATCTGTGTATTTGTCAAAGACATTCAGCCTGTTTTACTTGACAAATATATACACAATAAAAATAATGCATTTCTTACGTTTCTGTCAAGAATTGTTTCACAAGATACATTTTTTTAAAATCCAAATCATAAAACAGCAATATAGAAGACGTGTTTTCTAGTAGCCTGAAGCTATGCAGATTTGTATATGTCATAAGAATATTTATTCATTATACGTGTATTAAAAAACATGACATATGATATTTAATATCATACCAGCGACTGCTTGTCTAACAGCAGCATATAAATCTGTTTCGCCACCATTTGTGTTGTTAATGTAATCTCACAAACACATTTCATTGCCTACATATTTTCCAGCAGTGATGATCAGGGAAGTTTTTTAGGGCCGCGTTTTCTCCATGTTATCTTGCTGTTTCCCCCTGCTACTTGCGCTTTCTTATCACCTGGAAGGTTCTGGCTCTTCGGGGAGTCTGTGCTCGATTAGAGGACAAACCGACAAACAAGCAGGGAAATCAAGTTTTGTGCAAACGCTTCTGACAATTACACTGCGATTTGTTTATTCAGATGCATCCCATGATTCTGCTTTAAAGGCTGATACATTTCGGGAAGCCAAAAGAGCGATGCCCCGTTTAGTAAGTGTTCAAGTTGCTGAGACAGGGAAGACATAGTGTGGAGAAATAAATAAATGCGCCGCGAAAAATCCATACCTTAAAGCAATTCGGCTCTCTCTCCAGCCTGGGTCTCTCCCAGCCGATTTCCTGCAAGAGTGCATCAATATGGCCCTCCCAGCCTACAGGCAGGTGTCATTATAGAGGTTTGTTTGCAAGGTAAGAGGCTATGGGAAGTGACAGCACTGGAATTAGCAATGCAGTTGTGCTGTCATTTTTATCAGAACACCCTGCAGGGAAAATATGATTGAATGGATATCCAGCCCTCTGCATTAATGCTGTGTGCCCTGTTTTAATTTGCATTTATTTAGCACTTGCAAAGAAACTGCATTTCGATCATCAGCTGTGAAGGGGGCAAGTTTTCATCACATTGTAATGCAAACTGCCATCTTCATGAACCCGCAGAATCTCTAAAGCTACCATTTTGCAGCATTTAATTACTCTCAGGAACAGTGAATGCAAGACTCCTCCAGAGAAGCTAATAGAAGTAAATATAAGGAGCTAATTTAGGTATAATTCAGAAGGTTTAAATACACGTTTTCATGCTGAGACTAAAGATCAAGTGTTTTGATTGTTCCAGCAAATAATGATTCATAATTAACAAGCATCATAAATCTTGTGGAAGGCTGACTTTTTAAAATATCGCAACGGTACAGTGAAAGCAAGCGTTTTTCAGATCTTGTTTACAAAAGTATATGCAACGTATGCAATGTATAAATATCTTCCATATTATCTCAAAAATAATATTATACATTATCAGTAACCACTTTATCCTGGATCCTCTTTCCAGGGTTGCAGGGATCCGGACCCTATCCTGGTATCATTGGCCATTAGGCTATGAAACTATACCCTGAATGGCACACCAGCGCATTGCAGTATATAATAATATAAACACACACACACATATATATATATATATATATATATATATATATATATATATATAAAATAACACGCACACACATACTAAATAAAGATTCTTATTCTATAACCCAGTGACACAGTGCTGCGGGTGTTTTTGCCAGACAGAAGAAGAGAGCAACTGAATATGTATTTAAGTTATCTATGTTCCCCCAGATATGTTTATAGGCAAATACGTGACAGATTTTTAACATTTTTTACCTAAACATCTGCATTTGAGACTTCCATTTTGTTCGCAGCATCATCCGTAATTTACAGTCTACTCAGTTTCCCAGTGCTTGAAAAATAAAGTGTCTGCCAATGTAGCTACCAGTGTTGAACTACATGTTTTCTGTTAAAAATGAACACAATGTGCAAGAGTTTTCAGATTGTGGCAAAATGGCAATTACTGTGAGAGGCTGACGCTTGTGAGCATTAAAGAGGCTCATTCACAGTGTACCACATGTCAGGTAGATGTTTCACAAGGCACTTTGTCCCTTGATCTAACAAGTAAAGCAAACTGTTTAAGTTTGCACGCAAGTCAAACTGTACAATATACTTCCACTATTACAGTATTAATATTGCAAACGGATTAGGACGGCAAATCCCGCGCATTAACGGAATGGGAAGATACAGCGGCGGTCAACTTCAATGTAAATCTGCACTTTAAATTGCAAAACACAAATAGTTCATATCTGGGGTGCAAATGTATTGATTTTAAAATCTTATACTCCCATCAACCTGTGCAGTTTCTCGCTGAGGTCTTTTTAAGAAGAACGATGTTTATCATCTATTGTCTTAAAGAAAATAAATAAATATGCGCAAAGGTAGACCTCAGCACTTGCAAGAGGCTTTGCACAAAGGCATCAAAAGCAAAGTAGCCCTGATGAATTTATTGTTATGTTTACCAGTAAGAGTTTTGAAATTGGTTAAAAAACAACTGATATTTTTCCTCTGCAAGTCATACTAAAAGGCCCTCATTATTTGCTCTTTGCATAATTTAAAATAGCTGGATAATGAAGTCTTTAGCTATCTCGTGTGTGAAATCGGAAAACAACAAAATGACTCAAACACTGTGAACCCTGCCTTACTTGGTATTAATAATAAAGAACATCCAGGCGATGCTAAGCAGGGCAATACTTAGAAACAATTACCACTGCTCCAAATTATATACTGGTTGTTAATTGTTTTTTTAACATACGCGGCATTCGTACTTTTGTGAAATAAACATCCCTTTGAGAGCATCTCGCTGCTTGCGCCTTGTCCGCTTGTTATGGTGCTGCTGACTTTGACGTCAGTCCTCGCCAGTGATAGATATGCTTTCGCTAATTGAATTGACACGCCAGAAAGCGACAGGCAGAGGAAATGGCACCTAATGTTAACTATATGACATCATACTTGCCAACATGTCTCGCTAGGATAAACAATGAGCACTGAGAAGCACTTAAATTGACTAATAGGCTATTAGAGAATAGAGGCCTTACCTGGAAATATTGCGCAGGATAGTAGGATCAAGACATGGTGAGTAGTAGTGTAGAACGAACTGGTCTCTTGGAATGGTACATGTCTGGAGTGCCTCCTTTTATTTTACTTGAAGTACAATTTGACTTTGACACGCATAAGTACCAGTGGAAATGTGCACATTATATAAGATATGAGAGCCCAAAAAATAAATAAATGAATATAAACTGGGAGAGTGGGCTCTGTCTCCAAATTGTTTAATATGCAACTTGTGTAACTGTATTCCAGCCTCGAGGTCTAAAAACATTGGAAACCTGATGCCTCCAGCATCCGTAGCACTGGTCCTGCACACTGGCAACAGCCCCATTCCTGCATATTTACATGTACTTGTAGAACTTTATATCTGTCCATAACTCTTCACTACTGGATTGCAGTCTACTTCTGGAATTTCTCAATGCTGCCAGGTCCGTTCACACTTGTTCACGAAGCCATACATTTTGGTTTTACTTGATCATTGTTTTCGCAGGACCTTGTTTGTGTGCCACTATCTGATTAATACCATCAATTTTGAACACCATTTCAGGCATTCATCACTTATCTGATGTTTTAATCTTCCGCTGTCTGCTTTTGTTTATCCCGTAGAGGTTACTTCCCGAGGCTTTTTATGTAGATGCAGATTCCTGCGTTTCTGCACTGGCAGTTCATCTCTTTGTATTCTACCAAAGCACTTGGGACAGAAGCGTCATTGATGAAACAAATAAATTAGGACTGGCACCAGTGCCTCCACTTTATTTCACTCTATGACTATGCAGTATTTTTCTGCTTGTGAGTGCTGCGTCCTCTTATTAAAGGAAATTTGTCATCTAACAAATTATTTCAGCTCATGCCTAATTTAAGGAGGTAGAGCCTGAGCTTGTACATAAGGAAAGATTGTGCAGACTTGTACTCAAACTACAAGAGCTTTGAATTCACAAAACTGGGATTTATTTTCTGCCTAGTAAAATGGATTTCTTCCATTCCCTGGAGCCACCAAAAAAGCTAAATAATACATTTCTGAAATCAATACCATCCTGCATACTACTCTAAGATAAATGGATTTTGCTTGAATTCTTTAATGGAAAAGGTGTCTTTTTCAGAAACGCAGGAGCTGGATGAAAACACACACAGAATGAACTACACAAGTATGCGTTTTCAGGAAGTTATCTGCTTTTTTTTCTATCTTTGGACTGAGGAGGAATTCCTTCAGTGCTGTATATCAACTAGTTTCATCTAGTAACTGGTAAAATGACCTTGAGTTGTGTCAGAGTGATCTTTTGCTGTAGTTGTGCGATAAAGTTGAAGGCAAATTCTTGATTCCTCTGAGTAAAACCACTACAGAAAAGTGAGTGAAATGTAAGACGTATTAGAACACAGGCAGTCGAGTGAAATAACAGATGTTATTGGATTACATAAGCAGTTAAGTATGTTGAAGTGTTTTTTTTTACAGTCTGCATGAACTAAAAGCTTTTGCATGTACGGTAGAGGGGCATCCCAGAGAAAATAAGGTGAGTAACCAGCTGTTACTCAGGTAATAGGATCGTCATCTGCATATAGTCTTCGAGAATCATATCTCTTTCAGACCAAATCCAACTTTCTCCCACCAAGAGGCACTGTTTTTTCATAAACAGCATACAGTCCTTGTGAGCGCCGACATTCAGTTAACACTTTCAAATCTTACCCTCAGGAGATTGATATAAAACAAACCTTGAAAGAAAGATTAAATTATATGATGGTCATGGGAATTGTTACAGCCACAGTGGGACAGCTTGTTGTCCATTCAAAGAATGGCTGCTGGACAACATGGAGGCATAAGATTTTTCATTTCATCCCTATATTTAGGTGTGGCAAGTGAGGGGAGGATAACAACACAAACCAAAGCTACCTAACCGCTGTTACCATCTCTCTCTAATGCAAACACCTAGTTCCTCCCAATTTTTTTCTCTTGATCTCCTGCTTCACACTGACAAGGCTAGAGAAAAAGATCAACCAGAGACCCTGAGTTCAAGTGTTGATCACAATTTTGCCATTCTTACATTACCTTTTCCCCAAACCACATTCCATCCCATATTCTTACAACTAATGCCAGGGGAAGCATCATCCAATATGAAGAACCAGGCATGTCACACTGTTGCTAGAACCCAGACTGAGGATTGTCTGGACTGCAGTGCATGACCATCCTTCGCTTAATCACCAAACTGCAACAGCATAATCACCACATTGCACCAGTAGAGGACCAGCACATTTTTTGCTGAACAATAGTTGAAATGTTAAAGAGGCGTACCAAGAATGACCATGAGACTTTCCTGGACTTTTTAATGCATTACCATAGTCTTTCAGTAACCAGAACAACAGTGGGCTTTGATAGGAGCCAGTTGAATCACAGAGGCAGCCAACAACTAGAGGGACCTCCATTTTGCTATTATGAAGAGAGTAGGGTTGATAACAGAGGGTCACATGAAGAAACAGAGGAGTCTCTATTACAAAGGTGTCAGAAAGCCCTTTGCCTTCACTCCACAAGTGCATAACTCATAGATGTTGTGGTTAAAACCAGAGGTGTGAGCAAAGTGCAAGATCTTGGAGCTTGTGATCCTGGAACACTTTGTTTCTGCATTGCAACAGCTCTGGAGGCAGTTCAGCTGGCAGAATGTTACCTGGTGGTTACAGTGGACTCAGGATCAACCCTCCAAGACCAACCCTAAACACTTTTCACCACCTCCCCTCTGACTCCCATTACCTCCCTGAACTAAACCAGTATTAGTCAGTCACAAATTATCCAGGAGTTCCCTTTTCTAAGAAGCAGTAAGCTTCTCGTTCATGAGCTCCCATTTCACCTTGTGCCCCCATTTTTCCAGCCCCTAACAGGTCCTGCAGTCAACCAGAAGGGAGGGATTGGGGTGCTGGCGTTGTGGCAAGGTGGGCCATTTGAGCTGAGACTGTAAAATCTTGGAGGTAGGAGCTGTCTCTGTCAAAGTGGAGCTCTCCAAACACATCACACTCCACCAAAGCCAGCTGTTACCTCCTCCCAGTAAGAATCTGAACAGGTTGTCACTGGGCTGGTCTCGTAAAGCCTAGTTCCACTAGACCATTGTGGCATCACAAAACGGTGTAAGTACAATGTGTTCATGGGAATGTGCATGAGCCTCTCAGGTTGGTTTTGGTCCATGGGAGTAGCGACATATAGTAGCTGCAGTTAGTCCCCACCTGATTTTATTGCTATTCTTCAGGGTTTTAAGAGCATAATATTGAAATGCAAGTCAAAACAAGGTCTGAGAAAGTGACTTCTGGTAACAGTAAATGACATAGAAGCATCACAAGATCGGAAAGTGAGACACTGTGGTCTGATGACTATAAGGGGGGTATAAGGAACAGTCACCAGCAGACACCCTAGGGGATCCAGGAAATGCTTCCCCCAGTTTAGGAAGGTAAGGAACCTCCCTTTTGAACACATGCACGATGAAACTCTCTGCTGCATCCATGATCAGATGGGAAAAGCTAATGGGGTTTTAGTGAACCCCAAGCAGACAATAACCTCCCCATATTTTTGCCTTTGTGAGTTTTTCCCTTGTGACCTTCTTTTGAGGCGTGACCCTAGAGATACTCTGGACATCATTAGAGAAAGCTGGCTGGCTCCAGTTACAATGAGGTGCAATATATTCTTGATTTGCACATTAGACTGCAGTCCCTTGGACTCATTGCCAGAGGACATTTGCTTCAGGCTCAAGAATGTAAGGCACGTTCATACAATAGATGAACACAGTTAAAACAGTTTGATCCAAGATGTAAAGTCATTATTTTCCTTCCAAAACCCCACTCTAAATTCCTCTCGCAGTGACAATTGCCCATTATGGTCACACTGTGGGTCAGGGATGTTGACTGTGAGGTTATTCACTCTGACGAGGGTAACCGCTGCCAGCTATACTGCCTTAGTCTATTAAAAAAAATCAGAAAGTGGACACACAGATAGCACTGAGCTAGGTCCCAAAGAGTCCAAACCGGAGTTTTCTCTAATCCTGTTTGACAGCCCAATGTCAATAGCACAACAAGAGGACCTGCCTGAATTAAAGGTATGTGGAACATCACATACAGCCCCAACCCAGGGTACCTTCCTGAAGTCATCCCTGTCGTCTTTCTGTTCACAAACAAAGGTTGTGAAAGAGGTATTTGATGAAATGATGAAGAGAAGAATAAAGATTGCGTAATAAATAAATTTAAAAAGTTCAAGGACTATTTCTGTAATTTTCATAACTAAACCAGTTGGAAAGGTATGTTTCGCTGTTGATTACAGTAAAGAAGATGTAGCCACCAAGATCAATGCACAATTTATGTCCCAGGTGGATGAGCTCTTGGACTGTCTTGGCTTACTTTTATTTGACCCTGGAGTTAAAAAACTACCAGCAGATCCCATGTCCCCAAAGGCTAAGGGGATTCCAATCTTCTCATCTCCTTTGGGTTTAAACCAGGCCTCCTAACACGTTTCATTGACTTATAGAGAAGATCGACTGCCTGCATGTAGCTTGTGCCGTATCATACTTAAATGGCATTGTTATCTACAATGATGACTGGCAGAGGTGGTGGTACACCTTAGGGCAGTCCTGAAGTTCCTGAGCTTGGCTGGGCTCACCATAAGCTGACGGCTCCCTAACACATAGGCATCAAATGAACAAACGTAGCAATCAAACATACTGATACCACGGTTTTCAGTTTTCCTATTTAAACCCCAAAACGAAAATGAGAAAGGAATGACTGATGTGGACAGAGCAGTAGACTGAGTCACTACCAAACATTTACCCTTTATTTTGCTTTTTTCCCCAGCCTGCATTCCATTGCTGTACTCCTGTAAATATACCCTGCTACTGAATGCAACAAACCCAAGCATAAGCATCACATTCTCTGTGAAGAATTACAAAACTGTCACACTGGGACCGTGATGGTCGCTTGTCATTGTAAGCAAATGAAACTATAGGAGTTTGCATGAGTCCGAGTCATGATTAAAATAATTGCCCCCGCTATTTAAGCCCAAGTTGTACAGTTATCACATTTTGTGGAATAATTAGGGACCCCCTCATGTTTTTATAAGACGCTGTGCCTACAGCTGAAGTCTGTGCTTCAGAAGACTGACTGCATTATGAGACATGTGCTCTCAAGTGACTTTGTCCTGGTGTGATTTATTTAACCACTTCTCTGATAAAATGGGCACTGGTGAAGGCCCATTAGTTTTGTCTTTTAAAGTTGTGAACAGTCTGAATGTCCCCTGTACAGGTGGTGCTGTAGAAGACTGAGAAATTGAAGTTGTCAAACTGTGTGCTCATGGAGCTGCCATTGTGAAGGGTGAATGTGTAATCAGCTTCCTTGTTGCAGGCGTGAATGTTATATCTGCCAGTTGGAATCCTCTGTTTCAAAGGCTGCATACTCTAGGATCTTTGTCTTGCCAGAACCCTAGTACCCAGAAGTCTTGGAGTCAGGTTTTCACCATCTGTCAGTGTGTTGCTGCCATCACTGGGAGCAATACGTTCCTGGGCAATGTGTGGCCTATTGGCCATCAACAAATTGGAGTCCTGAGAAGTGGTCGCTTAAGCCCCAGGTGAGGGAACTATTGCGGCACGGTGGAAGCATTTACTTGGGCCTAGCTATTTTTTAGAAAGAAAACTGCGGCTTGAGTAAAGCTTTTCTTCTTTGAGTAACAATTTTAAATCATGTTTTATATAGTGATTGGTTGTTATGAGAAGCTTATCAGAATAAAGTCACCAGTGCAGGAAAAGGGAGAAGGCGCAAAATCTAAGGTCAACCAGCAGTATCACAAGTTAGACTTAGACCTACAGCAACAAAAACAACTTTAAGAAACAAAGGGTGGGGGTTTGTTTGCACATGTCAATATAGATGAACAGATGTTGTGTATTAAGGGCAAATCTTATCAGAGAGATGTTTCACTCCCTCCCATCCTTGAACTTCAAAGAGACAAAGTGACTTTTGTCTTGTTGGGAAAAGATTTCATTTGTGAAAGTTCACTTCCCTGTTCCACAGTAGAACAATACTAGACAGCACTTTTGATTACATTAACAAACTGTGACTCACAATGATGCTTTCTGCTATTTAAATATTGAGGACTGGCCAAAGTGAAGTAGTTCACTTTATTTCCTTCTAGTAAATAATACCAAGTGGATCTGGGGTGATGTGATGGACAAAGGTCCTTCCTTGAAGACCTATTTGAATTTGACAGCATGTTCGTTGGTCTTTGAAATGCACCAGCTATGTTCCAAAGACTAATGCAGTAGTGTTTTACATGTTGCGATTTCAGAACCCATGCTGGTGGTTTTCATTGTTTATTTTCACAATTTTACACCTAATTTACAGCATTTGGACAACATTTCTGAGACCCTGGTGTCACAGACTAAACTTTTGCTGTAGTAAGTGAAGTTCCTGAGGCATAGTTAGTGACAGTGGATTGAGAGAAACACTGCGTTGTTCAGCACTGAAGATAAATGGGTGTGTCCTTAAAACTGTCAACTTTGCTCCCTCCAAACTTCCAAAATCGATTACACAGAACTGGAGTGAACTTGCCCTGCAAAGTGTGATAGAGCAGTTGCTCCACACATAAAATGTCATGCTTATCGGAATATGTTAACGTAAAAAAGAATGTTATAGCAAATATAATGTTGTTACTTTTCCCAGGGCACATATTGTAACTGTAAAGGTGTATGAACATGCGCTGCAGGAACAAACACTTGCCTTACCCTGGGTAAAATGAAGGTTGACAGCCAAGCTGGCAAAAGACAGATATTTTTTAATATTGACATGAAGAAAATGGATGGTAGAGTTGTGTACAGTGTTTGATGCTGTTATCTGAAACAAGTTGTAGAAATGGGAAATACCGTGTTTGTAAAATTTACACTTTTGAACATTTATTCTGTTGTGCTCTAAATGAGCAATGACTGTTTTCCAGTAAAACAAATAAAAGGAATGGCTCAGGTTGGAGCTTACTCTTCATGGCTGCTGTTTTTGGAGCCAAGTAAACATGCAAAGGATGAAACTAGGAAAATACTGTTAATGTTAAGACTTGCTGAGTTTGTATATAGTCGCTGTTGAGGGGGTTACAGTTGTAAACAGCAGTGGGACATCACTGAGGAGAAAAAACCTCCGGTGGACCCACACTAACCTGGCATTTACCCCACTGCTTGGCCAGCCAGGGGACACAAAAACTCAACACAGTTACACTGATCCCTGTTCTCTTGCCTCTTCAGGCTATTGTGTGAAGCTATCTCTACCATTAAATTAGACCAAACATCTGGGGAGTTGAACAGGATTATATCATCTTGAACTGAATATCAAATATGCCACTTGCAGCTGTGTTCAGTGCCCAGATTTAATATACTGACTTTATGTGACCATGGTTGATTATGCACAGAAAATATCAAATGCTACTTAACGTTATAGATCCTTTTATAATATTCAAAACATCAGTTAATAAATACAAGTTGGTTTAAAAAAATAAATAAGCAATCCTGAATTTGATCAAATTTATTTTATTAACTAATCTGATTAATTCCTTTGTTTCTTCTCAAATGTCTTTGTGCTGCCATATGATCCTGGCTAGGAGCCAGAGTTGAAAGCATGAGCACATGCCGCTTTGCTCGCTGTCACTTTCACAAAGCCAGTGCCCTAGGGGACACCTCTACACATGCAGCATACACACATTTCCATACACTTAAACACACACGGACACACTTCTTCCAATCCTCTGCATTATGCTCAGTGAATTTCTTTGTTTCAAACATTCATCTGGCAAAGTATTGTTTTTAGTGATACATAATAGTTAGCAATAAGTATTGTTGTGTAATGATAATTTCACCTTGCAGTTTATTATTTTAACCTGAGTTGGTTCTCTTCGATGTTTCACACATGTTAATTGAATTGACTCTTAAAAGACTTTTCTAATTTCTCAGTATTGCACCATCGGATAATAATTAATTCTTGCAAATAAATGACTTCTATTCCCTGGTTTTCGAGCTCCCAGTTGCATGATTCCTGATATACCAAGAGGTATATATTAATACCCGGGTCAGTATCCGAGTCCAGAAGCCCCAGCACAATGAGTTCTATCCGGGCAAAGCTGAACCACGTGAGAGAAATATTGGAAATTGTTGCAAGTATAAGTGAGACACTAGGTGGCAGCACAGAGCCCAGCATCTGTACACTCAGTCTTTGCCTCATGTGGTCCGGGTTCAAACGTAGTTTCTGCTTCGTCATTCCAGTCACTTCTGTTCAGTCAGTAAGACCCCAGTAACAGTTCATTGCAGTAACCACCATTATAGTCTATACATCTTATTATTTTTTCATTTGTATTGTTTTGATTTTTTCATTTTTTACGTGCATTTGATTATTAAATGTTTGTTGCTATTATTATTTATAATAAGGGCCCAAACATAATATATGATATTAAATAAAGAAAGTACCTGGATATAAACACACAAGTGCATATTAATGATCTCATAAGCTTTTTGGTAATTAGCTAATTGAAATGGGTGTTTTAGAGGTATTTTAGATGGAAATTAATTGGGGTTTCTTAGATGGACCAGGAACAAATCATAAATTATCTTATAAGAAATAATGATAAGAAATAATGGGAACAGTTTCTTGATATATGAGTTTATGGTGTTCAAGCCACTTCTAGGAACCAGTTGCGCTCAGATGCCAGGGTATAGGTGTGCTGGTACTGGTAACTTTATAATAAAAATTATAAATACAAGTATCCCTCAAGATACATTTCTTTGATTTACTATTTTTTGTGTATTCCAATTTAATTATTTTAACGCCCTTCACCAAGTTATGACCAAGGCTTATTTTTTGTGACTGGGAGTAAGACGATCTGTTTGTGCTCTAGTAGTAATACTAACTCTCTGACTTCTGTGAACAGTACATGATGTCACAAAGTAACAAAGACAATAAATAAAAATAACAAAGGTGTGAGTTTACACCTATGAAGCTGTTCAGTGTCTGACAACATAGCAAAGTTATTACTATATATTAATACCAAGCTAACAGTACAGTTAGAACTACAGCACAAAGTTGAATTTAATTCTGAACAGAACTGTTAGTATTAATACAAAAGTCTTCTTTGTTCTTTGGCCAGGATGCAAGAATCAGCAGATGCCTTTTCCTTGTTTTAAAGTTACTGCAATTGAGAGAAAGAAAAAAGTTTCAATTGCATTATTCATAACAAGTTGGATGACTGGCTATAGTCAAATGTATCTTAGAACAAAAAGTATCTTTATGCTCTGTGGCTATTGTGAGTTTCAGCTCAGCAAGTGGGAAGGTCAGGCGATACTGAGTCAGTTGTCCAAAAAGGATGAAGGGATGAGACCAAAATTGTGTAGGAGTGAACAATAAATTACCCAAAGTAGCAATTCATTTTCCACTTCTCTATACATATTCTGGTGGAAAAGCTTTTATTCTGAGTTACTGCTCCTCCTCCTCCCCACAATTCCATTCGCAAATGGAAGCTGAAAAGCACAGGTTCCTCTCTTACAGCAAGCATTAAATTGATGGCAAAGTTAAAAATACACAAGGGAAACATCAGCTTTCCTCTTGGCAGTTGATCTTGGTTATCTGGGTCTTCCCGGAGTTGGCTTCTGGCATTTCCCCAGAGATCTGGTTGATTCGTTTAAGACAGGGGCAGGCTTACCTGCCAGGACCCTTTCTGACCGAGGAAGGTTGGCCTCATGCTGCCCCATCTGACAAGGAACGCGAGCAGTTTTGGGGTGAAAATAACCTTTAGTGTCACTGAGGAGCTCTGAAATTGGCTTAGTTGATACTCCTTACATCCTTGAATCAATTAAAACGTGCACGAAACATCTTAAAACAACACCAATGTTGTTAAACATACTGAGCAACACTAGCAAAGGATCAGCCCTCTGTTTAATATTCTGAATTTGGCTGCTCATCACTATAGCTCGGCAGATCTTTATTTGACAGTAAAGATGGGGAAATTTACGTGATTGCAGTTAGTAAAAAAAAAATACTTCAGTTCTCATTCAGTACGTTGCCCTTTCAGTTATAGTTCCTACAATAGAGTTAGTATATGTGACAATATAATAATGTCTTTAGACCTTTAGAAGGCGGTTATGCTCCTTGGTCAGCTGATGAGGTTTTTGACATATGACACATGTAGGTCTCCAAACAGAGCTGTAGGTGTCAGTATAAACATGGCTCTTGGCAAGAGGGTTGAAGTGTGAGCTTTACTGCAGCCCAGTGAGCGTCAACCCTCCCATCACTGGGGTTTGCGCTGTGAGTGAGTGTTACTGTAGCCCAGTGAGCTGTTTCTCCCACTGTGGACATTTGGGTTGTGAGTGTTACTCTATCCAAGTGCAGTTCATCCCCACCCCCTCCGTTCTAGTGGTTTGCTGTGAGTGTCACCCCGTCCCAGCGAGCCGTACCCGCCTCCCTCCATAGAGGACGTTGTCTGTCAGATGTTCAGCATGCATAGGGCAGTGTCTCCCTGGATGTCGGTGGGGCTGGCAGTGAAAGGTGACATCTGGTGACTAATGTGCTCAGATCTGAATGCAGTTCCCACAGTTCTCTGGGCAGCAGCTGCTCTGTAAAGGCACAAATGCAACAGGGAGAATGAGAATGAGGGAGAGAGGGAGAGGGAGAGATGGGGCTATGGATTTGTCTGTGTGTGTACAAGGCACAAAACCGAATCAGGGGAGGGCGTGTGTTGGGTGGGATTGGAGAAGGGGGGGGTGTCAGGGTGGCTGAGTGTGTCTCCAGAAAATCAATGACTTTCTGTCTGATTTTAGAGGAGGCGGAACATGGCCTCGGCAAGCCTGTAGCACGGCAGGACTGGCATTTAACAAAGAGACCACACAGCCAGCGCTGAACCCGGCCCATTGACACTGCCTTGCTCTGCCTTCAACAGAGCGCCTTTTCAGCTCTTATTGCTAAATGACTCAAACGACAACTATAACGATGAAACAAATGCAGTTTCCACGGGCTTTTCCCTCATACACAATAAATAACTTAACAACACTTTACTGAAAGTATGAAAACACTGTGCCTGAATAGTCAGTCAAAGATATGTTGCATTAATTGGTATAATTTGCATAGGTTATAAGCAGTATGTTTTCCTGGGTCAATATAAGTCAATTGATGAAGCTGTTTTGTGGGTTGAAATAATAATTTATTGACAGATATTGCCTTGTAGTCCTTTGTTGTTTTCGCTCTCACTTCTTGCAGTTTTGGTGGATAATTTTGTGCATTTCATACGCGTTTTCAGCAATAACCATATGCAGTATAAGTCTTCCCGTTGCTACAGCAGTTAATAAAAACAAAGGCCTCGGTCTTGGGTATTCTTGTTGAGAAACATTCACACGTGGCAAGCTGACAGGTCCAGTTAGCATCGGAGACACTAAACCTAATCTGTCTGACAACGTTTCTTTTAAAGCTAAAAATGTAATTAATATATTAAGAATGTTTTGATAGATAATTAGCAGCTTATTTGTATGGAAATCTTATTCTGTTACATTAATTCCACATCAAGTGGAACCTTGAAATCTCATTTGATTAAAATTGATTCCACTGTATACAAGTGGCAGTTAGCGAACAATGCCGAGGAACAAGGGGGGAGAAAGAGGGGACTTTGGGTAAAATGATACAGAACATGTAATGGAGCAGCTTAAGGAGGATTACCTCCAGCCTGTCAAAGATTTATTATTATTAAAAAATAATTATTATTATTAACTTAAAATAATTAAATAATGACCAAATAATTTAAATATTATTGTTTATTTAAAAAGGACAAAAACAGTGCAACTTGATAGAAAGTTTTGTCTTAATTTGCAGACTTTGATCCTGTGAGTCATAGACTGTTGGATTATTTGAGGGAAAAAGTATTTGTGAAAGTGATGTTAATGTAGTCATTCAGCTCTTGCAAATATGCAATTGTTATTTTGGTGAAAAACCCAAAATAAAATTATATTAACATTTTTTAAGAGATGAACCCTCAGGCTGTTTCTGACAAGGGCCGAAAAAGAAGAGGGAAATGATGATGGTTAAATTTAAATACGTATATAGCAGCTTAATGGTTTGCAGAATAATACCAATGAATTCTGCCGTGCCATTTCTGCCATGTATTCTGCATGTTTTGTAGTGGGTAAAACGGCTTTATTTTATGAAGCCATATGCAAATGAAGTAAAAATATGTTTCAACATGAATAAAATGTTGCACTAGGTTTGCTAATCATTTGGGAAATTAATTTTTTTTGCCTTTTTGAAAGTAATCTGTAAAAAATCCAGAGAGATTGTGAACTAAATTTGAGATTTGTTTTTTTCTCCAGCCATTTTATTCCATTAATACAATGAGAATGAAGTGTTGTGTGTAATGTTCATCTAGAAGTTTAACTACTATAATACAGAATAAACTGTCTCCTCTTTGATACTGGATTAAAAGACAGGAAGTAATACACAGCATCAGACTATTGCCCTTTATCGAAAAGTTGTATTTTATACAAATGTTAAATAAGGTCTTTGTGCTGTGTGGTTTTACCTCTCTTACCTGTCTTCATGAGGTCAGTTCTTTGAGAGAACCAGAAATAGAACTTGTTTCATATCAGCAGGACGAGAGAGTGATGCACGCTCTGTTGCTGTCCCCAAATGTCCTCTCATCCACCCTGCACCCCCCACAGAAATTCCCTCCACCGCTTCCTCAGAAGCCCTCAAACCTCAAATCCAAGCGGACAGCTCTGAACAGCCACGCTGGTGAACACTTCTCTGAGGACAGCAGAACACTTCCTTTTGTGACTCATCGCTGCTCTTTTTTTAACCCAAATTCAGTGAACAGAATATCATCCACAGACAGAGGCCTTTAAGAGCAAACAGTATGCTCCCCCTTCGGCTATACCAGTCATCCCGCAATTGTTTTATTTTCAGCTGGCATTTGTCTGAGAGGATTTATTTTTTCTCGCAAAAAAAAAAAAAAATCTTGTTTAAACTTTTTCTGTTTTAAAGATTCTCTAAACAGCTGGATTGCTGTGGTCTTGTCATGCATCATGTAAACCAAAACAAAGAAACTTGTTTCCATCTGGGTAGAATGTAAAACATGGTTTGTCTGATTAAGGAGGTCAGTGAGTTGCTGAAGGACACTGCAGACCAAATAACTGTGATCACATACGGCGTTTGTAGCAATTTTCACAAAAGGATAAGAAATAGTTGCAAATATTACATTAAATGTATTTTTTTAATGCCTTTATTTAAAATTTATAACAGTTGACTCTAATTATGTAACATGTAAAAGAGAGTTCTTACTACATGGATAAGGGAAAAGTAGCCAGTCTAGAACTCCTTCATACTGCCATTGGTCATAAAGATGTTTTAAGACAACTTTCACACCTTCAAAGAGTATAATAGTGGGGTAAATCTCTTATAAATTATGACTGAAACATGGAAGGCTAAGTGTATGTAGTGCAAGTCAAGGTTTAAATCGAAAGCCTGTTGAGGAATGTTTAGTCTCACAAACCCCAAGAAGCAAATTATCCAGCCGCGAGTCATACCTTCCCAGACAATGACACGCAATTAAAGGACAACAGTAATGAGCCTTCCGGTGATAAGACGTCCTTGCAGGAGTCACACAATAAACTGCGAGCTACCTGTACCCACAACATCATCGTAACGTTGAAAGCTCTGCAGCTCGACTTCACTGAAACTTTAACTTCTCGAGATCTTACAGTCGCTTGCAAAATCAGATAGAATACTGAAAGGAAGAATAAATGATATGAAGTTGGTGGTGTTTTTTTTTAAAAGAAAAGCTTTAATTTTGATGGACTGATAAACCTAACATCTGTTATCATTGCTGCAAAATGAAGGCCTGGGGAAATGATGTTAATTTTTTTATATTTTTCATAAAGTCACTGATGCGCAAATGCCAAGAAAAATAGCACTTTGGACAATCTGACATAGTACAACGGGAATGTTTATAACAGATATTTGCTCTAATGTAGGAGGCAGAGAAATAAAGGAATGCCTTAAGTATGCCAAAAATGCCAAAATAGAGTAAGCAAGAGATATAGCGAAAAAAAAAAAAAACATTCTAACTGTTAAAGTGGTGATATATTTTATATACCACCCAAGCAGGAATTGCTAATGAACCTCTGGAAAAGCTGAGCATTTGCAGTTTTTAGATAATAATGCCCAAAAAAAAAAATCAAAGCAGTTTTATTAACAACTGAAAAATAAACTTAGTGATAAACTTAGTATGCCACATACCCAATTATTTTTTTAAATAAAAAAACAAAAAATATATTTTTACAAACTTATACATTTTTTTTTTACAGAAAATAACAGTTAGTTACCTAGGCTACAGTGGCGAACTTACCAGTCACACTGTGTTATGTTTTATCGCAGACGTCTACAAATATGTTTCCATATGGATTTACCTCGGTTTCCCTTCCTCACTAATTCTCTTGTGATTTTTCTCCCCTCTCATTTGTTAATAATTTAATAACTGCCTCTGGGTTATCCTTATCAGGTCTGGCAACCTTCTCATGCATGATTGGAATACAAAAATGGCTTTAGTCCCATCTGAATATGTAATGGTGCTACAGTGCACCATTTACCTTCCACAGCATCACACACATATTCATAATGGAACCTGTATATTAAAGTGCCATTCATTTAACTCTGTCTGTAATATTTGATCAAGAAATCAATGCAGGGTTTAATACCAGGGAACCGTGATGTCATAAAGAACAATGTTTAGTCTGTTTTACCCCTGGCGTGAAACAACAGATCACTAGATTATTAGTATTTATTTTTTTCTCTGATATTCTCAGAGGCAACTTACATTATTAGGTTTGTATACTAAGCAGACTTATAATGGCTTAACCATTTATATAACTGGTTACTTTTTAAAGAAGCCGATCAGATTAACAAGTACTTTGACGAAGGGGACAACAGCAGGAGTAGAGTTGAACCCAGACCCTTTTAGTGTAAGGTAGCAGCTCGAACCACTACACCATTTTCCACCCCATTACACTGCTAAATGTGGACTACAAGAGACACTTACATGCCAGCAATACAGCCATTATGGAGGTGAGCGGGCAGCCTTATACAGTAATGCTATCGGATGGAAATCACTGGCCAAAGGTAGCCGATCTGATTGTATAAGGATGGTGTGTTTTTGAGAACTTTCACACAGAGCACAATGAACTGATCTCATGGACATCAACCACTCGAACTGATCTGTGGACCCATCTTCTCTTCACCATTTTGGACACAGCGACACACGGCATGCAACACATTTGAAGCAAGGAAAAAAATCAATTTTTCATGGATTAACTCACTCGAGACCCACAAATTTCCCAAGTCATTTACAGCCATCCATTCTCGAACCCTTTGCCTTAATTGGCACAGTTAATGAGTGACCTTTTAATTCATTACAGTGTGGATGGTTGCTGTGGGGAAACGTAAGCACAATGGAGTGCGCCAAAGCAATGGCAGTTTGTTTAGTTAATTTTACATTTTGTCGTTCATCTTTAGGGGAAAGCATATAAAATGGGCAGTATATCACTTTTCAGGGATTTTGGATGGGGCGAAGTTTCCACTTTGGGGGAAGTTATTGTACATGCCATTTTTAATAGTAGTTGTAGTTTGTGTTCCTCGTTCAGTTCTGCATATCCACTGCCAGCCATTTGCCATATGGTATTAGAAAATGCAATGCATCCCATCTGCCAGTAACAAATTGCTATCCAATGAATTTACTTCTGAGGTATAACCAGAACACAAAATGGCACATCTGCTATTAGCCGCACCTTGGTGTTTTTCCTATTGCTTTGGGGGCAGTATTATAATGAAACTTCCATACAAATGCTCACCGAATGTCAGCTTTGCAAAGTTACCAAGGATTCTGTAATATTATTTCGGGAAATACTATAAAAGGGTAACGGGAGATGAGCTTACATTTTCTTATCAGTTTAAACCCTGATAGTATTTATCTGAATAAAAGATCTTGATAATACAGAAAAATGTCAGTGTAAAATGAAAATAAAAAATTCATTGCCTCAAAAAATGAGCATCAGACAAAACATAGGCTTAAGATTAGGTGTGTTTTCATTTCAAAGGGAAATTCCATAAAGGAATTAACTCTTTGGGATTAACTTAAATCAGAGCACCTGCGGCATCATCACCTGACACCCAGACTACAAGACAACCAGAACGTATCCCAAAGGGACGTGAACGGTTCCAAAGTCCGAGTGACACAAAGCAAATAAACAAGGAGGTGCAGCAGGATTCTGCTCAACTTGTGTCACGTCAAGTTTTTTTTTTCATTTTTCTACTAAGGTGGTCATATATTTCTGCAGGCAAATCTTAGGAAAAAAATTAAACCTTAACGGTGACATTTCACATTATACAAAGGGCACCTCTTGTGAACAAAATGAATAGCTATGCTAAGTTTAAAATAAATATGTTTTGATGCAAGTGCAATTAATGTTAAATTAGGACTTTGGAAATATGGAGTATTTGTATGTGAGTCAAACCAGTTGACATGAACATATAGCAGCTGTTCTAAATTATACCATTCCTCTGGTACCACAACTTAAGCTGCATGGAAGAGATTGATTTAGACACAAACTGCAGCAGAGAAACGGTCACATGACACATAACACACACACTGTATGTGTGTGTGTGTGTGTGTGTGTGTGTGTCTGTGTGTGTGTGTGTGTGTTTATGGCGGACCTGCTTCTAGAAAATTCCTTTGGCTAATTGTACCTAAAGTTAAACTTTACTAGATTACTTTGAAAGTATTTTACATCTTTAGCAGCATTTCCCTTGATTTTTGGTATGATTTTGTATCATAGCTGCCATTAGCAGAATTACAGGGATAAATAGAACTGAATTAGACAAGAACAGTAGAAAATACACCAGTTGTTCTGTAGGTAAATTTGTACTGGTTAGCAGGGTCTGATGAAAGAACCCGCATCAGGGCAGATGTTGGACGGACTGCTCTTCCCGTAGCTCCCTCACATCCGCGATTACAAAGTAGGGTAGATTTCAGATTAAAAGCTCTTTTTTAAAGGATCATTTCAGAAATTAATACTTGTGTATGAAGGGAACTCACAATATGCTTGTACTTCACGGTCAAATGGTGTTGAATGTATTTTCCTCAAAGTAACGGGAAATCCATCCTTGAGGTTGAGGAAAAACCAGAAACAAACTGCTTCCTGTGCTCTTTAAGAGAATAGGTACAGTTGGTATTGACAAGAAGATAAACTGAGAACCTCTGCATGCACGGAATCCTTTGGCCCATTATAGTGGATCATCTGTAGACTGTTAGTCTATATGGAGGACATATAACTTAGTAGGATGTAGAATTCATCAGTCATGTGTATTGTGACTGAAACGCTGTCCATAGACACAAGACGAAGAATGAAAGCGAATCTTTAAAAAATCATGACGACAAAGAGCACGAGTTCGTGCGGCAATGTGGGCACCTGAAGAACATTTAAACCAGTGGAACAGAGACGGTGGTTGTATGTACTGTATACAGTACATTATGAGATTACAGGAAGCATTGCTTATGTATGTATGTTTGAAAATATTACCAGCCAAAGTACATGAATAAAGATGACACAATTTGCATTTGCCAGTTCTGCATTAATGTTGCTGATCACAGAGCAAGCTTGGTTTAATTATGTACTGTCAAACAGAACTATTTTATGCAAATGAGACTCTTAGTCAATTAATGAATAATATTGTAATAATATTGCTTGACATTCACAGGCAACCGTAACATTGAACTAGTATGCTTCGCTAACTCTTCAAATTCTGTTATTATATTTTTTCACTTGAAATATATTTTCCCAGTGCTTTAGTGACAATAATTCAAGTGTTTTCTAATTTTCCACCCAAAATTCGTGCTCACATTCGTATCGTGTACAGTAGCACTTGGTGCCTTCGGAAAAAGTACGACGTGGCCACTGATCTTGTGAAATTTTAAATTACGGCTTAATTTCTCCTGGGTGCGGTCAAATCGTTCAAAAATCACATGAGAAAGAATGTAATTTTTAATTGACTTTAAAGAGTAAATCAAGTAGCAGCACTGAAAAGCACTTGTTCTGTGGAGATCTCTCGATGCTTCAAGAAAAAATAGAAAGTGTAAAATATACCCAACAAGTTTTTGACCCTTGAATTATATGACTGGTTAAATATTAGATTTAATTAAAAGAGGTGGCATTTTTAACAGTGATACCTGAATTTAGCAGCTAATTCTGACATCAAGCTGATACCTTTCAAACAAGGGCCGTAGAAAGTAGTATCTGTAGGTCAACACACCACATGTACACCTGATAGTGTCTTATTAAATTAGCTGTTCAGGTTTGTGAAAACAACTTTCCTGTATTGGAACACAGTGACATCACGCATTTTCTCAGTCTACAGTTTTATAATAATCAGTTTTCTCATGACTCCCTTGGTTCTGCAATGTGGTTTTTTTGTTTAACATGGAGATTCTATTTTAAGTGATGCTTTATAATTGAAGGAGCACACGGAATCATGTTGAACAAGCTGCTGGTTCGTTGGCTGTTTGGGCTAAGAGCTTCAGGGTATAAACTGAATATATAATTGCACCATAAGCACCTTTCATTGACCGTTGTTTTCTCAGTGAGCCTCACAGAAATGAAAGAGAGACCCAACGGATGGGGTTGCTTGTGACATGAAATTTGGTACCACGGTGTTTGGACTTCGTACTATCAGGCAGACGCTACATGTTCCATTTGAAATGCATTTCTGCTAGCATGTAGAACTTGTGTCCTGCGATGGACTAGTGTTCAGCTCAGGGTTATCCTGCTTTGCAGACTGTGTTTCTGGGTTAGGCTCTGGACCACTGTGACCCAGCAGTGGACAAGCTGTTATATACCACGGATGGATTAATGGATGGATGGACATAGAACAGGTAGTTTTCTCTTATTCTCAAGTCACAGCATAATGTTTTTTTCAAAGTAGGAAAACAATATATCATGTTCTGGTTATAACATAATAATTTGTAAGTTTTCATTTACGCTTTTTCATGATATCTATCATCGAATTTTTGTTTGGAACTCTCCTTTTAAGACAGATACAACATTGTCTCCCTCACAAGGTACCCAATTCATGACTCGTACCTTTGAGCAGCTCATTTTTTGCACCATTCATCAGTTCCAGGACAGGTTCCTTCCAAGGTCACCCTCACAAAGTCAAAATGACTGACCCTACAATTCCTTAGTCAGTCACTGCTTGTAAGGGGGCAGCCGTTGGTCCTCCAGTCAGTAGATGCTCAGGTTCTTCCCCTGTGTGGCTGCCTGCCCGTAATTGCTGTGTCACACTTGGAGGACTTCAGCCAGAGACCACATTCAGGAGGACATCACACTCAAATTAAAGCAGCTCATCGCCGTATGACCTGAGCTTCTGCGGTTCGTGCCCACAGATGAAATGGTCTTTCGTACCTTTCAGCCACGGTTCATTTCTTTGTGGCAACAACTGCTGCTCTCCGGTGAACTTACCTTCCTACAGGGCCGGGGGGTGCTGAAGACACACTCGAAATAATTCATTTTCCACTTATTTAAACCCTGAAATTCTTCAGTGTAAAATCTCATATAACTGAATCATATTCTCTGATGGCTAAATGGTGGCGCTAAATAAATTATCAGAATTACTAAACTGTACTGTTATATTATTTAAACGAAAATGAACTGTCCAACAGGCTCGACATGACCGCCGTTGATTAATTTACTAGCTTTTATTTAGGCTTTGATAATGTCTTTCTGGCACATGCAGTATGAATATGCAAGCGATTGCACGATGTTTTGAGTAAATATAGATCGAATCAACTGAAGCTCATTAACTATACCAGTTATTGCAGCATCGGTGTTATATAATGGTTATTTTTCAGGAAGAATCCATGTTACACTTAATCAGTTCAATTACACCATTATATGCTGTAAAAATATATCGCAAAATATAAATGTAATGTGTTTTCATTTAATTCATTCATTTAAAATCATGTTCATCCATTTCATTATTCAAGAAATTACTTTAAAAATATCTTACAGATCAACATAATTTGTTATATGAGGAATATAGTATGTGGAAGTATGTTTAGATCTGTTGGTCAATGTCAAATTTGTTTGTCCAAAGTTCCATTATCTGCCAACTGACTTTTGTTGTCTCCTTCATTTTTGGAGTTTAAGCCCTTCTTTCGTGTGCAGGGGAGGATCTGTTGGTTTTTCGTGCTCCTCAGCACATGGTGCTGCATTTCTGCAGTTTTAGTCTTAGAAAATAAATAAGTTAATTATCTAATAATGACAAATTCATTATTGGGTCCTCCACAGAAATAAAGGGCACAGGTTGGTGCTGAAATAAAGAAAACTGAGCTTTGTTGCCTCTGTGCTCTTGATCAGTGATGTTTTTGAGCAATGGCTGCACTGTGCTCTTGTTATTGACCTGACTCTCGACTCAAGGAGAGCTCTCGGCAGCTCATCGACATACTGACCACACCGGCAAAGCCGAGGGAAACAGGCGTGTCTTACCATGGCCGGCAGAAGAGCTCGTCTCTGTTAGCCTTAGTCACCGCAGCAGGTCCCAGGCTCCCTACGTTAGGGGTCTGATTTCCATTTCAAGATAAGTTGATGTTTGCATGTGTCGCCAAGTGAGCGTCAGACATGGAGCCTGGTTTATGTAAATTGGCTGGCGAGGATCCCTGGATCATCAGAGGCCTGCTGTGAGGAGGCACGGCCATGCAAAAGAACCCTGCAGCATGGGGGAGGAAAACAACCAGTATCAATCACCTGAGATGCGACACAAACCAGCATGTGCTACCTGACCGCTACAGAATTCAAATCTTTGCTGTGAATTTGTGTTCTCAGAAAAGACTCAAAAAGCCAAGAATTTTTTTAAATGCCCTGCTGCACTACTGTATGGCGTTTGTGAATTTCTCATAAAGACAACGCAAAGTGCACTTTGCCACTGCGATTTTAAATTAGCCATTAAACTGGACCACAGTGTTACTTGCTAAAAGGAATTTAGTAAAGAACTGTCCGTTTCAGCGTTCCGTTTCCTCGGATCGGAGAAGGCAGAGAAGGCAGGTTGTCACAGAGCTCTTCAGATGCACATTCAAATGCTGCCTGTTTTTCAGGACAAATAACAGAACTCAGAAGCTCTTCCTTTGCTCGTGTTTGCGCTCAGATTTTTTTTGTCTCTCCTTTATCAAGTCCCACCACTGCTCAGGGTGACAGTTTGATTAACACAAGTTGCAAATTTTTGTCACAAGCGACTTTGCCCTGCCTTGAAAGTACATTTTACACTGGCAGGAGTTCAGAGACAGAGCGGATAAACGCCGCCGTAACTCGCCAGGATGTGATCGGCCAGAGGGGGGAAAACTGGAGAATAAACTGGAGGTGAAGGTAAAAATCCACCGCCACACATTCGCATATATGCATGGGGAACGTGTGAGGTTGCACGTCGCTTATCTTTTTTTCATGCTGCTCTAAGCAAATGAAGCCCACAAAAACCAGGGGCAACAACCCTAATGAGCGCTGAAAGTGCCCACATAAATGTTTAAAGTATGAATTTCTTATACATGTTTCAAACGACCAAAACCACTTTGGCTGTGAGTTATTCTTTAAAGATACAGTATAAAATATAATCCATGCTGTAGTCGTGCATGAGGACCGTGTTTGCGAGTTGTGCTGAAGGGCTTGAGGTATCTCTGCCAATGAGAACTTTATTTGTGCTGCATTAAGTATGTATTTTAATGGCTGGGGTATAGATGTTCCCAGCGGCAGTTTTGAATTAGTTTGAATACATCAGGCTTCAACAGCCATTCTACCTGGCAAAGAGATTGTTATTTATGTTTGGAATGGACACCCTTATCTAAAGTGACATTTACAGGGTATAAAAGAAAGATCCAAGGTGTAGTTAACTTTTAATCAAATGTAACCCCCGTAAAAGATCTCTGCTGCAAATGGTAATACCAGTTCATATAGTTTATTACTTTTGAAGGATGTCTTTGTAGGAGCTCAGCATTAATGCATGGGACTGATGCACATTAGGAAGTGAACTCAGGTTACATTATAGCTGTTCTTGGGACCACACTTGGTTCTTACACATGTGCAAAGCTAACTATATATGTAGTATTTAGTATTGTTTA
Source organism: Arapaima gigas (assembly GCA_900497675.1). Classification (NCBI taxonomy): domain Eukaryota; kingdom Metazoa; phylum Chordata; class Actinopteri; order Osteoglossiformes; family Osteoglossidae; genus Arapaima; species Arapaima gigas. Next base: position 232,674 of record UFQX01000127.1, on the reverse strand, counting down.
TGTAGACCATACATGCGAACATTCATGCTATGTAAATAAGATTGATTTTAACCTGAAAATGATTGACTCAAGAAACCCCAAAAAGCTAACAAAATTAAAACTTTAAAATGTAAAATGTTAAATTTTTTGTTCTACATAGAGAATTAAAGCACTTATTGGATGTTTATGGAATCCATTGCAATATCCCATTACTAATAGTTTGAAGATGTTTTTTTTTCTGCCATCATGGTTGACGTGGCATCAATCTTTCAGTGAAAATGTATGTGACAGTTTAAAAAGCTGAATATGTGACACTGTCATTATTTTGCCACCACTGTCAAAGGCATCATTCAGAGAAACAACAAGTCTAATTACCGCCTTTTGAAATTCCAGTAATAATTTCTTTACTTCACAAAGCTGCATTGGTAGAAAAAAATCAATTCAAATTAAAAAAAAAACATTTGACGTCATCACTATGTTTATAGAACCCAAACCATATCCAATTTATGGTGAAAATGAAATCCCTCCAAAGGCGATCTGCAATGGAGCTACAGATGCTGGGGGACAGAGGTGGGGGAGTAAACCAAGAACAGGGGGACTTATTCTCCTGCAAAACAGATCCCAGGGCGAACACAAACCTACATCATTGTAAGATGGCCACCTGATACACATTCTCGACCCAGTCAAGTCCGCTCCCATCAGGGCCCTGAAGTGCTGAGTCTGTCAAGAAAAGGTGCTGTTTCATGGGGAGGTCTGATTCTACCAGGGACCATTTTACCCTGACTCGTGCCTAGAGGGCATGGCCGCCTCGGAGGCAGGAATACAAAACCGTCTTTAATGCAGTCAACTGCTACTCAATTATGGCTCACTTACACTTGCATGGAGTAGGAGGCAGGACTTAAATGCAGAACACCAAACTGAATTATTATGCTAATAATTATGCTAATTATTGTCACGGCACCTTTAAGAAAGGAGAAATGTTTTACTGGTGAGTGTTCGCAAAATGTGCCTCATCGCAATACATAAATTTCTTTGCCTTTTAATGCCGATAGTTAATATTCAAAATACCCTGACATAAGGTGCTTATTTAAGACATTTTCTTTACTATTAATAGCGCAGCTCTTTAAAATTAACTTCAGATGTAGGGACACCATTCTAATCCTGGGTAGGGCCCCCCCTTTGTTCTCAGAAAGGCATGAATTCTTCGTGGCCTTGATTGAGCAAGGTGCTGGAAATATTCCTTAGAGATTCTGGTCTGTGTTGACATGACTGTATCGCATAATTGCTGCCACATCCCAAAGATGCTGTAATGGATTCAGATCAGGTGACTGGGCAGGCCGCTGAAGTTCACAGAATTCACTGTCATGTTCATGGAACCAGTCTGAGGTGACTTGTGCTTTGTAATATGGACCATTATCATGCTGGACGTAGCCATTAGAAGATGGGTAAATTGGGGCCTATTTCTGACTGTAGCATTCAAATTTTGCTTGATTGACATTAGAGGGCCCAATGTGTGCCAAGAAAACATTCCCCACACCATTACACCACCACCACCAGCCTGAACTGTTCACAAAAGGCAAGTTGGGTGCATGGTTTCATGAAGTTTATGCTAAATTCTAAACCAACCATCTGCATATTGCAGCAGAAATCATGATTTATCACACCTGTTTTTCCAATCTTTAACTGTCCAGTTTCAGTGAGCCAGTGCCCACTGTAGCCTCAGCTTCCTGTTGTTGGCTGAGTTGAAACTGATGTGGTCTTCTGCTGTTGCAGCCCATCCCACTCAAGGTTTAATATGTTCAGAGATGCTTTTCTGCCCACCACTGCTACAGAGTGGTTATTAGACTTACCATAGTCATCCTGTCAGCCTGAAACAGTCTAGCTATTCTCCTCTGACCTCTCTCATCAACAAAGCATTTCTGTCCACAGAACATCTGCTCACTTGATGTTTTTTGCTTTTCACACCATTCTGTGTTGACTCTGGAGACCATTTTGAGTGAAAATTCCGGGACAGTAGCAGTTTCTGAAATACTGAAATCACCTTGTTTGGCATCAACAACCATGCCATGGTTAAAGTCACTTAGATCACATGTTTCCCCCATTCTGAAGTTTGATGTGAACATTCACTGAAGCTCATTAATCTATGTCTGTGTGACTTTATGTATTGCGTTGTTGCCATTTGATAATTGCATGACCAAGCAAGTGTAGATGGATTCCTAAAAAGGTGGCGGGTGTTTGTGTATGTGTGTGTGTATTTTTTTTCCCAAATATTGCTTTAATATGAAAACTATAAGAAAATATAAACACTTTTAGAACTGTCAGAATATGGGCCTTTGGCAACAGTGTTGAAGTTTGTTCTTCACAAACACATTTTATGAACTAATTTTTCACCTCAGTAATTTCAATTATGGAGAATATCCAAGTAAAGTGCACATACTGCTTTCAGTGAAATATCAGATATATATGATGAATTACTTAATGTGAGATGTCAGATTTGAGCTGATCCATTTTAGAAAGTAATTACCTTTAAAGTGGCAAATAATAATAAGCATCATGATAATACTACTGTAGTAATTGTTAGTATTATTAAAAAAGCCACGGAGAGCGGTAGATTGTCAAATATTGCCAAGAATGACATAAAAAAACAAAATGTCAGTGAAGAGAAATGCCAGCTGCTTTTAGGCCCTGTTTTGATAGACCAACTTGCACATCTTCCCCATCATGTAAGATGAAAGCCCTGTAGGGACAGCATCACTGAGGCAGAATGAAAGACGGCGGGGCCTATGAAGCCATCCGCCCGCAATGAAGCAAAACAGCAGTTCAGAACAATATCGTGGAACTTTCCAGCACAGTGTACAGCAGCTGAATACAAGCTGCTTGCCCGATTTCATCTGTTTATCGTGCTATTTAAACCGGTCAAATTTTTGGCAGACGAAATCAACGTGAGCATCAACCACCATCTCAAAGCAAGTGACTATTCCCAGGTTGGCACCTTCTCAACATCTAACAAACCTGGCTGGAATCTCACTGCCAAGCAGTGTATTCAGTGATGTCACAATTATAACCGTGCAAATCCTCTACCTCAAATATCAAGGCAGCGTCTCTGGAATATTTTTATTATTCAACACAACAAATTCAGGCTGACAAGTGCAGTAATGTACACTGTTCATTGCAGTTGTGACATCTACAGTTGCACAAGCCAGACTAATGTCTACATTCAGTTCTGGCATCTGGTAATGCCATGCTTACTAGTATTTTCACTCATTTATCCAGTGTAGACAAGTTTATTTACTCATTTAGTTCCCACATTATTCAGATGCCAACATCAGCCAGGGGTTTGAAGTATAAGCCAGCCTACAGCTTGAAATCTCATACTCAGCCTCCCAGCTTTGACCTGCCGTCTCGGACACGGCGCTAAGAGGTTTACAGCAGTTCTTCATTTACCTGCTGTGTGCAATGCGCCACATTGTCCATTTGAAGATGCAGATATTAAGCTTCAGCAATGAGTTCAAATACCATGCTTTGCAGTCTGGAATGTGTGCCCCCTCCCAACTCACATTTTCAGGCATTAAGTATGATATCAAAGAAAAGCAAGTGCTTGGGGTGAGCGATGGAGATTCTGCTGGCGAAGCATCCCTTCGCACAAGCAAGTGTGGCAGGTGCAGCTGGCAATAATCTCTACTATTATCAGTCAGCACTAAAATGGCTTTGGTCTGGTTTGTGGGGACGGAGGGGAAGCGAAAGGGGCCTCAGCCCGCAGGCAGAGCCAGGCTTTCGTGCTCCAGGAACAGACAGTGGTGCAGGGAGGGGGTGCTTGTGATGCTCAAGCCGCCTTTGCGAGCTCCTCTAAATCATTTAAACGTATTAACTTGCAGACCGGAAAGGCGAAGAAGAAATGGAGGCAGTTGCGTCAGGGAGGGTGGTGCTGGAATAGACACGCAGATGAGGCAGTGGCAGCAGTGGGGGGATTCACAAACACTCACAGGGGTCTGAATGCTGACGCAAATAACCACCTCACACAGAGATGATACCCCCCCCCCCAACAGGTTTTATGGCAGAGAATATGCTTGCATTACACGTCATGTTCCATATTTCATTACCCTCATCCCCTGTCATGTCCAGGATTGTCATCAGTTTTACCGCTTTGTCATAATTTATTGAATGATAACCTGTCTTACATCTGCTTTTATCGTGACATATCTTGTGTCTGCTTTTATGTTAAATGTTCAATGGGTATACTGGGTAATGTATATTGAAATACTGAGCTTTTCATTTACCAATTCTTACTGAAATAAGTTTCTATTTGTATTTATGACTTGATCAGCAGGAGAGCCAACAGCAAACTGTTAGCATTGGAAACCACAGCTCACCTGTCTGTTGAGCAACGACTCCCGTATCAGCTGTGCAAACCCTTCTATCTTGCAGATGACAGGGTAGGAGCACCGTGAAGAAGTGAAAGGCCCCCAGCTGGTGGCTGTATTACATCAGTTTGGAAAATTTGCTCATGTAGCTCTGGCCAAAAAAATTTAAACGAGAACCGTGTTACATTGACAGAAACTGGATTTGCACGGATGCTTCTCTCGAAAGCAGTGTAAAATAATTGATACTTTGTCTAAGGCAACTTATAATTGATATAAACAAAATTCTAAGCACCTTAAAATATTTGGTCTTTTAATACAGTGGCACAGGGCATCAATGACACTGAGGGCTATTTAGACTCCGCTTGAAGCAAATACCTTTGGACTGTGAAAGGAAACCAGAGCACTTGGAGGAGTTCCACACAAATGCAGACCCAACTTGGAAATTCTTCATTGAGGGATTTGGATTCAGACTTATGTTCAAATGCACAGCTCAGGAGCTATCAGGTATCAGCACTTCTTACCCAGGCATACCTGGGTTATCATACTGGAACTAAACTTGGCTTGGAGGCTGTGAAGGGGAAATTCTACTGAGCCCTAGAGAAAAGTTGTGTGTGGCGACCCTGCGATAACCTGCTGTTCCATCTAGGATGTAGTTTCAAAGCCTAGTGGCCAATGATTATGGGAAAGGTTCTGGTACCATGACCCTGACCAGGATAAGGCTGTTAATGATGACAGGTGGATGGATGGATGGATCAATATGACAAGTTCTAAAGAACAAAAGCATACACCCAGGGTCTAAGAGCTCTGGACAGCTCGGAGTTAAATACTTAAGGTTGCCTAAGTGTAAAACACCTGTTGCTCCTCACCACCCTGGGTGCAAGCCTCTGAAAAGTGATACCGGTGTGTGTCCATGTGGACATGAGGTCTCCACAGGGCAAGGGATCAGACAAGTTGCTTTGACCCCTTCCACCAGCAGATGGCAATGGTAGATTCCTCTAACATCACACCACATTGCAGGGCCGCAGTGCAAGAAAAAGTCTACTGATTATATCTAATTAAGTTCAATGTCACAGTGAAGCAACATATTTTTCGCTGTTGTACAATAATGACCTACAAGCGTCTATGTCTCCAGCTTTGCCTGTAAAATTGCAGGAAAACAAATATTAGTGCGAGGACAGACAAAAAAAAGAGAAGCGGACCATCAAATAAAAAGGATATATTGATGACAGTCAGTCTCAAAGTAGGCTTTTATTCTAGTTATCTTCTGTATTTCACTGCTTTAAATTAACTTTCATTCACAGGCTGATACTTCAACTCATAATATGAGACATAAAAGATGTATAAAAACAACAATAAAACCTCAGACATCATTGCCATTAACATTTTGGGGAAACAAAGGCTATTTTTCCCCTTCCCTGAATGAACTTCTCTTTATTTGTTTTTGATGCTGCTGCAGCAGTTATTGCATTCGTATTTGGAGAAACACCATTACCAACCCAAAATGGCTTACATCTGGAAAGAGAAATCGCATTATGCTCACGGGAAGCCTCCATCACAGCTCGCGAGTCCTTCAAGGATGATTTATTAGGGGGCAAAGCTGTCTCGGGTGTGGGAAGCAGGCCTGGCGCTATCTTTACCTCCACCTTCCTCCACTATTTCTGGAAGACGGCGGATGTGGCTGTTAAGGGCCTTGCTTAAGCCCCCGGGAGGCCTCCTGAATCAAACTGTTCAATATGTGCCAAGATGGCTTTTGTCTCGCTATAGAGGAGTGCTCGTGCGAGTGTGGGCGTGAGAGCACCAGCGGAGGCAAACAGGCATGCGAGGAAGCGCACGCGCACGCAACCCTTTGAAAGGCACCAGCACTTAAGGTCTTATTTTCCTTCATGTTAGCATTTCATCAAGTCTTATTAGCACTGCAGAAAGCCCATGTAAATCGGTCCATGATACTCGCACGTGTTAGCAGCATAGTAAGTAATCCATCCCCGCCCCCGCCCAAAGTTTATTTAAATGAAAGTGCTTTTGTTTAAACCGCCCGACTTATTCCGATTGTCCCGGAAGCAGATGAAATAAAGCCAGTTGTTCCGCAGCTGCGGAGTTTTCAAGGGTTTTGTCTTCTTCACCAGAAGCCTCATCCATACCTTTGAGAGGGAACTGTTGCAGCAGTGCTTTGAATCTGATTTTGCTCATAAGCAACCCCTTTGCATGACCTTGCGCTCATGCCTGATTTTGCATTATCATAAACTGCTTTCTTCACTTTTCTTATGCTTCCGAGGAGCTCTGGAAGAAAAGGATGCAAGGTTTCAACCCTCAGTGTCTCGGACACTTTTCCCAGCATTGTAGCTCGGTGTAGCAGATGAAAGGAAGTTGGTTGTCTAATAAAACAAAAAATGATTTTCGGGAAAACGTGGTTAGGCAAAAAATTAAGTAAATAAATGATTTTACATTACTATAAGATTCACTTGGAGATTTTTGCCTGCAAACAGTCACAAGATGTAAAAAAAATGTTAGTTATTCATTCAGCTAATGCCTTTGTCCAAAGTGACTTAGAGTGTTAAGCGTAGTATGACCTGTTTATACAACTGGGTTATTTTCACTACACTGGATCATGATAAGTCCCCTAGTCAAGGGCACAACAGCAGGAGCAGTGCTTCAAACCTGCGTTCTTTGGCTGTATGGCAGTAACTTCCAGCGTCGTATAACTATAGGCCCCATAGTTGACAAAAACAGGTTCGTACGCTGATAAGTTTATATAATACTCAGCACCTAACAACCCTCCCGTTTATGCATTACCAACAGTCAGCTGCAACTCAGTGTTTGCACAGGTAAAAAGGCGAGCGAAGCCGGGTTAATATTTTGCTTGAGCAGGCAGGTTAGCGTCTTCCGGCCTCCATCTACCAGCACATTATTTCCATATCTGCCCCTTGGAGCACAGAAAAAAAAAAACACGCACAGACTTTAAACGTCCTGCGTTCACCCATCACTATCTTCCTGGAATCGACAAAATATCTTGTTCTCAGCACATCAGTATTCTTTTCTTGAAACTGGCAGGAGACTCCTCTAAGTCGCGGTTATATAACTTTTTTTTTTCACAGTATCACTATTTGCCTTGTGGAGGCCTGATTTAAACTCCATAGGAAGCAGACTGTGTGCTGTTGTACTATTACTAGGAGGCCCATTTGCCATGAAAAGAAGTATAATTAAATAATGTTAGAGAGCCGGGAAACCGCCCACCCACACACACGCTCACATTTGCCCACACTCTCCCAGGCAACCACACACCCACCCGCCCACAGACGCGCGCGCGCACACACACACGATCAGCTGCTGCTTCCTAACAAAGCAGTGTGTGTCCACAACACAGTAAGATAAACATCTCTCTTGCATGGATGCGGGGGGGGGGGGATATGCGTTTCCCTCAGCGGATCGCACATTGAACATTTACGTGCATGTGCTCATCTAGGAGACGTCTTTCCCCCGAATTGACGTACTAGTCGGAGTACGCGCTCCTGGAGACGAGCAAACACACGCTTCTCTGCGCTTGCCCTCTTCAAATGACAGAAAAATCAGGCTCCCCGCAGGTTCCCTGCCCACGTTGGAACGTGTGGAAGTGTCAACACCGGCAGGCTGTGCACACCACTTTCACCTGTCATTTGTCTGTAGTCAAGATGTACTTTGTAGTCTTGTACTCTGAGACGCACCGTGTTGGGCTGGCTTCTGAACAGTCCCACGGTGCGTGTACATTCGCCACAGTCCCAGCGAGGAGTAAAACACGGTGACTGTTGAAAACCACCTAGTGTCAGTTTGGAACTTGCCTTCCTTCAGCCTCCCGATTCTAGAACTGAACACATAACGTACCGTTTTAAACTCTTAACAGCCTCCCCGATTTACTCTGTTATCTCTTTTAAAATACTTTAAATACTTAGGTGAGAACCACCCTCAGCTGCTTTCATTGAGACTACAAGGACCGCGATCTTTAAGCAGTACACATCTCACCGGAGTTTTTAAGATGTCTGTGCATTTTACTCGGGTGTCTTCATTGTCCAAGTTCGCAGAGCCGATGGTGGCGATTTGCATTATTTGGAGCCTTTTACTCTCAAGAGCAACGAAACCCTCCTGCGGTTTGTGTTCCGATTCCTCTATAAACCCCTTTTTACTCTTATTTGCCGCTTCGTCTGTTTTCGTCACCGAGCATAAATTCGCTCACTGCGCTCGACAAGCAGTTTGTTTTCAGCCGGTATTTTCTGCACACGTTTCAGAAAACTGCCTCTTTGCAGCCACATAATCAGACGTATTGCGTTAAACTTATCTACACTTATTTTCACAATACACTTATCCTGCATGTTGACTGTGGCACCGGTACAAACTACTGTATCTAAATTGCTTTTTATCTGCATGATTTACGCTATTGTGTGTTTCTAACCTTAGCACGTGTGTGCTTAGCCATCTATAGCCACTTCTTTAACCATCTGTATTATATTCGTCTCTATCTTCACTTATCCAGCTCCTATCATGTGACAGAAATTTTCCTTTAACTCCAGACATTTATTTTTATCATTGTAATGCTCAAGTACAGACATTTTAGACTATTTCCTGCCTATGATTTCACCATATGACCACATAATTGATTATGACTATATACGGTGTCCCCTCTCTATTGCTGTCCTTTTAATCCATTATCTGGGCAGTGTGCCTTGCCCTATTTTTAACCTCTCATGGAGCCCCTACCCCCACACCACACTAAGCATGCAGCTGCCCTGGACGACCCCCCCGATTTCAAGTATAGCCTGTTCCAAATGGGGCCCCAGGAGCACAGCTCCTCAGCTTCTTTCTCCATACCTCTGGCTGGGACTCAAACAGAGGTTCTGCTCGTGTTTCTTTAGTAGTTCTTCAAACTAGTGTGAATCCAGCGCATAGGGTGGCACGGTGGTACAGTGAGAAGTGCTGCTTCCTCACAGCAGCTGGAGTTTGCGTGTTCTCACTACATCTGTGTGGGTTTCCTTCTAAAGACAGGGGTTTTGGTTTAATTTTTTACTTGAAGTTACTCGCAATGTGTGCAGCCACCCTGTCACGGGCTGTGTCCCATCTAGGCCGTAGTCTCCTAGCCTCGCTCCCAGTAGGATAGGCTCTGGATCACCATGATCCTGACCAGGATAATAAGTGTTTAAGAGTACTGGACGGATGGATAATTCTGCATGTACCTTTACTTACAGGATGTCATTGTTTGCTCTGAGTGTGAACAACAGAAACCAGATGCTGGAAACCAGAGCTGCTGGGGTCTGGAATTGAACCATTTTATCCTGGAGGTCTCCAGTCTGTGCACCAAACCAGAAAAACATAGTGCAAGGGTCTCTATTGCTTTGGCCAACAATGTTGTACACATCACATTTGAAGGTCCACTCCCTTTTCTGGGTGGACTTGCTCTCCCTGCTGCCCTAGATTCATTGAGGCTTCCAGCTGCTCTTAAAAGATGCGGTGTTTCTCTACATGGTTATGATCTGATCTCAGCTATCACTTCCTTTCTGTCCTCATCTCTAACGCACCCCCTGCCATCCCCCTCCTCAGTACAGCTGTGCACAGGTCTTTCCTAACTAACTAGGTCTGTTGATAGAGCTTATTAGGGTGGCCCATTAGTTCCAGTACTTTCTCTTGAAGGTCATCAACCAACCAACAAAGATCAAAGACTAAGTCTTCCTTGCGACTGTCCAGCAAGGGAATCATTTTTACTGTGTGCGCTGCAGTGGCCCTTTCTGGACTGCTTAACTAAACTTGACTCTCAGACTTCCCACATATACAAATCCAGCCACTCGCTTTGCAGTGATTTCACTTGTCGTAAACCAACCGCTTCAAATGAAAGACTAATAAATTGTTCATTTTTTGCCTCACATCCAAAACTATATTTGTAAACTCTTATTCAGCCTGGTGTCAATGATAGATTTAATCCACTGCTTCCTTTCATAGTGCCACTCTGATTTGGAATTTACTGCAGGTAACAGGACATCACATTTTTTCTCGAGCTGAAGATCACATCCAGTCTTTGGTTACATTTACATATGGGGGGAGGGGGGGGGGGTCACTGCAGGGTTCAAGGAGATGTCAGCGAGGGACGAGAGGGGCCGTGCTTCAGATAACACATATNGGGGGGGGGGGGGGGGGGGGGGGGGGTCACTGCAGGGTTCAAGGAGATGTCAGCGAGGGACGAGAGGGGCCGTGCTTCAGATAACACATATTATTTCAGAGAAAGGTGGATGTTGTAAAAATCTTTTATTGGCACAACTGGGAGAGCCAACAGGAATGTCTTGCAGAAACGGTGCGCTTAATCATCATTAGCACAGAGCCTGGAGATGCAGTGCGGCTGAGCGGACGACGGGAGAGAGAACGCACACGCGGACCCACTTTGGTTATTCTCGAGGTCCTCCGCTCCATTAAACGCCGGGCAGACGTGAAGCGACTTATTCCTGCAGCGCCCTCAAGGTGTCCTTGCGTCAATGTGACGGTCGTCCATGAGTCGAACCGTAAAATTGTGGCCCACCGTCCCTGAAGTCAACCCATTATTATTTAGAGCCTTTAATTGTTCTTGACATTAATTTACCAACTAAGAGAAGGCCGTCCCTTGTTAAAAGAGGGGACTGTCTTAACGTTATAGCTTTCCTGAGTGCTTGCCGCTATAGGGGGAGTTTATTATTACATAAATCAGTATAGTAGCCATTAGGTTGGTGTGAGGGACATAACGTTTGCACACTCACACAGGACACAAGTCATCATTTAAGATAGTGACTCGCCTGAAAAGGATGTTAAAGATGTATTTTCACAGCAATGAGCTGCCCACAGTGGCCCTATATAAATATGAAAAATGTACATCTCTGTAATTAGATACTAAATGGCTTGGTTTTTCATTGCTAGTGTTTAACCTCTTTGGGGATCTGTATAGCACTTTAACTGTCTAGTGTCCAGTCACGCAGCTACGTATTTAAAAACGGGTATTTTTACTTATATGGAATGTAATACTGAAAGCAGAGATTTTGGCTTTGCCCCAAATGTGTTAAAACACTAAAGTTTGACTGTCGCTCGTGCTGTCGCTTGCAATGAGACGTCCAAGAATACCCGAAGAAGAGTTATCTTAGCTGGTTGTCTTAATCCATATGGGTTCTAATGAGAAAAATGCTCAAATGAATAAGAAGGTACTGAAGATGTTGAAAACTGTTACACTGCACTGTATGCAAGATTAAATGACATTATGAACGTGTGATGCTATATTAGCTTTTCGGGTGTGGGTACGAATGCAGCTACATGTCCTCCCTCTGTCTGCCTCGGTTTCTTCCCACAGTCCAAAGACATGTGTCTTATGTTAGTTGGTCACTGTACATTGCCCATAGTGTTTGTGAGCGCTTAAGGAAAATGGATAGATGAATGGATATAATAATTTAAGTTTAGAGTTAAAATATTGTTTTTTTCTTAAAGCTAAACATTTATATTTGCATTTATTATTTAGCAGATGTTATCCAGATTGACACAGAGGTTTAAGACTATAAAAACAATGATATTTCAAAGTGTTGTATTATATGTATGTCGCCACTGTATTGTTTACTATAGGAATGTCATTTTGGTCTGAGCTTCACGTATCTCAAACACGTGCATCGTGCGTCAGTAATAAAACCAAACTGCTGAGTACTGCGAACAGTGTTTTCACAAAAAATACGTCTAAGACATCTCAAAATTCTTTATCGGATTCAAGCACGCGCACAGTGAAAGAACACGCAAGTTCAAGTAGCCGGGCCAAGATTTACATGTGTTCTGTCTCAACCGTGACATGACGGAGTTGCTGTCTATCGAGTTGGTACGCCACCCCTGCCGTACTGCTCTTATTTCAATTGAAATTCAGAATCTGAAATCCAGCCTTTTCTACATAGAAAACGCTTGTCCTTGCGTGCCAAATTTAATCTTAAAGCAAAATCTTTGTGTACCAAGTTAATTTGTGAAAACTTCAGTGGAGTAATTGAAAAAGTACGGTATTCATCCCAAAGGCTAAGCTACTGGTTTGCTTATTAGAAGCAGTTTTATGCATTTCATTTAAGTTTTCCCTTTATTTAATGTTCTTTTTAGCAGATTATTATTGAACGCAGTGTAATTTACATTGCATCCTAAGGTGCAATTTCTATACAGTACATCTGTCCTTTTGCCCATTGTTTGTAGGAAAAGGAAAAGGTGAAGAAATGCCTCACTTGTCTGAAATATTTTTTATTTTCTGCTAGATTTAGATATTGTTGTGGTGCCATAAACAACTTTGAAAGGCTGCACAAATAATGACAAAAAAGTCAAAATGTGATATTTGGTGTAAATTCGGCGTGAAGGCTCCCTCAATAATTCAGATTGAATTGACCCCAAAGTAGAATGACCCTGCCTGCCGACGTACAGATGCCTTGATGGAGAGAAATCGGCCCGTCCCAGAGGGCCCGAGGGCATCCGGCGTACAAGCTCAGAGAAGAAGCGTTTTATCAGCAATCATTCTTGGTGACAAGTGCTGTGTGCACCTATGCCACTGCATTAATCCAGGGTTACAGGTGTACCGCTTCTCCCCCAGACGGAAGAGCCAGGCAACACAGACTCCCCAGCTGCACCACCACACCCCGCCGATTCATATCTCAAACCACATTTTCAAAGGAGAAAATGACACATTGCCCCCAGACTGGCAGCCGAATCGCAGGCCATGTGTTGCTAAGGAACACATCTGCTAACGTGAAGGAGCACGATAGCAAACCGCTTAATTATTGTCAGCGGATTTGCAAAGACGCAGACACACATAGCGTCTCTGAACTTTTCAAGAAGAACAACTGCTGGGTTTGACATGTTAATTGTTGTCACGCTCGTGGCATTTTTTTTTTTTTTGTCACAGTGTAAGCCAGCTCTGCCCTCAGAATGCAGTCGTCCGTATGTTAGCGAGGTGAAGTCGAGCTAAAGAAAAGCACAGCTGATATCTGCGTCCTCTCCGTTGTGTCGCCTGTGCCGTGCGTCATTGGCCACACACTCAGTAACCACTTCCTGCGCATAATAACAAGAAACAACCAAATGACTAATGCCGGTTTATAATTACCGGAGCAACAAAGCATGCGGCCCTTGTTGGTAACATGCAAGACGGGTTTCCACAAATTAACTCTGAGAGTTTAAACCCACGTTTAATGACATCCATTAATTTCTCTGCAGAAGATGGTTACAGTTTATCTGGTTTCAAATTATCTTTACACTTCAGGATGACTAAGCAAATGACGACTTGTTGGTATCAGCACCTTACAAAAGGAGTAAATGAAGGTATTATGACACTGATGCTTACAGATTTTTAGGGGTTCTTTTTTTACAGAAACAAATCTGCATGATAAAAGCATTTTTTTCCTTCATATCAATTAATTTTATTCACATTTATTCACACGCGACTGTAATCGCAGTGTGCGGCTGCTCTCTGCCGTCACAAAAGTTCTGAGGTGACATCTGATTCTCCCACAATGCCTGTTCTCGTAATCTTTGCCAGTCCTTTCAGGTAACATAGTTATGGAGGAATGTTAGCGCCGTAATACACCAGTAGTGCTCAGGTATTCCGAAGTCAGGATATCCGCGTCAAGTTGCCACATTTATCGATGTCCGATATTTGTACAGGTATCCACCTTACAATGCATTCCTGGAAACTGGCTGGAAAGGTCAAGTCTTGCAAGTCAGAGATGTAATGACGACTACAGAGCTAACAGCTCTTGTTATTTGTAAGTGTGAAAAATCTGCCTTAATACTGAGTGTAACTCACTGAAGGCTATTAAATAATTTCACTCATACATGCAAAAACTCCCAAGTCAAAGACTCGTATCGATGGATAGCGGCATTTACAGTGTCACATCATTACGATGGCAGAGCGGGCTTTCTACAAAAGAAATATACGGTACGTTCAGGAACGATTGCGACAATCCCCATTTTGTCGGATTAGCATGTGCAGAATAAAAAGTAGCATGACGTTAGGAAATGCAATATACAGAGAGTAGAAACTGCTCTGGTTGCTCTTGTTAGATAAAAAGGCAGAGTCTATGGCAGGCAGACATTGCTGGGTGAATCTTAAATACTGGAACATGAGCGTGGCTGCCCTTCAGATGCTAATAGAGAAATGTAGGACGTCTCTGGGCGTGCATACCTGCTTTTTATTTTTTGAAAAGCAAAATCAGTGTGGCCCTCTCAATGCTGTGACAAAACAGCATGATACAAGTTTAATTCCAACAAGGGCAGTACAGCAGGGAAAGTTCTGCCTATCTTTTCATGCCATATGTGAAGTTAATTCAAAGGTGTCAGCGTCCATGTCTCAAATGGTCACTTTGAGGGTCTGCCTGGAGGAACACTTTGATGGACACAGCGGCCTATCGCTCCTGTTCGCTTCAATTCAGACATGGGCTACGGGTGGTCTGCCGGGCAGAGTGTGCCAGGGTGGGTGGGAAGACTTAATCACAAAGACACAGACGCCTTCCTCTTTATGGTCTCCATCTGAATGCTGGGGGAAAATGGCCTCCACCTTTATCAATCTGATGGCACTTTGTCTAAAACGCAATATTCACTGTGCTGATGCTGATTTACCACATCCCGGTCCACCGGACCCAACAATACAAACGTATTGTTGTATTGCTGTTTATTGCTATTTTTCCCACTGTGTGTAGCTTTCCATGGAGACCTTGTAAGCCACCCTGTTTGAGGCTCTCTGCTAAATGATTAAATGCAAATGCAAATGGCTCCTTGCTCAGCTAAGCATAGCTAATTTGAATTTTTGCAAAGCAAGATGAGAAAATGGTTTCATTATCTGCAAATTTGACAGTGTTTCACCAAAGCACAATGCTTGACGCGAAACAGTGGGCAACTCAAGGATCCTACCTAGCGCAGCACGTACTGCTCGTGAAGAGTGTCGACAGAGGTAAATATATTTTAAACGTAGGTAGCAAAAGGAAAAGGACTGCAAGTCACAACTGAAGCTGAAATGAATTCCGACAAAGTGAACTCCAGTCCATTACTGCTGAAAACTTTCCATTCCTTACAATTTATTTCTAATGGCACTTTCTGAGCACAGAATTGATTTGCTCAGAGCTCCAGTTTCCCGTCCTGATCGTCTTGTGACACAGCCTCTTACTACAATGTTTGGACCCCACCTTTCATATTTTCAATTATTTTGTGTATTAATTAGAATCCATTATTCGCCTTTGCTAATAAGTAAACAAGTAGAATGTTGATCACAGTTATGAATTATTTTTCAGCTGTATGTCAAACTGTTCTTAGTGCCCCCCATCCTTTTCCCACATCTACTCGGGAAACGTAGCGCACGGCATTTCCAAACAGCCAATGGGCGCTTTCCCAATCCACTGTCTTTCTTTATAAACTATGGCCAAAGTGGAGCCTCAAATCTCTGAAGGGGGGGGGGGGATTTTGTCACTGTGACACACACACCAATATACACACACTCTTCCCACCAGCAGGGCAGTGCCAGTAATCCTCCTTCTTTATTACACACCCCAGCAACACTGGCAGATGACAGAGTTTAGACTCAAATGGTGGGATGAGCAACAGGACTTCTTCTGCACTGAGGAAAATGAGGTTTACTTGAGAAGTATCTCTTAAGTCCAACCAACACATTTTTATAAATACCGGCAGAAATAAGGTGTTGTAATGAATGAGCCCAATTGTTTCAGATGATATATCTGCATTTGTAATTTTTGCACAGAGCAGCGGCGAGAGATGCTATTTTATATTTGTCCTATAAATATTCATACATTTGCGCCAATGCCATTTTTCCGTGTTCATTCTCAATTTATTGACTTTGTCACACTCTCAGATCCAAACTGTTTCAGAAATTAACAGAGCACATAAAAAAGTCATTCCAAAAAACATTTCACCAGCAGACACAAATGTGTTATATTTTCTGTAGAAGAAAAATAATAGGCTCTTGCAGGGTCTCCAATGAATGTTTGCATTTTGACAAAGAAGGACATTGCAAACACACAAGGTCAATAAACCTGCATTATAAGTGCACGCCCACAAAGGAAAATTGTGTTTTGCAGCTTGACCAATGCAAATGTGCCTGTTTTCTGAGCAGAGTTGTATACTAGGCCATTAATCCATAAACTGGGTCTATACTGGGATGCCACAGAAGCTACTTTGTCACTTACACACTCAACCCCCCACTCCCATTCGCCTCAATGGCAGAAAATCCATACCTTCTCTTGGAGAAGGAATTCCATTAGATAATGGATATGGAATTTATCTTGATTCTAAACTCTATCTTCTGTTAGGTGGAAATCAATGAGGAGGCATCTGTTGAACTGCTTACAATAACAATAAATTGATGGAACAGATAAAAGCAGTGTAGGTAATGCAGTAACAACACTGGTGCTGTGGTCTTCATGGGTAATGACACAAATTATGGTACATTTGGGATACAACCAGGTAATTGTGTCTTAACAGGCAAAAGCTGAATCAAAGGATTGCCAACTATAACACACTGCCTTCCATATTTCTAGTGAGTGGAGAAGATGTGTGTATAACTAAGTTATGCACATCATCAGTAAACATGGTTTATGGATGTTGCCTGGTTTAACACGGATACAATGGAGCGGTGTTTTACCTGTCTTACCAGCGTAGTGTGAGTGTGTCAGTGATAATGGGCTGAAAAGCAGCCATGCAGTTCTGAGAAGGTGCAAATGAGCTGCCATTTGTCTAAATGTGCCGCTGTATGAGGGCAGAGCAACTGTATATAACACGTTTTTTATGTGTGTGTGTGTGTGTTTTGAACTGCTGTGGGTTTCCTGTTGGGCAATGCCAGGTGTGGTGTTTATTTAGCTTGTTGCCAGGCAACCTGTCCCGCTCGGGTGAGGTGGGGTATTGGCACAAGGCTTTGCTGAGGTTCACAAAGTCAGCATACCGGGCCTGGCGCTGCCCTCCTCGAGCCTGTGCTTCACTCCAGGCATCAGTGCACTGGCCCTGCCTACCTCTCAGGTGTTAGCGTTCTCCTTGGCAACTGCCTGCCACAGACCTAAGCAACGCTAGTTGTCTGACCGCAGGAGTCTACCGTGGGACAGAAAGAAGTGCCAAAGAGAGGACTGTTATTTCTTTTCATGTTAACTCTGAATGATATCAACATTCTTGATATAATCATCTGTCCATCCATACATCTATTTTCCTTAACTGCTTTACCCTGGTCCCAGTCACAGCAGTCTGGAGCCCTTATTCCTAACATATCTGGCAGGCATTCAACATTATATGTGTATGTTGAAGGTAAATATGGGTTTACCTGGCATAAATGCATGATTTGGCCCTTTAATACTTGGACCTCCTGAACATGATTGCTAATTTATTTGGTCCCCACAACAGGAAGTTGATTCATTCCTGTAGAATATACAGTTCAATAATTCATGCAGGGTGTTTAACCTCTTTATCCTGGTCAGGGTTGCAGGAGTGCTGAGTCTATCCCAGAATCACTGAGCACCAGACTATCAAACTACACCCTGGAGAGGACATTAGTCAATCATAATGTGGCCACACACAATCAAGCAATATGGGCAATTTAAAGTGACCAATTAATCTGAAACATGGCTTTGGACTGTGGACGGAAACCAGATCACTCAAAACAAACCCACAAAGGCCCCAGGACAACATGCAAACTCTATGCTGACTGATTGGGATTTGAACCCACATCCAAACAGTCCAGGCACTGTGAAGCAGCTGAGCCACCAAGCTGCCCTGCAGGTCACTGTTTAAACTACATATTTAAAATTCTCAGTAGCACGAAAACGTTGTGTGAAGTTACACCATTAATACAAATACTTGCAATTTAATCACTGCACTTTTAAAACTTGCCTGTAAAACTAATAAGACTGAGCCATAATAAACAGACATTTAAAAAAAATCGATAGAGCTTTTGTTTTTCATTTTTTTCCACTTTCTCTTATTTTTTTCTTGGCTTTCTCTTGCAACCATCTCATTAGCGATATCAAATACGCAGCCTGACACTGAAATACATCGCCACAAATACAACAGAGAGTGCTTTTCATTTATTTAGCAAGTCCTAAAGTAAGCACTACCAGCAGGACGTCGCAAGTTTAATGAGGAAGTAATTGATTTTGACTGTATTCTAGCCATTTCATGCAAACGTCAGATTGCGGAGAAGAAGCTCATGGCTCATCCAATGCTGTCCATAGTCCTATCACCCCCCAACAGAGACTGGGACCCCTGAAAGGGGACCTCATTCTTGGCATTCCTCCACTTTGCTGGATCACTCCTGCTTGGCCCAGTGTCACTCTCTCCCCGACCTGTTCGTGCCGCCCACATTTCACTTCTTTTCAGTCCCCAAAGTCACTTTTTTCCACACACATCCTTGTTTTCCTCAAACCCACAGCCCTCTTGAGTTTCTTTTGCCCTCTGGGCTCCCCTGGGTAGCTTTTGCCCTCAGAATCCCTTAAGTTACTTATAACACCTCCCAGTGCCCTCATTCATGTTTGCTCTAATTTATATCTCAGCCCCTGAATACACACGACTCCTTGAGTCTGTTTAGTCCCCAGAGTCTCTGCCACCCCTCCAAGGAGCCTGCCTTGGGCACACTGTAAATTAATTCCAATATTTCCCATATGACATATGTGGCATTTTTGTTTCCCTGTTTCCCCCAACCCAGCTTCCTCTCATTCCCTCAAGTTATCCCTCACATTTAATGTCTCCTGAAAGTCTCCACTGCCTCCCCAAATCACCTTACCTATCACATTTGCCCTCCCCCAAGTTTCTCACCTTGATGTCCCCGGGTGCACTTTGTTTCCTGTCCCCAAAGTCACTTCTGAACAGCAGCACCTTCTACTGCTCAGTGATGGACCCCCCCAGCCCCCCTCCCCATGCTGGAGTGTCTCCCATCTGTTTATGTTCATGTATGTGTGTGTGTGTGTGTGTGTGTGTGTGTGTGTGTGTGTGGCATGTACTTCAAGTGGCTCTCAGGACATATGCCTTCTAAATCACCCTGTAATACCACGTTCCACATCTTAGTAAAATATTTTCATCCCACTAAAAGTTTTCAAAACAGGAGATTACTTAATGGAAAGTCAGAGAAAGTCATTGTCTCAGGCTTACAGATCTCATTCTTTTGAGATTCTGTTTTGCTTTTCCTTTTTATTATGTTTAATAAGAAATAGTAATTGATTTAATCTGTCTCCAGTGTAAAACTAAAATTCATTATGTGAGTGTTTTTTGTAATCATTAATTTTTGCTTTTTTAAAAAGCTACTTACAGTTTTAGATTGTTTGCTAAGATACTTATCATTAACACATTTATACAGATAGCTATTTTTTCTGCAGTAATTCAGGGTAAATACTATGATAAAAGGTGCAACAGCAGGAGGTGGGGTTTAAACCTGGGTCCTTTGAGTGGAAAGTAAGAGCCATAACCACTAGGCCACCAGCTGGTCCGAGTAGTGTAATGACAATGACAAAGATTACTTACATGACTTCTGTGACAGTAATTGATTCACCTCAGTTGTCATTAAACCTGACCAACACAAGGCCTGCATAAAATTGCCATATTTTACAAATACTATCTTAATATTTTTTCCAAGATATTTTTATTCCCAGCCTCCCTGTCAATTACTACTGGCATCAAATTGAATTGATTTACAGTTTATTTTAATATAAATGTAATTTAGTATGAAATTAAATGTATGTAACACACTGACAGTAAAGTAATAGATTAAAGACATAATAAAATATTTGAAACAAAAAGCTTTAACTGATGCTGTAATGTATCAGTCAGGCCATCTATCATGAAGTGAGGGCAAATAAATGTTGTTCCATTGATTATTCATGTGAGCCTTAGCTGCCCCGATCAGAGTGTTTCATCTCTTTCTATTTCTGACTGGCTTCTGAGCTGCCAAACAAAACTTTCTAGGATACCAATAAAGTGCTCTTTCTGAAGTGAGTGGAAACACAGCAACGTAACCATTTTCATTTTAAGTGAAGAATTTTTAGAAAAGGAGAAACACAGTAAATGCAGCAGCATATAAAAACTGTTCATGTAAGGGTGACAAGTATAGGTTATTATTTAAAGACATCATTTAAAGCCCAAACCAGAATCACTCTGTCAGATTTCACGTTAAGGTCACTGGCCCCAGGTACCAGTGCAGTTAAAGACACAGAGTTGTGATCTGGTGCAGGACCCATTCGCAAGGTACTTCACCCTGAACTGCTGCAAAAAAGACACTCCCCAGCCATGTAAATGAGAACAAGTACTATAGGCTGCTCTGGGAAAAGTGTTCATTAAAAGTGAATAGCAATATGTTGCATCACACAAGGGAAACTGAGCTTATGACTTCTCTCAAGACTAGAAAAATAACAATTTATAAAGAACATTTGTTGAGTAAAACAGTTTCCTCTCCACATTACTTGTCTTGAGGAATTTTAGCACTCTGTCTTAGAGAATTTAACACCAGAGACGGATGCATCAGCCCCAAAAACAACCACAGTGCATCTATCTATCTATCTATCCATCTATCTATCTATCTATCTATCTATCATTAGCAGAAGAAGGAGAATGACTGTTAAACCAGTACAATGAGAATGCATTAACACTGTGGGATGACAAGTACAAAGTGACATTAGAGTCACAGTGAGCAGTTGATAGTGGCCCAGCACTGCGCCAGCTGTCATGACATCACTGTACCATTTAGTGTCGCTGTTGAGTGCAGCGGGTTGGAAGGCCGTCAACCCAGAGGGCCTGTTTCAAAATAAATAGGTTCAGGTGGCCCATTGTCTCACAGAGCCACCACTGTGAGTACAACAGCAGCCCATTGCTCACACTGCTCACTTCAGTAGCCAGCTGCGGCGGGGGGGGACCTCCCAGGGGACCAGGAGACCTGTGCAAGGAGGAAGGCAGTTGTGCTGCTTTACGACATCAGCTGACCCATCGTGGGCAAATAAAAAAGGTGACCACACGTGACAACATTTCCCAAGGACATGGTGAAGGGCGGGGACTTGTTTCCCCTTCATATCCTGTGAGGGCCCTGCTATATGACTCTTGAGGAACATTTCCTCTCCACTTCCTCTGAACAGCAGGTCATTTCAAATGCATTTTATGATGGGTAAAATTTATGCATTTGGAACAAAATGAGCAGCAAAATGATACTAAATCATAACATTAGACCTGTACTGGGGAAGTAGGGTTCACGACCCGTCAGGTTCCCAGTGCAAAAGTGCAGCGTTCACGTTGGCTGAAATTCAACTCTGGCTTGAGCCACAGTGTCACCTGGGGAAGTGCTAAGAGGAGCCAGCACCTTGGGAGGGAGAGCGACACACGCAGACACTGAGCTGAAAGAGCGGCAATGTCGTACATAATTAATGCCGTGCACACAATATGAAAGAGGCTCTGCAACATCAAGAGGACTGAAGGTCTCATTGCGCACGGTGATCACAATTAAAGTCAAGCTGGGAAAGCTGCCTTCGCGGCACCACGGACAGACCCCTCAGCGAGAGACTCGGATATTCCGCTGTTCCGTCTTTCTTTCGCTGCTTCAGTCTGCCTCGAGCCAGAATTGGCTGCCGTTACTTGTGGATGGTGAAACGACTACGCTGTCGGTTACACTTGAATGCAGCTTATAATCAGTAAAATAAAAGCTAAATATCAGCTGCATACTGTGACTAGAACCAGTTTTTATAATAAACTGATTATGATACTGATAGCAAGGGTGACATTGTGGTTGGATGGTTTCTAGGCTCTGTAGTCCAGTAGTCAAATCTTTACAACACACCAATGGAGAATTGGCCCTATGTAGCCATCAAAGTACATTTTAAAGGATTTATCTCAATGTCTTGAAATGGTGCTGTCTTAGTTGTGATTTGCTGACCAGCAACAACTAGCCTTCATCATTATTATTTAATCATGCAGCCAACACTCCTCCAAAGTGGCCTACGCTCTTATGCGATTTACAGCTATTTACCCTCTTAAGTGTCCAGGTAATTTTCATTGGGTTAGTGCCATGTTCAAGGGTACTAAAGAGGGAGATAGGACTCGAACCTGGATCCTTCAAGTGTAGTGTACCCCTTCAGACCAATGCACCACCTGCTGCCACCTCCACATTCGCTGGACCCAGCATGTGCCCCAGATGGCGCTTTAATGTCAGTGTCATTCAGCCTCCTGCATCTATCACTCCCCTGCTTTGCCTTGCGCAATATAAGCCACTGCAAAGCATGTCATTTTTAATCAAACATTATTTTACTTAATGTCTATTTAGGCACTTATACATTATTACTGATGATTATAGAAATACAATGCTACAGTACTGTTGTATTGATAGCCTTACTTCTTTTATTTATGGGTTTGATTTAATATTTATCAGTATCATTATCCATGCTGTGATGTTCAACAAGGCTCTGAACCCCGAGCAAGTTATTGTTTTATTGCATTAAAATTGGGGAATTAGTGTCAAAGATGACAGAGAAACGGGTCAGAAGTACAAAATAGTTTAGAAACATTTTCAAATCAATCGTTCTTTTTTGTCTTTTCCAACAATTTACAGGACAATTTAATTAAGTCCCAAATGTTTCCCTTTAATTAGAAAAATGCTCTCCATGGCATTTTACAGCTTAGAATTAAAAATATTAAAATATTGAATACTTAAACCCACAGATCTTGCCAAGCGAAAACTCATTTTATTATTATATAATTGACTTCTGCTCAGCCCTGGAGCTATGTGAGAATAATAATGCTTGGAACAGCTAGTTTACCTCATGCCATGTAACACTTAAAATGAAAAGTTCTTCAACAAGAATTGCTTCTTTTTTCTTGAGCCACTGGGATTTCAGGGTAGGATGTAGTAAATGATTTTACTAAGAAGGCCTTCAGCCTTCACTCATAACCAACATTTGCTTTCAGCTGATGGCAGCCGTACACCGGCTGGTAATCTCTGTGAACAGCAGTGCCAGGAGAACTCATTTCTGTGGGGAGTGATGAGACTCAGCAAACTACAGCAATTGATATTGTTGTTTGGCTGTATGTTTGATGTTCTGGAATCCTCGTATCCATTCATTACAGTGGAAAAAGCAAAGATTATTGTTTATTTCATTATTGTTATGTCTGAGCACTTACCGGAAAATGGAATCAGTCCCAGAATCCTTGCAAATGCAAAACACATCAGTAAGCAACTAAGCTACTGGTAAAATAGCAAAGCAAATTTCCAAAAATGTTAATTTGTAATCATTTATAGTTCAGAAAACAGTAACTTGGCCTGCTAGTTTAACTGTAATATGAAAGCTTCTCAAAATGCCAAAATTACAAAGAAGTGAAGTGCTGCACAGCTATACAGCTCAGCTGCAGAATATGTCATGGTGTATTAAGTGTGACCTTATACGTTACATCACATTCTTAACTTTGTAATGGTAAAACAGTTCACTGTGAAACGCTCTGTAACATACATGGTTGTTAACCTAATTCAAGTTCTACTGATTGTGGTCAGTGACCAGGGAATATAGCTGTCAATATTTTTCTAACAGATATTCATATTTCTGTAGCCGGCAGCTCTCCTTCCTTCCAAAACAGAAGACTTTGGGATATTGATTATCCTCAAGCCTCTCTGGGAATCTCTTTACATTTACAGTTGGAAAAATACTACTACACTGAAACACTGAATTCCTGAAACCAGCATCGCGCACTGAACTTTTGTTCTTAATTTATAAAACAAATTCTGTAATGGCACTGGGATTCTGAGAAACATTCGACGAAAAACACAGAGAAAAAACTAAAAACACAATCCTTTTTCAAATATACTTCCCTCAACCAAAATCATAATTTTAGCAGAAGCAGTATGCGTCCCTCTAAAACTGTTCAGATTCATTCCTTTATGTCTGGGAGTGTAGTAGGTAGTTCCAAGCCAAAGGATGAGATTTGTTTTCTCTTGGTTATAGTGTTATGATAATTGTAGTAATTGCTCTGTGGGTCCTCCAGCGCCTTTGTAGGACAACACTGCCAAAATGGTGGCATGGTAAAGTGTTGACTCTTAAAGTACACTGGCGGATAAGAATTAAAGCACCTTTGTGAAAAAAGACTCCAAAAGACCCCAAATGCAGCATCAACAAGCACATCCTATTTGGAAAATTACTGATTTCAATTGTTTGTAAATCATATCTGTTCTAACAACGACCACTCAGCTCTCCATTCATGCAGAAAATGATGTGCAATTATTATCTCATAACTGAAGACAGAATCACCCCTCACCACAACACGCCACAATGTGCCACCAAGAGGCATCAATGAATAATGTCACCAACCTGCCCTGCGTTGCAGCGCTGGAAGGTATAAACACTAAAATAAACAATTCTCCAGTTAAAATACATAAATTAAAAGCGGAGTCTATCACATCATGCCTTTGTAGTCAATAACCCCTCTCCGCCACCCAGTCTGGTGAGCCTCAATGAATATATGTATCGCTTGACAGATCTCCTTAAAGATTTATGGTTAGGAAACAGACATTTTGTCATCCGTCGTTGAACATATGCATTCTCTACGATCTCTGTGTCTGCGCTCTCTCTCTCTCTCTCTCTCTCTCTCTCTCTCTCTCTCTCTCAGTGTTTCTCGCCTTCCCGCTCCCTCTCTCCTTCTCCCGCTCTCGCTCGCTGGCCTGCCCGCCCGCTCCTGCCCCATGGCCTGAGGGAACAGTTGGCTCTCTGAATGCTCTTCCCCTTTTGTGAGCACACATTGATTGCCTCTCCGCTCTCCAAAGCAAACCAGCATGGGGTGCGGGCAGCCTGCTGTAGCTGGTATGGCTCACACTCGCTCCCTCCAAATGACAAGAGGGAGTGCGAGCGAGCGAGCGAGCGAGAGAGAAGGGGGAAAAAAAAGTCGAAAAATTTGTGGGGAAACAGAGAAAGGAAATCGTCTAGGGGCACTTTCCACTTCCAGAAATTGTCCCATGGCAGCCAAATGCATCTGCTCCCCGCTCTCTCTCTCCCCGCCTGCCACTCTCCCGACTCCGGCTCTGAAGAGAATCAATAGTGCTTTAATTGATTTCCCTCATGTCTTGTTGTCAGATGGAGCACCGCTGCCTTGCTCTCCGTGAGCCGATCCCTTCCTGCATCCCTCCCCGCCGTCCCCCCACTGTCTGCTTTCATCCAAGCAGCCTTATTTGTTAAGCAGCCCCTGTCTGTTTGCTGTGACTCCCTCGGCAGCACTGTATCTGTCACTGTGTCACACACGTTTGCAGTCTGTCCTCCCACCGTGGAAATGTTGAACACCACCCCGGCACACAGTAAATTAATCCGTTTGCACTTTGTATATGTTTACAGTTGTTTGTTAATTGAAGATGGGAACCCTTGTAAGTATAAATATTTGAAGACGCCTTTCTGTCAGTTGTACAGTACTCATATCTCCACTGCTGTTAGTGGAGTTTTGTTCACCACTGTTGAGGCCTCTTCTCAATGCCGACACCAGGCTGCACTGACAACCTGTTTCGTGGCTGGTCTTTAATCAAACAGCAGGATGTGTGTGTGTGTGTGTGTGTGTGTGTGTGTGTGTGTGTGTGTGTGTGTGTGTGTGTGTGTGTGTGTGTTTTATTTCTGTTGTTAATTGCAACTAACTGTTGCAGGGAACCTCTAGAGGCCACCACCACTAAAAAACATTTTGACTCATGACGGATTGCTAGGAAGCATGCAATTTTATACTTCACAACATCTTTAAGAGCCAATTTCCCCCTCGATGTTTGTCATGTTCGACAACACCCAACCAATCCTAAAGTTTCCGTTGGTGTGTGTGAGCCATGCAAGAGTGACGAATCCCAGATGGATCTGTAAATAATAAAACTGATGTGTTATTGTAAATAATAACATGAGGACTCTATTTCACAGCTGAAATGACACTGTTTTCATCAGTTCCAAGCTAGAAGGAACATATACAGGGACAAATAGCATTCATTTCACAGATTAAACACAATAAAGCTTATTAAATCATATCACTGTTTTCAGTACAGACTGCCATCCACCAATGACGTGTGCCAAAGCAAATTTGTATGTATCACTAGCACAATTTCCTTAGAGGTCTATATTTAAAAATACATATTTTGTCATTCACAACTACTTGTAGGTTTGATATATACACATTGTATACACTGATATACATATATATTGGTTTTGATTTGTGCATGGAAGACTGAATTGTGTTAGGAATTTTGTACAACATCCCGCAGTAACCCAGAGATACAGTCCACACAAATAACGACAGCAGATGGTCAAGTCCGATGCAAATGAATGTGATGAAATAGTAAAAGCCTTGACATGTTAGGTAAGACTTTGCTACTGTGGGGAACCAAAATAACTCAGGCTGTGTTACTTTAGAGGCTCCGAGGCAAGAACAAATCCCCCACAGAGTGCCTGTCTCTCATCTGGGAGTAAAGCAGCGTCACTCTCAATTACCTGGGAAAATGGATCCTATGGAAATGAAAAATATGACTCACAATAAACAACAAACGTGGTGCAAATGGTGGTGACACTAAAGGGAACCTGCATCCAATGGTATCTTCAGCACCTCTGAGTTTAGAAGTAAAAAGTAAGCAGTGCTGACTGTTTTTTGGCTTTTTCCGTGCCTCCTACTGAAGATCCTGTAAAAAGTAGAGAAATAACATTCGGCGTAGGGATGGCACAGTGGACGAACCTATCAAAGACCGCCTGGATGTGGGGACGGCTTCTGTGTGGAGGTAATCTGCCCGCGGAACAGGAGTATCCGCTCTTAGTGCAGTCAGCGGTGTGAGGACGTACTCGCACGCAACTGGAAAAGCCAGTCTTGAAGGAGACCTGTGAAGAAATGAAACACACCTCTTCTCAGCACAGCACGCCGCCATTACAGGGGTAGGAGGTGGTTGCTGGAGTCTTTCTCTGCGAGGCCAGGGAAGACGTTTTGGGTTTTGAAGGCCAAGGACACGATCCACCAGACATCTTCAAAGTGAGTCCCAGTGAACTACAGCGAGTTCGACGGATCTGGGCAAAGTGTCTTCAGGCTGGAGTCTACAGACTTTCAGTGGGAAGTTAAACATGATTCAAGGGCTCAGCACACATACCTCTTCACACCTTTATGTATGGACCAGCCAACTAGGATTTGCATAGTATTTGGCACGTGAATCCCAAATGTTGGGGATAAATACAACACGCACCCAATTGTCCCAATTATGGTTAACTGCTGTTAATTGAAAGTACAAGTAAAGCGTTCAGTGGTCTTTTTTCTTCTTTTTTGTGCCTTGAAACAATTTAATTTCCACCAAGGCGATAATTTCGCAGCACCTGTTTTGGCAAAATTAAACATGAACCCAGTCAAGCTGAAGTTGCCCCACCTATAATCCATCCATCTTTGTGGCAGCCATCTGGCCCCAGCTTTTTGTGTGGAGAAGCAGGAGGTGTGGGGCTGTGTGCAAATGTTAGGAGCTATGGTAACAGACCAAGGGAGCCGCAGTGCGCGACTCGCTGAGGGCTTGTTTTGTCCAGAACCTGTGATAGGCTGGAGCTTCAGAGAGCGTGTTATGAGAGCGTGACAAATGACCCACGAGAGATAATGTTAAAGCACAGAGCAAGCAAATCTGGGAGCAAATGTGAAATTATCCGGCCACTTAATCTTGACATTGAACCCATGTTTGTTTAGGAAGCCAGGCTGTAATTCAAACCTACCCTTTGTATTTAAGAAGCCAGTGCTGGATAGTGCTTTCATTGCTTGTGATTTTGTCAAAGTTTCATTTTAGCTCAGTCAAACATGAATATCTTTTGTTGTACATTATAGGGTGTGCACTGTACACATAATTTGATGACAATCCACATTTAATACTAACAGACACTATGCAGTGAATGCGCTCCAGAGGAATTACAGTGCGCTCTTAAATTTACTCAGTTCTTTGAAGAATGGCATTGGGGAAAAAATGTAGACTCTGTTAAAGTATGCTGTAATTTCTTAAATTGTAACCCCCCCAACTAAGTGGTACAAAATAACATGGTCTCTCCATCTAAGGAGAGGGCAATATAAAAATGACTGACTGCTGTGACCAATTATGTCATTTCCCAGATTTATTCATGCCAACTCGGATAACTGTTTGGAGCTGAGTGTCCTTCAGATGTAATGCTCTGAAAATGGACCCAGTGCATTACTGTCAAAAGCCCTGCAAAGGCGAAAAGCTAAACATGTCATGTGGCACTGCTTGCTCCCTTGCAAACAGCGTCAGAGCCAGCATTGAAGTGCGAGCTAGATTTGAAATGAAAACACACACGTTCGCTCCCATGCACACACTCGCATGCGTGCACATTCTGGGAAACCTTAGGGGGGAAAATGCACTGTGTTACACACAGTATTTCAATAGCAGCCACCTTTCTAGCAGAAGAAACATTTTTTTAATGGCAGGAAAAAAAAATCACAACAACGGATATTACTCAACAAAGGAAAGCAAGCGATGTGTGTTAATATGTCTTAACTCTCCTCAAAAAGAATGATTACAAGTGTAGCAGCTAGTGTGTTATCTGAAACAAAACAGAAGTACAAGAGCTAAACAGATATGCACAACTGAGTAAATTTTTTCAGTGTTTTCAAATGCTTTTCATTCAGTGCTTTGACTAGTATTAAATGAACTATAACCTCTACTAATACATTCAAATCTGATGAAGCGCTACGTTTTTGTTGCACTTCGGTATGTATGTAATGTGCACAGAGGTGCAGCAGTTTTGTTTTTAAATGTAAAAATAAGATGTGTTGCAGAGGAACCGAGGAATGATGCGACGCTTGACGCAACGTGACAGGAATATATGTTGCTCATTCAACATTCTCCTGTTGTTCATACTGGTAGGACAGTTCCACTGCGGTGGCCACTTTCCTTACAAACACACAGAATCACTGGAGGTCTAAGATCAAGCTGTAGAGTCAGTATTATTTCCTTCAACAACAACATGAATAATGGAGGCCCACAATAATGTAAAATTGCCATCATGCAAAAAAACAAAAAAGTCTCTGAAAGCTCACAAGTAAAGATGGTTCGGTGCCATTAACAGTGTTAGTTAAATGTCATTTAGCAGGGACAGCACATATTTGTTATAGTAAAAAAACACCAACTTATATTGTGACCAGAAGATAAATCCCAGGAGGTTCCTACTGTAGGGCACTCAAGCAGGATACTTAACCTGAACTGCTCCTGTGAAACACACAGCTGAACAACTGGGTACAAATTCAAGTCACTGTGGATAAAAGTGCTCCTGACTAAATAGCACAATAAAGAATGATATTCAATTTGAGCTGCTTGTGGAGAACTTTTTTTATTAATTTTTTTTTTGCTATTCTTGGTGTTATTTAAGTAAAACTTGATCTTTCAGTGATTAAATGTTGAATCTGTAAGGGCAATGGGCTTTGAGATGAAAAGCCTCTGCTAGGCCAAAAGTAGGCAGCATTAAAAGTTAAAATATTTAAGAAATCAGTTTATAGAACTTTAAAAAAAACATACAGTTCACACAGAGGGATCCCTTTATTAAATGATGTATTTTTAAGTTCAAAAAAATAATTTTATACACTGTTGAGTCCAGAATACGTGACATTTACTTCTAGTTTCATTGGAATTGAATTACAGCGTTAAGATACAGTGATTTACCCATTTATTTAGCAGGGTAATTTTTACCTGAGTGATTCAGGTTAAGTACCTTGCTTATGGGTACTACAGCAGTAGCACACAGGAACAGGCATTAACAGCCCAGTCAATGAGTACACAGTAAGAGGCATTAAACCAAGGAACACAGTAAGAGACATTAAACCAAGGATCCTTGACTTGGTGTTTAATGCAGCACCTATTACAGGGACCCAGGGATGTTGAAATAGGCTGAGTGTGTCTCACTAAATGCTGGTTCTGTGCCCTGCAGCTACAAGGCCCTGTGTCTCTGGAGGTGAGTGTCTCGTACTGCACCACATCTGCTAGCAGAGAGCTGCGACTCGCATGGCTTGACAATAATGATTATTGGTCACTAAGGTTGCCGCAGTCATTAAGCGTGTAACAGGGCTTCCTCAGTGTGTGAGTCCATTTCACAAAATAGCTTCAACCCCTTGAGTTTGGTGGCCAGAATTTATTAAGTCCTAAGTCAATGGAAGTCATGTCTTAGCAGAGGCGGCCCAGGTCACGATGGCGTCGCATTCTAAAACTGCATCTAACCCACTTGTACACCTCATTTTCACGCTACCTGCAAAAATCCGACCCTTTAGGACTGCAAAATATTCTGCTCCCATACTAATTGTGAGAATGAATTGTTTTTTCCTCGGCAAAATTTTAATCCCCTGAATAAATGAACATTTGATTTTAACCTGCTCATATCGTGTTACAAGGAGATCTTACATGTAATATGCTCCATATTCAAATCTCAGAACTAATTCTTTTTCTACATTAAAGAAAAATAGACAAAGTATAGGCAGCCACTCTTTTTTATATTATTATATTATTAAGCATAATATTTTGGCAGTGATTGTATTTCTTATTCAGTTTGAAGAAAACAATACATTTGCAACATGTCGGTATAGGTTTATCAGAAATATCTCTGAGGCATTATCACAATGCTGGGTGGTAGTTTTACACCAATTTGTTTTGCTATGATAATGATTATTACCAAGTCTAAAAGAAAATTAGTATGGTGATAATTGGCTAAATAAAATTAGTATCAAATGAGCTTTGCTTGATTTAATGATACTGTACATGGTAAACTACATTATTCAATAAGCAAAGTAATATTTTCACACGGATGAAATGTGATGCCCTAAAGACCTCAGAATATTTTTGGGGTGTTGCTTTCATATAATGTTCTTTTATTTGTTCTTCTAATTGGTGCTCTAGGTCTTGTGTTACAGCCCCCTTTTTTCCACAGATGTGAGCTGTCAAAATATAACCTCAGATGGGAATACATGGGAAATATCTTTCTGGGTATCCATGTGTATTTATAACTCAAAACATTTATTGATCAATTACTTAAATATTTGAGCAGATGTTTATAATGCAAGGAGTGTAACACAAAACAAGAACAACTTCAACAGTTACTGTGAGGCCTTGATAGTCAGTAGTAATCACATGACTAACCAATTTCTACCCTGAAAATTCCCTTGGAATCACAATTTTTTTTTAAAATTTCAGTACAATATTAGTTTTAATGACAGGATTAGCAGAGTCTGTAAAATTTCAAATTACCGACCTAAGACACAATAACTGAAACTAAAATGTCTGTGACACCTCATGCTACACAATTCATGCAGTGGTTAATTATTATTGCAATATTTTATTCAGTCTTTGTGAACATTTCCTTTTCTTGGATTTGAACTTTTCGGTTTTTTGGTAAAAAAGTGGTTACTAAATCGTACCTGCTAATTTTTGACATCATGCACCTCAGCAAGTTAAACAGTCATAAAACTGGTTAGTATTTCATATTCCACTATTTGCTGTTAAATTCTATTAAAGACAGCGACAGTTTAATTTTGCAGTATAAAGACAACACTTTAAAGCAAAAAAGTCAGTCTATTGAGCAAGTAAATTTTACATGCAAATTACTAAAATTTAACTATGTGCTATAACCCAGAAATACAAAATCACTGTATGGAAATGGTGCTTTAATGAACAATAGCTACCTCATAAAATTCACATATTTTCGTTTTTGGTCACCCAAGTACCTGACAAACTATTTCAACCCTAAATAATTTTCATGTTTTTTATCAGAGACAATTTTCACATACATTTAGGGATTCAGAGGATGTTTTTCAGAAAAGTGAAGTACAAATCAGGGCAAACGTGAGTAAATTACACATGTTCGTGTAACTTTTCCATGTAGCACAACTGTTAGACCAATTGTGTCCTCAGTTTTATGATGTTTTCCCCCAAACTTTCAACTAGACAACCGGGTCCAAACAGATGACCACTCTTCATGACATGAAGTCAAAGTTATACACACACAGGTGGTAACAGAGTAACTTGTTACTTGTACTTAAGTTAATTTATGGAAATATTATACTTTTCTGACAAATTTCTGACATTAATCATTTTTACTTTCACTCAAGTAAATTTTCAAAGTAAAAGATCCCTTTTTGTCCCTTTAGATTTTTAAAAATTTTCCTTTAAGATAATTGTCTCTCCACCATGACCTTAGTCAGTAAATAATAAAACCTCCTTCCTGTCAGCTGTTCTCTATGGAATTTATTCAGTCATTTATTTTTGACCATTGAGTTTATTACTGTGTTTCATCCCACTTTCCTTCAAGTGGTGGTAGAACTGAAAAAAAGTGCTTATGTGAGTTTAAAAGTTTTTAAAAGCATTAGTTGTTGCTTCTGATTTACAAGTTAAGCATATGAAACAGCCCTTTGTGTTTCACTAAAATAAATATGGAAAGCATTTGAAAAGAACTGTGAAAAGTTAACATGCTGGAACTCATATTATTTTACTATGGTATTATTTGTCTACGATGGACTGGTGTTCCATGCAGTGTGCAGTGGTTCCAGGATAGGCTTCAGGATCCCGAGCAGGATAAAGCTAATTATTATGGATGAATGGTGGAAGGGAGGTTATTATTTGTCAGAAATATTTATGTAAGTTGGAACAGTGTGCAGCAGGTGCCTGGGCTACTCACATGGATGTGGGTTCAATTCCCTTTCCGTCTCTGCGCAGTTTGCATGTTCTCGTGTGGGTTTCCTACAGGTGCTCAAGTTTCTGCCCATAGTCAAAAGAGATGTGTTGCAGATTAACTTGGGTTACAACTCAGCTCTCAAAAGTTTGCAAAGCTCTTTTAATATTCATCAATATGTTAATTAAATCTGCATTTAATATGCTAATTGCACATGTCTCATAAATGTGAGAGTAATGGTCAGCAGAATTGTTTCATTTCGGTGAATTATATCTTTTCCCTTCAGTAGAAAGGCTGTACTCAGGGTAATATAATGAAAAACGTTCACCTACGACAATGTTAGTATAACAAATACAATAGTAATTTTGTAAAATTATTGGGCTTTTACAGTGATTACAGTGATTCAATGTTACTTTGAAAACTGTGAAAATATTTTGAGGTGCAGCTCAGTAGTTATTTTTCCAGCATTAATCCTATTTAACACCACTCCCTGCCATGAGACCCAGAAGTCTGCGTGTGTATAAGTTATCCACCATAAACGTTAAACTGGTCACACTTCCACTTATATTCCCTGTGTGGTGTCCCTTGTCCCACCCGACCTCCAAATCCACAGGACAAAAAATTACAGTATGGTGTTGATTTCATCGTGTTTTGTAGCTAGCTGGCTAACTGGTCACTACCAGGTAAAAAAAGCTCTTCATCCTTTCTAAACACACCATCAGTAGACTACAATACAATACAATTTGTTCTTACATCGTGCTCTATCCTGATTTACAGCACTTTCACATGGTTACAGGTAAAACAAATTGCAGTTGTTAACACTGGAATACCATGTGAAAACACAACATTTGTCTAACCACAATAAACTACCTGAATAACTCAGCTTTTAGTCAGGGCCTCTTACTGTCTAATTTTTATGTCCTAAACCAGCTATTGCCTAAATAGACAACCATAAAGAGTAATAAATCAGTGTGCATAAAGGCACTGGCTAAATAAGGCAGCTGGTAGCATACAGGTTAGTTGTACACCTGTCACCTTGTAATCAAAGGACATGAAATTACCCTGAATTGCTCCACAATATTACCCTTCTGTACAAATGGATAAATTGCAGGTAAGTAGCTCAGTGTACAAACCTAACACTGTAAATTGCCTTGAACAAAGGTGCAAATGATGATTAATAATAATACCTAACAGACTGCGGCTTTTTATTTATTTTGTATTTATTTGATCAGTCTAATGATGACATTTAATTTATCAGCATAGCAGATTTATTTTTTCAAAAAGATAAGTTGAAACTGTATACTTGTAGCTGTTAACACTGTTAGTGAGTGACAATATTTAAAAGCTCCATTCATATATTTAGTAGTTTTTGGCCTGAGACTTTCTTTACTTTTACTCAAGTAAATTTGTGTATGAGTTCTTCTATTGAGGAATAATCCTTGCAAAGTAGCAGTATGTTTTTCTGCATATTGTGTTTGGCAGTTTTACCCACCTCTAGTTATAGCCCAGAATATCCTACGTCCACACTTTATGGTTATGAAGAGTAAGAAGTAGTCAAAAATCCAAGTTATTTTTAAAATCTTGATTTGTTGTTCACAGTCAGGACCCCAAGATCTTGCAGCCTCCAAACGGCCAGCAAGAGGGCAGACAGATTTCGGAAGCTCCGAGATGTAATAGTAACAGACCCATATGAATTAAAAAAAGATATAAAAACATAACACAAAAAGAACTGTGTAAATAGTACTGATTTCTTTCCATATAACCATTTGTACTGCCAATTCATTCCGCATCATAGTGTAATCATAACTTATACTTAAAATTTAGACAGTGTCAGTATTATAACATATTAGTTCTTCATTCTTGATATAATGTGAAGAAACAAACAAAGATTTCCTGTTGGATTAAATAGTAACTTTGATGAATAGTATACTTCACTTAATGCATTTAAATATTGTAAAGAATAACAAAAATAACTTCAAAATGTATTTAACAAAACTTGGCACTAATATTATTTGGATAAAGCACAAGAAACAGTGTTGGGCAATTATGTGTGTCATCACAATGCTGAGTTGTTGTGTGTCTGTGTGTAGAGTCACAACACCGTGTATCTGTCTATATGTAGAGCCACAGTACTGTGTGTGTCTCTTTGTGTAGTGTTGCAGAACTGTATGTCTGTATGTAGAACCACAGTGCTGAGTGCCCGTCTGTGTGTGGTGTTACATTTACTGTATGTCTGTGTATAGCATCATAGAGCCACGTATCTGTGTGTGGTCACAGCACTATGTGTCTGTGTCCCTATGTTGAGTCACAGCACCGCGTCTCTGTGTGCAGAGTCATAGTACTGTGTATGTGTCTGTATCTGGAGTCACAGAGCTGTGTGTGTATGTAGAGTCACAGCACTGTGTGTCTGTATTTAGGGTCACAGAGATCTGTGTGTGTGTGTGTGTGTGTGTGTGTGTGTGTTTATAGAGTCACAGTGCTGTGTGATTCTCCTGCTCATTGGCACACTCATTGTTCCCTGACGTCACCAGTCAGCCCAGCCTGCTGCCTCCACCGCCGCCGCCGCCACCGCTGCTGCTCTCAAACATGTCTTTGTTATTCAGAGCTTCCCATCTGAGAGTGGAGAGGCGCAAAACACGGAGCACAGGATCCAATCCTGCACGCCGGGAAGCGCTCAAGACGTCACTTGTGTGCAGGCTGAAGATCACAGGGAAATGTCACAAGGTAGAAAGGTCAAACATTTATTATTATTATTATTATTATTATTATTATGACTTAAGTAATAAATGAGGTAGCAATAGTTTTTTTTCAGTGCTAGAATAGTTTTCACATTGTTCATATTCAAAGGGGACACGCAACTCATATAAACTTACATATGTTATTATTCACCATATGGAATTAGAAAATAGATACTAAGTTTTTAATCCTATGTAGTGTTGCCGGTGACGATGCTTGTGAGCGGCAGGCCACCCGTTCCAGCGGTCCGCGCGATCCGGCCCACGTTTTGCGGGCAGCCCCCCGCCGTG
The DNA here is from genome assembly GCA_900497675.1 of Arapaima gigas. Classification (NCBI taxonomy): domain Eukaryota; kingdom Metazoa; phylum Chordata; class Actinopteri; order Osteoglossiformes; family Osteoglossidae; genus Arapaima; species Arapaima gigas. The sequence continues at coordinate 196,689 of UFQX01000127.1, read as the reverse complement.
GCCCTCTGGTAATAGAATAGCCAGTGTAATCTGACACTTCAACTTGCTCTGCTCTCTGCTAGTTGATTCAGTTACTCACCACTGACGTTGAGCCCATTCTCGCTGTTTGTGGCCATTAAAAGGAAGATTTACCCACGTAAACACGTACAGAACACAGATTCAAAAAGAACCGGGATTCTCTCTCTTTGCTCTCGGGTTGGATTGGATCCGTAAGTAAGTTGCATTTTTGTTTCCGTGTCGGGTTTCGCAGCCGGTCCCCGGGACTCGGGCTGGTTTTGTGTCTTGATCGGATGGGAACCCCGCTCAACAATGGAGCGGCGATCGGGCGGCTTAGAGAAAGGCGGCGGGCTGAGAGGAGAGGAGGGCACCTCCGCTTCCACACACCGCGCCACCACTAAGCAGGGGCTTTATTTCTATTGTTGGAGCAGCTCGACGTTGTAAGGCTGCGCGCTCTTCTCCGTTCCGTTCCCCTCTGTTCCGCTGCCTTCTGCCCCTTCCCTCCCGCTTCCCCTCCATTCCGTCTCGGTTCCGTTGTGTCCGGTTCGGTTCCCCTCTGCTCCGTGCTGTGTCGGTAAATCAGTGTGAGCTGCGTGCTGAGGAGCTCCGTTCGGGTCACTTTTCTGGAAACACAGTGTGCGTGTGTAAATCTGGGGCATGTGCTTCCTTATCTGTAGTGAAACTAATTTTTCTGAACACAAACAAGGCTTGTATCTTCCATACCATTGGGTAAACTTCTTATACACACCTTTTTTTAGCGGAAAGTCCTGTTCTGCATTGTTGTATATGATTGTACACAGTTGCAGCCAGCAATGGCACTTACATTTAATACATTTATTGTAGTATTATTTGTGCCAAGTTGTTTTCGATGATAATAATAATGATGATGAGGATGATCTGTGCAAAGTTCCCATTTTGTATGGTGTTGAAATGCAGCCTGATGCAGGGTTTCCTTACAGACCGTAACGGTGGATTCCTGGGCGTCTGGCTGCGGATCCAGTTCAGACAGAAGGGCCTCTCGTATAGGGCAAGACTGAAGAGTAGGTTGCCTTTCAGTGCCGTACATCTGTCCAGGAAGCAAAAGAACAGCCAACTGGAAAGGGGGGAAAAATAAGCCAGACAGCGCAAAGCACCCTGCTTTGCTTTCTAACTATTGTCAGGGGGGGAGACAGAGAGAGAGAGAGAGAGAGAGTGTGTGTGTGTGTGTGTGTGTGTGTGAGAGAGAGAGAGAGAAAAGGGAGGGAAGATCCACAAGAAGCACTGCCTGGCAGCACTAAGGACCACAGAGAAAAAACACGATGGCTCCGCATGAGCCTGTTGTTATTTCTCACTTGCTGTTACCTCCTATTCCTTGTATTTTTGATGGTGGCGACCATAAAGTGCAAACAAAATGTGGCCCACCTGTACAGATCCACGTTTGTAGTGTGATTGTTACACAGATGGGATTTTGAACCCTGGGTGCCCAAGGTATGGCGGCACATTGAGCACAAGGCACAGATTTGTTTTATAGTCAAATAGATTTGTGCCACTGTGCTTTCTGCCCATGCAGGATTTCCCTAACCATTGGTGTGTTGTTTTTATGTATTAAACACAAATTAGCGAGTTTCGTATTCAAAACGTCAGCGGCTTGTCGTTTAGTTACTACTTTGCAGCACTTAGCTGGGGACTTGAGAAAGGCTTTGGAGACAATGAGGAACACCTTACAGTCTTGAGGAGTGCTGGTTCTTGGGGATTGAAGTCTGTTTTGTCCTGGCTTCGAGGAACAAGCAGAGAGCTCGCCTTTCCTGGAATTCACAGTAGTCTTGCAGGCCTCTCTTTCCAACATGTAAATGAAGCTAATTCATTGTAACACCAGCTGCATGACAATCAGCGTCTGAGCGAAACTTGTCTTTCCCGTGTCGCCTGGACATAAAGCGGTGTCCTTACTCCATTGAGTTGTAGTCACTTTCAGTGTGTGTGAGGTGGGGGGGGTTTGATGGGGAAAATGCTGTTTCAGATTTCTATCTTTAACCAGCAGAATGTGCATGAGAATAACCTGGGGCAGAATGTGTGTCTCTGATTGCTTGTTTAAAACATACTTAGGTAGCAAGGTAAAAATATTGTGTGTGTGTGTGTGTGTGTGTGTATACATACATACATACATACATACATACATATAGATTGGGTGGCATATATGTTTGGTTACATGAGCGTCAGGGTGCAATGAAAAACACTCGTAATGGAAACTGGTAACACTGCTTTTCATTTGAATGCTTTCATGTGAAAAGCCCTAGTATTTAAAGTAAGTAGTTGTTGAAAGCACATGCTTGTTTAATGAAGATCCTGTTCAGTTGTTTTGATGTTAGTGCTCAAATGTTCCTATGACTCCAGAAAATCTGTATTTGTTTACCAAGTGTTTTTTGTTTTGTTTTGTTCTGGTGACGTTACATTGCTGTGCTCTTGTCTCAGAAGAGCAGAGTTAATTTTCTTTGCTCGCTCTGTTGTGGGGCCCCGGGTTGAGACTCTGAATTACCCGGGGCAGAAGCTCTGCTCTGACCTTCTTCTATTCAAGCTGAGGATGTTGAAACACCAGCAGTCAAACAAAAGGCACATTGAAAGTGAGACCTGCAGACCAGCACGTGTGGCTGGAGTTGAAGCAGACCCATTTATCCACTGGGCTTTCTGTACAAACTTGAAGAAAGCAGTCAGCAAGCAGAGGGAATATTTAAAAAGTGCCCAACTGGTATTAAAGCTTTTGTTTTCTTTGAGAGTGTGTGGGCATCTCTCAGGCTGCACCACCGAAACCATGAGTGAAGCCCTTCCTGGCTGCTTAAGTGCTTCAGATTACGCCAAACTTTGACATTCAGAAAATTCAGTATGAAGCTGTCTTTTTCCAAATCCATTTTGTACTTTGTGTTTTTTAATAAATTGTACACAATTTTGTGACAATTGTGACAACATTCTGCTACTTTAAGTACTTTGTATAGCTGCTTTTTTTTTCATTACAGCCTACATTTAAAGTTATGTTTATTATAGTACAGATAAATGTAGCTTTAACAGATCAGTATTTTTCTGTGTTTTTACATTATTGCACGTTAAAATAAAGCACATTCTAGCGGCTCCCTTGCATGCAGTGAGTCCATTGAACTAAAATACTAAACATAAAACAAGGGAATTCCTCCCCTGTGCAGCTCAGTCCATCACTCTGTCACCTCCATGTCCACATGTTGATTTGTCAGGAAGGCTGAACGGTGTATTTGCACATCCTGATTTCTCTTTGGATCATAAGTCATGGGAAGTTAGCATGACAGTTCAGTCTGGATAGCCTTCTGTCGGTATATATGTGTGTGTCTGATATTATATTATATTATATAATATATATGTACTGCCTTTTGTTTTGGTCTTTAAAAACTTTAAAATATTTTTGTTTCTTTAGAATTCATTTAAAAGTATTACTTAACCCTGATATTCATAAACATATGAGAAAAATGGCTGAAAGCTGAATAAATTTTGAGATCAGCTACAACTGATTTTCTTCTGCAGGCTTTGGCCATTAATGGATGATCAATAATCCATTAATGTTGGCGCTTATAAACACAATGAATGGTTGTGGGACTGAATTGTTTTATGTTCACCGTTACTTCAAAAAGCGTTGGCCAATGTTAGTTCAGCAATGGCAATGTGTTTGTACTCTGTGTTCACCGTAAAGAAAACTGTCACTTATCAATCTAAGCATTTTGCCATATTTACTGTCATTACTTGAATGCATAGTGCAAGATGTCTACTGTCATAAGGACGTATTTGAAAAAAAATACTGCACATGCTCGTTGTCCAGTATTTTGTGAACAGCTAGCAAGCAATTTTAGAAATGCAGGGTCACATTTAAAGTAGAAATAATTTAAATTATCCATAATACAGCAAACTTCTAGACATTAAGTGTAATGACTTTTTTCCAGCATATACTGGTACTCTGGTTTGGCCAGAATATCCTTTTATAATGATGTTTATGATGTCCTCAGAAACCCAGAAAAGCTCTGTTTCTGTTGACTGCCACAAATGCTTGAGGTTGAAGGCCTTTGTAAACACCAAAAGACAAAAAGTAATTTGGGTTCGGCAGTGCTAAGATTATTTCAGAACTTGTTAATGGGATGCGTATGAAATCCCCAGGAAGTGTTTGTATTGAATGCAAGGTTTTTTTTTCTTTCTCCCCCCTCACAGCTACTGTTGATTTTACTTTGGAGTGTCGTTTTGGGTTTTCTTGAGGGACCCCTCAGCTTAAGCTCACTTAATCTAATCTATCCCTCTTTAGAACACTCTGAACGATGCTACATCATAAAAAAGCTTAAGTCTTAAGTCTACGCCAAACAGACTGCCGGAATATTGTTTTCTCAATCCTTTAGATAAACTTTTATACATGAAAATTCAAGTGACCCCCTGGAGATGCTTGTAAATCTTAAATTATGTTTTAACGCAATGTCCTGCACTGGTACACAAAGGTCAGTGATTAGGAATATGACAGATATTCTTTCTTTTTTGAAAAAAAATTTGTAGCAGAGTTATTTAAAAGGACCGCTAAATATTTGTTTTAAGAAGTTGGTTTCATGCCTGGAAAAAATGTGTTGTAATGGGCATAAATATTAAGCTACTGTTGTTTGAAATTCCGACTAAGTAGGTCACAAGACTTAATAAAAGTGACTGAAGCCCCATTCTTTTCTGCTTCTTGGAAACAAAAAATTTAAAGGATATAATTTCTAAAATTTACACTATATATGTTTGACGTGTTGAGTAAGTGGTGAAAAGTTTGAAGAGATTAACTTTATTGGGTGCCCTTTTTTTGAGAGTATTTCTCGGTTTAAACATATTAGAGTATTTTACTTTGTGCATATGCTGTAACAAATGCCAAATATTTATTATGAACATTCTTGTCGTTTTATGTGAATCTTATTCACAACTACTGTCAGTTAAAAATTGACACCTGTATTAATATTTTCTCTTTAGCTCAAGGGCACCTTTCAGTTTCTGTAAATTAAAGCTGAAGTTTTGAACATATTGATAATAGCCAGTGAGCAGCATGGTTTCCTTCACTTTGCTATGAGGAATTCATATTTTTTACGGCTTTTTTTCTCCAGAGTATATATTGTTGGTAAATGTGTGTTTGTGAGCAGGTAATATATGTGCTTGTTGCGTTATCATTTTATACACATTCAAATTCAGGATTGAGTTTTTGTGTCTGCTTTGTATTTTTCTGATGTCATTCTCATCTATGTGACAAAGCAGAAGCTACTGTACGTGTTGAAGCTGCTGTTTCGGTGGTGTTACGGCACTGCACCAGGAAGCTGAAAATGTCACCTTTACATGCCCCTGAGTCCAGTGTGTAAGGCGAAGTGAACAAACAGCAAGAAACAACTTTAACTTCAAGGAGTTCGACTCTGTTATGTTTTAAACTGTTGGCTTACAAGAAGTGTCATTTGGACCTACCCCAACCACATTAACTGAACAGTATGGCTACTAACTGGCCTTCACGTTTGCAGCGGCAGGCTACAGATCGTGTGTTCACTTGCCTGGAGACGGAGGATCGAATTCTGCCTGTCCTAAGGTAGACCTATTGGATCTCTCTTTTGGTGGAGTTTTTCAATGAATGTGATACAGTGCGGCGTGTCGTGTCACTCTGGCTGTGCGCTACAACAGGTGTGCCAAGCTCGACTGATGCCACGCCTGCTCACTGACCTATTTGTGAATTGCCTTAAGTCGTGAGCCATCAGTGAGATTTTAGACCCCTACCCACACACTGTCGCGTGGCCATGCATGTTTGATTTGACGTGCGGTGAAAAACATACGCCAGTGATGTCACAATTCAGTATTTCACTCCGGTGCTAAATGTAAGGGCTTTGAATGATAAATGACACCCGGCTTCGTTGTACATCTCTGCTCTATAAATTAAACAAGGGTGTATATTTAGGTTATATCCCTTCATCTTTTCTTTTGTGAATCACTAGGTTTTCTTATTTTGATGTTTAAGAAGAAGCACAAGTGCAGTTCTTTGCTCCATGAAGGACTCATGACACCTGAATTGACAGCCTTCAGGTTAGAGGCCTCCATCTTTGACCATAACACTACCTTCCTACCAGGTCTGTCTCTCTGTAGTGATGAAGTCTGTAGTGATGGGAGAGAAGCAGGGCGCCCTTGTCACCAAGGCTCCCCTGTGCTATGTTTTAATCTCGGAGATCTCCTCGGCACACAAGAGTGATGAAGGAGATTCTCTCAAAGTGGTGGAATTACATTCAGTGTCGCCTGGAGGGATTCATATTTCATTGTTCTCTGACAAGGCAAATTAACTGGGATTTACTAATATACAGGGAATATATTTAACCCACCGCGACTCACCCCACCCACAATGAGAATAAAAGGACCACATGCGATTTGTTTGCCAGGCAACACCAGTTCCCTCCACAGGCAAAAGTAGAATATGTAAATGGTCTGTTTTTCTGTGAGGTGTTATTTTAGTAGACTTAAATGGACCGAGGATTCTTGTCGATTAAAGGTAATAAACCACAATTTACTTCTACTTTTACATACCAGTGTTTGCATTCCCTACATATTTTAAATGACATCTCACACGTTTGATAGATACATACTTTACTGTTTCCTGGAGGAAGTGATTTGTGGATGTTATTCTCTTCCACTAATCTGTAGCTGTTATACTATCAGCACCTCTTTAGATGTGTAGTAAAGCAGTGAAGTGGAATTCTGAGCAGGATGAAAGGGGTATTCCTTCTAAAAGTACATCTTGCACTAGCTCAGGTGCTAAGGCTACATTACAAACCTTTGCGGATTTGCTGAGATGACAGCTGTGGGCAATAAATGAAGGCAGTAATAGAAGTCTCAGTGCTAGACAGAGCATAATAAATCAAGAACAGAATTCTGTGTGTGTGTGTGTGTGTGTGTGTGTGTGTGTGTGTGTGTGTGTGTGTGTGTGTGTGTGGAAATTGGCCTGAGGCTTCAAGCTCCACTTCCTGCTGTAGGTATGGACTGTGTCCCTGAGTCACAACCACTCTGTAAACATTACTTGTGCACTTCCTGGTACCCATCCACAGGAACACTGGCCTGAATTCCAGCCTTGCTTGTGGTGTCAGATCATTTCTTTTGGGATATAACTCTTACTTTTTTCCCCATCCAGAAAAATTCTGTTGCGAATTGGCGGTGCGAGGTGTTGGACAACATGCTCTTCATGTTTTTCCTTGCTATTTGCTTATCTCACAAAGATGGAGACTTCTTGCAGCTAAAAAGTGTCTTATCAATCAGCAGTGAAATTCTGTCAGGTAATAAGTTGCAAAAGAGTGGCTCTCCCAGAAATGTTTTTTTTATTTTTTTTTTTTTTTATTTTTCAACATGGCCATGTCAGTGTTGCCTAAAATGGTAATGTGCTTCAAAGGAAAATGTGATTTAAGATCACAGATTGTTTCAGCATTTCCATAAGATTATGTTTTTGTACAGGAAAATGGACACATCTCAAAGTGACACGACGGCTTTTCCAAGAAAACAGAAGTCGTTGCCACAGTGCTTGTTAATTTCAGTTCCAATGAAACTCTACTAATGTGCCCGTCTGCAAAAAATGGCTGGCAGTGTAATAATGTTTGCCAGCGATCATCGTCAAATAATATATTTAATCTCAACAATTTATTAGTCTGTTCCAAGCACTCAGCTTCTTATGTGTGTGTAATTTAGTGATGCCAAATTATTATTCATATTACCTTGTACTGTTGGGTGCATTCTTACTGTTGAAATAAGTATGGCAGTAAGAACAGTGAATGTTGTTCTTACATGATGTTTGGCTTTCTGCAGAGACCCCTACCCCCCACTCATTGGATAACTGAAAAAAATGTTGCTCATAATAAGATGAAACTATGGATTGGACCAGCACAGAAAAAATTTATAGAAATCCCAGCCATAAAGGTGAGTCATATGAGGACAAAAGACAGTAATGCCAACAAATAATTTTTTCACCAGTTGTATGTTATTTACCACTAAGCATTGATCCCCAATGCATAAGTGCTCCACAGAAGCCAGTTGTTGCAGTACACAGGGTATTTCAGCAGTGATGCCAATGTAAGCAGGCATGCCCCGTCTCGACAGCACTCTCCCCAGCCTAGCAGAAGAACCGAGGCTTACGAAACATTGATGCTGGATGCTATTTTTGACCGCCTGTTATAAAACAAGGGCATTTGCGAGTCAGTCCCTCAGTGGCACCAGGGCCACTGCGCACCAGGGTCCTCCAGGCAGGGTGACTGGCCTAGGAGACAGGAGCATCTTCCAGCTTCACATACTAAAGCAGACCGTAACCAGGAACAGAGGTGCATGGGATGTGCCAGCTTACATTTTCGCTTTGGTCAGCCAAGGGCAACACAGGAGAAGCCAAGGGAAAAGAGATGGAAAATAAGGCGTAGTCCTCTTCTCAACTTGTCAGCCCACAACTAGATTTTTGTAATCCTCATGTAGTTTACATTGTAAAGATGTAATGCATGTAAGGGTTTGATTCATGTCCTTCGAAGCCTATCAAGGCATTCCCCGAATAGTTACTTTCCACATGGTGTTCTCCAGGAACTGTTTCTAGTTTCTTAAAGTGCAGGAATGTGAGTTACTGGCGTGGGTTTGACAGATCCAGGAGTCAGGCACAGCGTCCCTCTGCTTTGAAGCTGCCCACGCAACTGTGTCCCTGAACATGGGTTGAAGGTGCTGAGCTAGAAACGCTCAGAAACTTGCTCTAACTCTCAAGCTGTACCGAAAATCGTCTTTATATTAATTTTATCAGTTTAACAGTACACAGAAACTGGCTTAAATTCCCCAGATGTGTATTCTAGAACAAAACAGTTTGCTAATATAGCAAAAGAGATGTTGTGTTGACACCATTAGCTGTGGGAATTAACCCCCTGAAAGCTACTGTATTATCTCAACAGTTGCTGTAGCAGTTGTCTGAGGGAGCACCTAGAAAACAAAGTTCTGTGGTTATGGTTCATCAACAGCAATATCGAGTAATTTTGTTTACATATTGAGAATAGATCCGGAACCGTGGTCGAACTGAGCCGCTAAGACCTTGCCACTTAAAGTGGCAGTGTGGCGGTAATGACATACTTCACTTCACTATGCTGGCGGAGGCCTTTCCTGATGAGTAAATTGAAAAAGCTTATTACTTACATCTTGTAGTGCTTGTCCTATTGTGTGTCTTCCCCTCTCGGGTGGGGGACGGCATGTATCACGTGAAAGGTAATTATATTTGTGTTGGGCTCTTTTCAATCTGTCACAGTAAATCTGTTTGACTTGTCACTTTGTAAATCATTATGCAGGATTAAAGCGTTGTTACTGGGTTAAAAAAAAATTACTTTTTGTACCGCAATTTTTTATTATTTTTTTTAATTTTTTTTTTTTTTGACATGCCGACTATGAAGATATCAGTCTTTCATATTGCCCAGGTCGCTTTGTGAACATTAATTAGATGAGAAGGTAATGCCTGTGAAGTTTGCTGGCGGTAGGATCCTTTGTGCGTGTTCCACTGAGCTTCAAAAGCATGGGCAATGTTCCAGAATTCGAAGAAGTCCTTTAGACACAGTTGTTTTACAGTTGAATTTTTTGGGTTTTTTTTTTTCTTGGTATTATTGTTATTGTACGATCAAAGCGGAGGGATGTGTTTGTCTTCAGAAAACAACGTGCAAGTGCCTTACGTGGTTTCTTGATGTGCAAAAGCAGAGGTCTTGGGTTATGATTGCTGTAGAAATAATAATGTTGTTATTATTAAGTTAATGATTTCAGTTTGTATGTTAAGTGCTTCAAGGAAGCAAGCTTATATTTTGCTTAGAAAAATAATTTCTCAACATAGCTGAAAATGTCAAATCCCATTTTACCTTGAAATATATTCAAACGCATTCAAATTTGATATTCTTCCCACACACCAAGTTTTGTTCTGCATATCCTGACAAAATTATCTTAATCTCTTAGAGGTTCCAGGTGAATTTCTTGGAGGTGTCAGTGAATTCTTCTTCTCAGTTAACAATGGCAAGTTTTGGTTAAATGGATTGCAGTGGTATTTAAAATCAACAATTTTGCAGTGGCTTTTTCTGGAGGAGAAACTTCTAATTGCACAGAAAAAAATGACAACTTGTGACAAGCATCTTGTGCTTGTGAATATGTATGCAGAAGAATGTGCCACTATGAAGTTACCCTGAAATGTGTCGCAAAGTCAGAGTTAACAAACTGGATTCTGAAATATTCAATAAACACATACAGAGATAAACAAAAGCAAAACTTGACCTTTCGCTTACTTGCTGAGAAAATCCTTGTACAAGACCAACAAGTCACAAGCACTGCTTCAACAGAGTTGCAGTGTAAAGGTTGTTCAATTAAATGTGCAAAAAGAAGTCTGCGGTCATTTATAGTAAGAAGTATTTTAAAGAAACACCACTAATCTGCTCCATTGCAATATGTGCATGAATTGTCAGGACTGTGACATGTTTTGCAAATCTTGAATAACAACAGGTTTCAACTGGCATCCATACTGTAAGCAGCTAATAGATGTACAGCTGCATGTAGCAGATTAAAGTGACCATTTGAAGGTGATTTTTTTTCTTTTCTTTCTTTTTTGACCCGGGGAAGAAGAAAATGGTATTTTTGGTACCTTGTTCTAAATGCAAAGCAGCAGACTTTTGATGGTAAAACAGATTTCAGGGTAAAGAACTCCAATCCTGTGGTGCAACATTTGAGTGTCTGTCATGCTTCAGTGTAACTTGATTCCTCTGTGATTCTTTTTTTTTTTTAAATGTTTGCAGATCTTATTTTTGCAAATGGTGTTACTCACTATCATTTGGGAGATGTTCCTTATGGTCCCTTCAAAAAATGTGGTATTTTGAAGAAATTATCTGGAAAAGGTTTTATTTAACATAAGGTATACTGAGTTTTTGGAGTGTGAGAACAGGAAGAGTAAAACAGTTTTCCCCGCTGGAGAAGGAATGTATTTGCATTTGGTGTCGTGATATAGTCTTCATTCACCGAGTGCAACACTGTACAGTCGATCATTTCCTCAGCATTTGTCTCATGCAAAGTGGAGAGGCTTCGTGAGAATGAAACGTGAGCGACTCTGCATATAACAAAATCAATAGGATTGTTTCTTTGCTAAGTTTGAGACCGATGCCTTGATAACAGCGGGTAAGTGTTAGCTGTGAGCTGGCAAACTAAGGGGAAATGTGAAGGTTGCCAATCTGACAGTAAAATGTTATCTTAGAGGGAAGGATTCTTTTTAAAGGGAGAGATTTAATCGGTTGAAATCATCCAACACCAGTGTGGTCTCACTAAGTTCTTTCTTGGCTTTTGGTTGGCATTTGTATATTAACATAGTCCCACTGTATAGTCACACCATCTTATGTAGTTATCCGTTATGGATTGTCTTTTTAAAGTCATATTTCTAGGCTTTCAGCCAAAGAACCAGGGGATATCCTTATTTCTAGATGCAGCAACAACACTAATTAACTATTATAGATCACATAACATATCTTGGATTTTATGGGGAAGCTGTTAATTATTTATGCAGTACTTTTGTGGCTGATTTGAATGTTTTGCACTGTAAATAATAACAGCCCTTGGAGTGAAAAATTAATGAGCAAAATTTATCAAAGTTGTTGGGGTGGCTGTGGAGATGCAGCCTACTGTACTTGGGTGACTACAATGCTGTGATATCCTTATGAGAGGGAAATCTTAAAAAAAAAAAGATATCTATATAACGGATCCCCCTCCTCATAAAAATGTCCAGTTCAGTACCACAGATGTCAGCTTTTCAATGCAAACCTCTAGTATATGCAGATTAGTTTTCTCAGTTATTTTTTTTCAAGGTTTTCATAACAAGGTGAAAAATAAGTATTGCATTATTCATATAGTTGCAGTCTTAATGTTACCTTTATAACTGCCTTAGTATGGCTGTTGGGTGGTTATTTGTGTTATTGTTTTGAAAATATTATTTTCATCCTTTCAAGGATAAGATTATTTAATTCATCCATTTTTATCACACTGCTCTGTGGTTTACGGTGACACAAGTGAAAATCATTACTCTGAAACACTATTTCAGCAGTGTTCTTGTACAGACCTAAATGGGGGCATTTTCATCATGACAAATAATGATTTTCAAGCTTTTTTCCAAGAAAAAAATACCATAATTAAGGCATCTGACTAATATGAAAAACGAAGTCTCTTCTGAAAACAGACCACACGTGTCATGCGGTGATACAAAGAAAAGCTCGGTTAATGCCGTGAGCAAACAACTATTGTCACTCCCTCCAAAATGTCAGTAGTTGTAGTGACGGTGCAGGATAGTCATCGATGTGGGCTGCAGTCTGCCAATTATCTCTACAAGCCGAGCACCGAGAGGCAGAGATCCGTCCGCAAACTAAGTGAATGTCAGAAGCAATTTGAGTTTGTAGCTGAAACAAAGTAAATACTGTATGATGGGAAACAAATCAATTTGCTGATGTGATGCACTGTGCGTCGTTCTGTTCTGCAGGGTAGTTGGGTTAGGGTACGCAAAGGTCTCAAAACCTGCACAAGGAAAATGCTATTTAGTGTATCATGTGGTGTTGATCCTCCTTGTTAAAAACTTTCTGGGTAAACTTTTAAAAGTTGTGTATTTGCCCTACCGTATAAGAGCCCGTACCTTGGTAAAGTGACTTAATAGCAAATCCTGGAAAGCTTGCAACTTTATAAATGAATGAAGTTGTGCTTTGCTTTAACATTGTAGATTGCCAAAATGCTAATAAAATAATTATAATGAATATCCCAGGAATTAAAGACCTGCTGTGCAAGGATAATGGCAGCTATGATTCCAGAAAGTTTTGTAGATACAGATAAAAAAAGGATTTGTATTTATGCATTTGAATTTATGCCATTGAATATCTATTTTACAATCCCCTTTTCACAGTATAAGCATCTCATACAATTATTTTTAAGGTGAAATTTACTTAAGTTGCCTCCTCCCTTCACTCTTTTAGGTTATGATCTGTTGTCCAATTTATCTTCCACTTTAAGCTTGATACCCATGCTGACTCTGGAAGGGTAAACAGGGGCAAACACCTCCTGCCACGTGCAAGCTGTGAGCTGCCCTTTTCTTTCCACTCAGTAGGCTCCGGGTCACTTAGAAGTTAAGTGTGTCTTCTGATTCCCACATTATACTGTAGCTCTGGCAAATGAACGTCTAATGACTGCATTTAAACCAACTCAGCAGTTACAACAGGCCAAGACATGATAAAATGATTTTATAATAAAATGCTAAGAACAGGTTCTTTACAGCCAGAATAAGTCATTTTGCTCTCTTTTGTTGAAATGGTGTATCACATTAGTGAATTTTATCAATACAATTTATTGTTGGCAGTACAGGTGTGTTCCAGATTTTTTAAAAAAAATTTTTTGAATAAGAATAATGTAATAGCTAGAAAATGTCTTGGAAGCAGAAGACCGAAAAGAAAATGCTTCATTCTGATATTTCTAAAACAAGGCACTCAGCAAAATAAACTACATACTTTCAAGTTGTGGGCAGTTTGGTCAGGATTTGATGCTGGTGTATTTCCTACAAACACTGTTTCAAAAATTGTACCAGGCTATATTAACAGCATAAAATGAAAAATACACAAAACCCTTATTTTTGTGATTGAGTACAACAGTTTCTTTTTGGTACACAAAATAAAATCCTGAATATAGCAATATATTTATATGTGAGCACTGTTAATATAGCAATATATTAGCACTGTTCACACAGTTTACTTGCATGTAGTAATGTCATATGTAATAATTTTGCCACACTTACAAAATCTGTCAGTTATTCGTACTGTCACTGCATATTATTACAGGAGGGTACAGTGTCCGTCACGCACATAAGGTGCGGGACCCAGAAAATCAGGGATTTGTTGTTTTAATGTATACCGTGGGAACATGCTAGAAGATTTATATGCACACACATATATCTGTAAGCGCTTTGGGCCAATTACCGTTTCCCACACTGAGACTAAAACAGCAACAGCAAAACTGAAATATTAGCCTGCTAAAGACAAACTCCAAATTCTCAAAACCAAACTTGAACTTGACATATTTTTCTTGGAAATATTCACTTTCCTTGCTTTAGGCATGTTCAGAGCTCGAGGTGGAAAGTGTTTCATGAAGTTGAGCCAAACTTTCTCCACCTAGACACAAATACATTTTCCTGGAAACACGGCGTCAACACCTGTGAAGAGGGAGAGAAACAAGGAACGGTGTCCGTGTGTGAGAGCGATAAAACGACAGCACCCAGCGTAGTTACAATAGAAGGTGTAATGTATTTATCTTGATCGCTAGTCGATTACATCTACTCTCTGTCATTTTACGGTTATGTCTATTTGTTTAATTTCATACACGATTGCAGTGTACCTTGCAATCTGCGGTTGGGTGCTTGTTACTTCTGTTCAGGAACCTGTGTACATCCAGCAAAAATGGACCCTCTTACAACAACGCCCAATTTTCACAGCACATGATACGCAGGATTACAAGTGCTGCACTTATCTGGTTGGTCCTGGTGGCTCGCTTTCAGGTGGACTCTCCAGGAGAAATCCCGGTACTGCTCGTCTGAAGTGTTTTCTGGTAACACACAGTGGATATTCATTTCACACCACATGACCAGTCTGCTCCGGTGAACTAAGGGGAAATGCTTGTTAACTGTTAATTAATTGTTTCACGTTGGTTACGGCTTTCATGGCCGTCCAGAAGTTGATTGTGATGAAAATCAAATAAACTAGTGAGTGTTGGTAGCACGTAGCCAAGCCGATTTTACAGCTGAGAAACATCTCAGCGGCTAATTGGCCTCGGTCCATCGTATGAATTATTTCTTCTCGGTCCAAGTACCCAGTAATATTGGGCCCCGAACAAATGCTAAATTTATGAAGTTATTGCTTTGACCTGGCCTGCTTGTCTGGATTTTGTAATGACCTATCCAGCACTGGAAATAAGAATCACTCGACAGTCTTCTAATATAGGATGGATGAAGGATTGTTTTTTTTTTTTTTTCCAGGTTTTTTTAAGGTTTTAGTATTTCATATTTAAAATCCCCCCCCCCATAATTTATGTTAAAAAAAGTGCATAAAGTTTAAACAAGTTTTATTTTACACTGTCATTTTAAAGCTATTTTTGTCATAATGAGACCATTAGTGTTCCCTGGGTAATTAAACTCATTTAATTAAAAAACTGAAATGACTGCGAGCTTCAGTCCACAACATGGTTCAGCCAAGGACCCTGTCTTGTAAAGTGGGAAATAATGGCAGCTCACCAGGATAATGCCGGTGGTTATCAGGGAGTGCGTGAACGCCTGCAGCCGGGTTTGTTGCAGCTGTAAAGGAAACACAATAAAAGACAGCGGCGAGAGGTTCAAAGTGCAGGTGTCTCTCCTGCAAGACAACAATGAGGTGTTTGTGCAAGAGCAGTCCGTGCCTCATCTGCGGGAGTGGGGGGAGCGGAGCGGGGTGGTGGGCGGTAGCAGTGGTCAAAAGGGAGTTCACTTTGCATGGGTGGAGAGAAGGAGGGCCTCTTCTGCATGGGATTCCCCCTGCATTTGCAATACATGCAGTTGAGATGTGAAGCGCAAATGGGGCAGGGCAGGGGTGTATTTTTCCTGCAGTAACATCCAGCCTGGAGAGTCTGTATCTTTTAAAGCCCACCGATTAGCCTCACAAGCTCCCTTTTTCCCCTCTTAAGGCTGTGGGTTACATGTTTATGGCCTGCAACCTTTTTTTGGTTCATGTGGATGGCAGAGGTGAGGGCTGACTGTATCAATATTGACTTTGTTGTTACTGTCACTGTGATTAACAAAGGATGGAAATTTCCCTCGTGGGTGGAGCATCAAGTGTGAAGCTTACATATGTAATGATAATTTTGCTGCTTTGTAATTAGCTGTGTGTTTTCCCAATTGTTAAAAATATACAATTTGCAATGTGAGTAAGGTTTAAGGCAAGAACGCAGAAAAGTATAGACTGCTGACACAGACTACAAATATTCCCAAGCGGGTTTTATTAATGGTGTGTGAGGCTCCAAACCAACTGCCCTGAAAGTCCTCATTAAGGGGGCCAGAGACTTGGTTCAGAAGATATTATACGCTTCCATTGTATGTAGTAGACACAAACCTTGTGAAACATTCGAGGTGCTTGCATAACACCTTTGATATGCATTCTGGCTAAGTAAATATTTGGACTTGATTGTCTCAGTGCCAGTAGTTGTATAATGAAAGCTGTATGAGCCGCTGCTGTGGGTTGCAGTGTGTCAGTAAGTTAACTAATTCAATGCTTACAGATTAGTGACTGTGCTCACTTGAGGCCATTCAGGCTATCTTGATGTGGAAGTGTTTATTTTTAATTGACTAGGTGCTTTAATAAACATTTATGTCCTTCCCTACGCTGATGCTGAAGTTTTCCTATTCCCGCCCATTGCTGGAGTTTCGGTCCCTAACGATTGGATGGATGCAGTTCTTTTTGAATGTGTTGTTCCTCATTTACCAGGTCACTGAATATTCCTGGCTGCCGATCCCCTCCTGTCTTCGAGAGGGGGCTCGGCGAATCCAAAATCATCTCGGCTCGCTGGACCAAGCACTTTCAAAGCTTGGCTCAAGTCAGGTCTGGGNTGGCTTAGCTTGGAACCCATTCACAGAGAAGACAGGACAGTGCTACTCACCACCAAGCCACTGGCTACTGCAGCACATGCATTTCTTTAAATGGGGGGAATCCTCTTTTTTTTGGGGGGGGGGGGGGGTATTTCTCATCTGTGTGCATAGTTTTGTTGGAGTTGCGTTGGGTTCAGCACCTTCTGCTGGATTCCGTGTTTTACACAGGTATTTCAGTTGCTATCAGGCCTCAATCCTGCCAAAAAAACATGGCTTGGCTGCCTGCAAAGCAAAAACAGCTGCGTCAGCTATGCAGCCACAGCAGACCTGCTGGTTGTGGTGCAGAAGACTTTCCAAGTGGCACCAGGGGCCTCTTCCACCGTGCTGTTTGACATTGTCTACATCCATCCTTGCAGATGAATAATTTCCAGGATATTGCAATGAGATCTGTGGTCGGTAACAAAGACGTGGGGGTGGGGACTCACCTCCAGGTTAAATCTTGATATGCACACTGCTGTCTGCTGTGGGAGATTTGAATGCTCACTGATATCTCCGGAGCTGCCAACCCGTTGATTAGTATTGATTGCCGGATGAATTGGCCACTTGACTAGAAGCTGAATCAAATAATCCCCTCATTCTTGCATCACAAATCCATTGTCAGGGAACAATTGTATCAGGAGCTTTTGCACACCCTGCAACGTAACGGAAATTTTCCCTGCAAGCCACAGAAACAGATTCCTCCGCATTGGTGTTTCAATGAGCACTAACTTAGGTAAGATGTAGGATAAGAGAGCACTGTGCACCATGGGGACGTGTGGCCTGCAACTCTTCTCTTCTCTTCCAAGATGAGTCCTGGAAGCTGTTGGCGTTCTGGTAACGTGCTCTGGTTCGTGGCCGCTGCTCCTCCTCCTCCCATCTTCTGCTCCTCCTCCGCAAGCTCAATAATGACAGTGTAATGGAATGGATCCGGCGCAAGGAGCACTCGGCATGCGCAGATTAATTGAAGATTTCCGCCAAAGGGCCAATGTGAGAACAATGCCCTCGGTTCCACTTCAGAAGGAGCGTGCGAAAGTTCGGAGGGCACTATGGGGTGCACAAGAAATAGAATGAAACAATGCGCCGTTTTGAACCCTTATTGCACAAAACGGGTTAAACGGACTATGGCTTTGTGTAATAATTGTTACTTTATTCAGTTACGTGTTCACTTAATGGATGTCACTGCCTCTGCGTTGACCTTCAAGGGTTTACACCTGTATGTTCATTTATATCATACTCTTTCAAATTTGTATTGTGTTGTGCTTTTTTTTTAATACTGAAATTTATAGGCAAAAGTAATGACGAAGCATTGATGATATTGTATGTGTTATTTTGTACACTGACTGTGTACAATTCAGCAAATGTATTCTGGTTTGTTACTTGAACTGAGAACAATGTAGGTTTTCCCCACATTAACATAATGTCTTTAATCGTCTGGAGAGCATTCTCTCGACGTGTATTTTAGCCCCTCAAATGAAGTGAAATCTTTGTACATAGGTTCTCCACCTCCTTCAAGAGTGATTTGATACTTGAGGACTGAAGTGTTTTCAATGGAAACCGCATGAATGATTGATAAAAGGGCCATAGCTGCTTAAAAATCTCCCTGCTCCAAGGCCATCAATAATTCAAAGCACTTTTTGGTATTTTGGTGGCACATGAAATATCAGAGTCGCTGTTTCACAATCTTAAGTTGATCGTATCTGGAAAAGGAATTAGTAATTTGTGGAGCCTTTTTTACTTAATTAGAACCTCCCTTAAAAGGTTTTGCTTTACACTTGGTAGATTGGATTCGTTTGAAGGCTTCAATGTGCACCAGTTGACTTCTCTTTTCTACCTCTCACCACCATGGACACAAATTAATTAAAAAGTTGCCACTGCTCTTCAGATAGGGCTTTTTTGGGTAACAAACCAACCAAAGGATCTGTCCCCAAACCATAATTAATGTGGAAATGGTCACATTGCACAAAAAAAGTTTTCACTTAACTTTGCAATGTTGTAGTTTTCTTTTCTTTACTTTTTCTTATGATAGAGCTTAGGTTGCTCACTAAGTTTGGGGCCCCATACTCTTCCTGGTGTAAGGCATGTCATAGAGGTCCATCATTTGGACAGTAAAGCACATGGTGTATGAGATGCTGAAGCTGCATTTGAAAGTAAAACTTCAAATATTATTTATACCTGTAGTGACCGACCTGTTTTGTGAGTCAGTTTTGTTTAACTTGTGACTTATCTTTAGAACTTGTGGGTAAACACAAACAAAATTCTTAGAAGATCTAACATCTGATTTATGTTGTTTTGACATCTCATCTGTTTTGCCTGACCCCTTGTGATAAAGTATGTTGTGGCTTAGAGAGTTGGGGAGTAAAAGACTAATGAATGTGTTCAATTTCCCTTCTTTTGAGGGTGGTGCTGGTGCAGAGTCTGCTTGCTGGTGAATTTGGCCAGGCTGGGTAGAACCTTCTTTACAGGAACATGTTACCCAAGCATGGGTTGACACCAAAAAGCCCCATATAGCCCAGTGAATGTTAGCAGAATCCTCTCCAGGTGCTATCTGGATTGTACTCACACTTAATGGATGTTTGAAATTACCTTGGATGAGCATGAGGGGTTCCGTTTGCATGCCTTAGAGTGTATCCAAGCACACTAGTGTCATGTTGCGTGGGATAGCTTGTTTTGGACAATGCATTGAGGTCAGTGAATCACCACGTGATGCATTTTTTCAGTGCCTAACCAGTTGTTTTCAGTCCTGGGAATTCAAGCTGGCAGTTCAGTTTGCCTCTAGATTCTGGCTAATGGTGAAAATGCTCAGTAAACTCTAGAGACATCACCCTCATCCTGTACTTTCATTTTTAATTCACATGACTGATAGCAATTGTTTATGTCGTGATCTAAGCAAGTGAGGCTGGTAAAAATAGTTTTCTATGACTATAATCAGATCATTTATATGGAACAGTTAAGAAAATATCAAATGGGAGATGTTTGCAATGCTTATGATTGTGTCAGCGGTGAGTTATGAATGTTTTCTTCGGAAACGGCCCTCCAGTATTTTTCTGGGAAAATGTGCAAAAATTTACGTACACAAAATGGTGCCAGGAATGCAGTGATCTCGCATCCACAACGCATCACCTTTATGAAACATTAGACCGGATAATTGGAGGTCAAACTGGAGAAGTTTCTTTGTGTTTAGTCGCTGTTTGACTATCGCAGTGAGCAAATGCAAAACCAATGAAAGATGGGACAGAGCAAAAAAGGAGGGCAGGATTTTTATTGCTATTGTTTTTTTTTTTGAACATATTTCTCCTGTCTGCAAAATAAATCCTGTTGCAGTGCCTGCTGTCAGCCCCATGTCATCCTGCAATTGTTTTCCACACAGCTCGTTTCGCATGGCCATTGTTTTGCATGTGAAGGGAACAAATTCCAGTCTGAGGTTTCCAGAATATGCACTTTTCCCCCTCCCCCTCAACGTTCCTGACACTCTTGTGTAAGTCTGCCACACGTTCATGTCCTCCAGGTCCTGTGTCAGCGGACTCTGTAAGGTAATTTCCCCTTGTCGCTCCACAACTTCTCGGCGCTGTGCGAAGGCTCGACTGCCGCATGCTTACATTTAGGAAGGAAGGGAGATTAATATGCATGCTGACATTGTGACAGAGGCTTTAGTCATAATGCGAGGCTATGAAGTACAGCTGTTGACCTTTGGAGTGCTCGTGTCAATACACACAGATACTGTGCGCTTCTTGTGCAGGCCTTGTGTGTGGGGGGGGGGGGGGGGGGAATCTCGAGNGGGGTGGGGGGGGGGGGGGGGGGGGGGGGGGGGGGGGGGGGGGGAGGAATCTCGAGTGAGACGCAGCAACAAAGGAAGACGTGCTTGAGCATGGATCAAAGACGCTGCCCAACCGATTGCCAAACTGGAAGAAGTGTTGACAGTGCTGAAGTTACAAGCACATATGCTTATAGGGTGAGTTGAATGACTTCCCCCCCCCACCACCACCACCACCACCACCACCAAGCTTGTGTTGGAAGTAGCCGTCTGTGCTCTACGCAGTGAGGAAGACAGTTCTTCAATACAGTTTGTTATTGGTGTAAAGAACCTGGCCTGATGGTTGGTTTTATGAAGTAAGCTAAGGTTCTTAGGACTGCTGTTGTATGCATTCTTCTGCGGCCTCTCACAATTTCCTTCATACAGTTTCCTTTAACTCTCTATCTGTTTAAATATATTTTTACTTTGTGACTTACAGCAGAGGTCTTGTGGCCAATATGAGGCTAAAAACAAGAATTTGCATGGCTGGCTCCTGTACATGGAACTTAAAGTCCTTTGAGTTCAGTGGCCTAATCTTACCTTGAAGTCTTTTTGGTTGCATGTTCAGTGGCCAGTTATTGCCATCATGGTTACACTTATCTAAATGGGCGTTCAGCTTTGTGTATTTACATGGCTAAATGGTGTACTCACACTTTTAAAATTAAGAAACTACTAATACTTCAAGAAGGCTCTTCTGGACATTTGATCCGACAACTGTCAGGATGCAAATCTGTCTCTTGAACTGCAACTGTACCCGCTGAGCTATGAGCTGTTTATTAATGTGCATTCTTTTTTGTGCAACCACTGCAGTAGTACCATAGGTTAGTTTTTGGTCATCTTCTGTGATTCTTTATTGGATCTCAATTAGCTCAGTTCCGTTGTGCTGCCTGTGCATTTTTTGCACGGAAGTGCACCCTATGGGAATTATGCTTGTAGGACTGCAGTGTTTGCTGATGTGGGTTAATACATTTTATAGTTGCTTAATCGGTCTAATTATGTGTCTTTCATATCTGCTCAGCACCCACAATATTTGGAACATCTTTGTTTTCGTGTGTGTGTGTGTGTGTGTGTGTGTGTGTGTGTGTGTGTGTGTGTGTGTGTGTGTTCCCCCCCATGTTAAGGGAACAATTTATTCCTCACCTGTAGTGTTTTCCCCCCTTCCCATTAAGAATGTTAATGCAGTAATTAATTTCACACCTTTTTAGTGTTTCTATTTATGGTTTAATTTGTTTGTGTTGTCCAACAAATCCTGATTATTGAGCAATTTTTCAACACGCTGAACTCTTGCAAATATGTTATGAAAAATGAATTGAATTTCCTTGTGTATTGCATGTATTACAAGGAACAGGCTGCTGTAGGAAATACATGCTGAGGGGTCTGTAATGGTCTTGTACTACAGGGCACCAGGGGTCTGTCGCTGCTGCTTTTTCCTGTGGCAGCAACATCTCATGATGATAACCTGCATCTTGCCTGTCAGGGTCAGGAGGTATAATAAAGCAGATATGGAGTAGAAAAAATATGTACACGTGCCTGGAAATGTACCACTTAACTAGGGATTCCCTTATTTTCCTTGAAAATTGATGCATGATGGAAAATGAAGGAAATTACAAGGAGCATAGTCTACTGTGTAGTGTATATATTTTTATACTGTGCTTCTTGCCGTTTTCTATCTCTGACACCAGCTTGCCCCCCATTAAATGAAAAATGAGCAGAGTTTAAGAAGCTGCTCTACACAGTTTCATAATCCATGGGTGGTATTAGCTGATTCGCTGAAGAGCATCCTTCACGGGTGCTTTGAAGCGGCTCGCGCCCCGCCTCTGTTGACGCAGCCCGTTTAGTGCATTGTAATGGCTGACCGCTATTTACATAAGGGATAAACAAAGAGGAGCGTGGAGCTGATGGGCTAATCCACTTTCAGACTCATTAGACACAGAAGAGGAAGGGCCGTTGTGCCGCCGCGCCGATTCAGCTCCACGGCTCCGGCCTACTTGTGTAACACTAGTAGCGCTAATGGAAATCCAGCTGGTTAACGCCGGACCACATGGTGGAGCCCCGGCCCGCTGATTAATGGCATTTAGCACTGCAAACCAACGTCTTTGAAGGGACACCTTATTTGTCGGACATTTTTATATAGTGACTTGACGGTGCTTAAGTAGATTCTTCTGTTTAAACCTGATGAGACATCAGTGTTTTTGCTTTTGGGAGTTTGACACCAGGGTGAATGTTTGCAGATACTATTGCTTGGTGGGAAGATCGCATCATTCGTGATCCCACGTAGCAGACTGACTTGTTCCATCATACTGATGCAGCTGAATTTGTCAGCTTTTTTTAATAGCTAAATAAGACCAACACTTATAAATGGTATCCTAAAATCATTTCGAAATAATTACAGCTTCACTTTTACATTCAGTAATGTAGTAGACGCTTTTCTCCAAAGTGACTTAGTTGTAGTAACAGAAACATCACGTGGAAAAAGAACTTTCATTTTTAAGTAGATAAATCATAGTTACACATGCAGGTACAAATGTCAGTCATATTAGGTTGACTGCCAATTTGCGAGATGTGCCGGCTATAAAAAAGGATACTTAGCACTTTGATAAGCATGAAGCAAATAAGAGTTCCAAACAGTCTGTGCCCAATATACATGTGGATCAGTCGACAAAAACTGGAAAAATTATTAAACATGTCAAGAGTTAAGGTCTGAAAAATGACAGCTTATGAAACATGCTAAAACTACATGACGGAAGAGTGGTCACAGGTCGAAGGTCACAAATAGATGTACACTTCATAAGATAGCTGCTAAATGCTAAAGAAAAAAAATAGTCTCAGAAATTACCATGGACCTGAATCAGCACCCCTGTAACCCAGTCTCTGCAAACTATTTACAGAATTAGCTTCACAAATCTGAAATTTCTTGCAGAAACTGCTTGTTTACACAATCAGCATCCAAAGGCACATAATGTGGTTTAAGGAGCATGGACCTGGCCCCTTGAGTAGTAGAAAACAGGAAAATGATCTGAGTCATCTTTCACCCTATTTCCCACAGCCGGATGGGTTAACATTTGAAGAAAACGAAAGGGTACCTTTAACCTACAATTTCAACTGTTTAACTGCTAGCAGTTAAATGTAATGGCGAAAGGTATGGGCAGCCATCTCATGGAATATGGTTGAATGGGATTTTACAGGACTACCTACAAGTTGTGGTGCAGTCACTGTTCTTTCATACTCCAAGATGGTAATTCACTCTCTAGTTACCAGATCTGAACCTCATGGAACCTTTATGGGTAGGTGTGAGGTAGATTTCCACTTTCTTCATCCCTCAAAGAACTAGAGGCCTTTCTTCTTGAAAATTGGTGCAATATCCCACTTCACTCAGCCCAGGACTTGTGACAGCACTTCAAGAAGGGCTGAAGCTCTTCTGAAGGCAAAGGTTGGCCCTATTCCTTACTGGGACCTTGATATTAATAAATGGTTTTTTTTTTTTCTTATTTTGTCCACTTACTAAAATATGTAGGTGAGACCTTTTTTCAAGCTGCCATATAGTATTAAGTGCACTACGCTAAACCCCCTACACTTGTTAACCCATCCTCAGTGTACAGAAACATGGAAACAGTATGAACTATTTATATGACCAGTTAACCTGAAACAGGTGGACTGTGGACAGAAACTAAAAAGAAAACAGAGAGTATACACAAATAAATGTGTATATATTTGTACTTTTTTAAAAAATCATTTATATGTACAAATTTTACTTTTTAATTATCTTTTTATTGTTCATTTTCCAATGTTCTTTCCCACTGCTCTGAGCACTGTGCTCTCATGTATAAGTCCTATATGAGGGTGTTTGACAATAATTATTTGGTTCTTTGATGTCCAGTTGTACCTTCCAGGTGCTGTGAGGCACCAGCGCTATCTGCTGCTCCACTGTGCCACCCCTTTCAGTTAATAAGGTTCCAGTTCTTTATTCATTTTTTGCATCAAGTGGCTGCAGGATAGTTTAGTCAAGGTCTGTGTGTTTGTGTTTAAGTTTTTTTTTTTTTTTTTTTTTTTTTGTCTAAATAATTAATGAGAAAATTTAGTAGAAACCTTGAGCTGTTGATGGACTGCACTAGTGGTTTGTGCTCCTGCGGTAATTTCTATACATTTATCATCATTTTTGGCAGGTTGGGCCGGGCCAGTTTATACCTTTTTAAGGTGGGAAAATTTATACTGATTTGATTTTTAAAATTTTATTAGCATGTTTCAGTTTATGCTTGAACTTGCAGCCAACAAACTGCACTCAGTATGCGCCCATTTATTCTGTAAAAGGTCAGTCTTTATGGACTATTGTCTTATCCTGCAGAGCTGTTTAATAAAACACGCTGCTCTTCTCTTTGACTTACTGTGCCATTGCCCAGGGGATGGATGTGCATCATCAGCATTTGGTCAGTAAAGTCAAGAACATCCTGCTCTCTTGAAGATGAAGCTGATTTCTTTATCCTAATGGAATATGCATTTAAAGCAGTTCCATTTACATATTTGATGGTGGCTGAGGGCAAACATTCAATTCATCAGCTTAGGGATGAAACCTAAGACTTAATAAGTCCAAATCATATAGTCAGTATTTAAAATGGTTTTTTTTTTCCCCTAAAATCCAGCAGAGCAAATAAATAATACAGCCCAGTCTTGAGTAAGCATCCAGTTTGAAAGCATTTCCATGCTGCCATTCGTGTTTGCCTTTGAATGTTTACCGTATTCAGATTTATTTCTCATTTCTTTGGTGCGAACAGGAAATGGAGTATACTGTTCTGTTCCCAGAGCTCCTTCTTGTGCTGCCTGTGTGGTGTGCTGATAGAACAGATACACACCGTGCTGCCAGCTACCTCCCTCCCTCCTGCTCTCTCTCTCTGCCATTACCTTTCTCTGCCTGCTTCTCTTGTCAGTTTGCTCCAGAATTTTAAATGTTGTGCCACAGATTTTTTTTTCCCCCCTTCTACTAAACCTTAAAAAGTCATCTCAAAAGTATTTTTTGGAAAACTTTTGCTCAAACTGCCATTAAGGAGAGACATACACACACACACACACACACACACACACACACACATAATGCTAGTCTAACTATGTATTATTTTAATGAAATAGTTATTCCCATACATAAAACTGTTGCTGGAAGTTGACTCATAAGTCAGAGATGCAGTTATCATTAAAGTGTGAACAGCTCTTGTTACTCTTAAATGTGAAAATCAGCCTCGTATTTGGCCATAACTTGGTAAAAGGCATTACATTTTACTCAGATATGTGAAAACTTCTAAGTACAAAACGTGTAACTCCAGGGATGCCTGTAATGTACACAAAAGAATTGAATTTGGGTTCATTTTCACTCCCGGGTTTTTGTGTATCTGCTTGTGTTGGCAAAAATGTACACAACTTTTCCACTTACTTGTCCGGTGACTTCGGAACAGCCTATGTCTTAATGGGGAACATTTAATTCAGTATTTTAGACAAACTCGTCTTTCTTTTTTACATTAAATATTCACATCTACTAAATAATGCCAGGAGCATTTTTGTACAATAAAGTGTTTATGCATTTTTTTAAGACATTCTAAGTTGTTTGACAGGGTGTATGTATGTCTGTGTATAGTGGTTCATGTAAAATTGTTGCCCTTTTTGTGGACTGTGGCTGCAGTGAACCAGGGCACAATGTCACTGTGCGACAACCAGCCAGTGAGCTGATTGAATAACATTTTGTACCTCCCCAGAACCACGGCTTGTTTTTTTTTTTTTTAAATGTACACTCCCCCTCTCTTCTGTCTCCGTCTCACACTGTTACACACATATTGTGGAGTTAAAAAACAAGGGGAGCGAGAAGGTTAAAAAAGAAGCAAAAGCACCGGTTCTCTGTGACTCCTTGTGACTGATAGGATCTTCCTTTTGCCTTCAAAGTTTTTAATCACCCACAGAGGTTCTGGCTTTTTTTTCTGGTTCAGATCCTTTTTTGACCCCAAGAGCCTTGTAGATTCTCTGGTGTGAACTAAGTCGAAACAAGTCTGAACAGCTGAAGGTGTGTGTGTGTGTGTGTGTGTGTGTGTGTGTGTGTGTGTGTGTGTGTGTGTGTGTGTGTGTGTGTGTGTGTGTGTGCGCGCGCGAGAGAGAGAGTGAAAGCACGTGCAGAATGAATAAAACCTTATGCTCTTGTTCACACATCTGGCTTGGGATCTTGTTGGGCTTTGCTTTAGCCCTCCCATTGCCAGGGACCCCCAAAACATCTCAACCAGACAATTACTTGTCAAATGTTGCTTCACCATCCACCATCCTGACCTTTTATCATCTTCTGCTTCAGAAAAAAAGTTATTTTTGTAAGAGTTTGAGTAAGAAAATGACATTGTCAGCAACTCCAATGTTGTGAATTTCTTTTTTTTTTTTTTTCCCCCCAAAAGTGGTATAATCCTGTCAACTTTGTCCTCAGGGTCCATGTGATAAATAGAAAAAGAGGTTATTTAAATATTTTAAGAATCCTCAATGGTGCCCACGTAAAATATGTTGTCTTTCCCTTATCCTTGTAGCACCCACACATCTGCACTGCTTCTTACATAATGAAAAGTGTAAAGGTTGTTCAGGCGTTGTTTGGGTGTATGTTTTACCAGATCAAACACACTGTCTCATTTTAGGCCTGAGTTGTTTTAGAAAAACAAAAAGATAAGCAAAACTGAGGGACACACTGTAGGAAGCAAATTACCTGCATTAGCAAAACTATGCATAATTTGACTTTAGTGTAATGCAGGTATCAAGGTAGCACCATTAGTCAGCGTCAGTTACTCAGCAGTAACCGCCTTATAGAGCAGGGCAACGTGGAAGGCTGCTCCATCTATAACACTCTCTGACACAGCTGTTCAATAAGAATCCAGTAATAGATATAGATGAAAGATCTGCTGAGAGAAGAATATTTATCTTGAAAATATAATAGGATGAAGTCATTGTCTTCATGAACTGGTTTTCATCACCTTTGAAGGTGGCAGCTGTCTGCAAATCCTGTATATACATTATACGCACCGTCATACCCACGGACACCATAACCTGGCAATACTACGTTAACACACCTTTGCCAGACTCTTGGTTCTCTCAGTTTAAGAGTTTGGCCTTTTCATCTGTAATGCATTACACAGAGTTAGTCTTCCTAGCGCTGACAGCGTTCTTAAGTGTATAGTTCATTATTTTTTTCCCCTCCCAAACATAAAAAAGTTTCTTCTTGTTTTCCTAAAGCATATCATTGTCTGGATGGATTTCTTTGAAGATTTAATCTTTGAAAGCCAAGAATGCCTTGGATTATCCTCTTCAGTTGTCAGCATGTCAGCAGCAGGAAACCAGGAGTACGAGCCTTGGTTTGTGAGCCAAGCTAATGGCAAAATCGGGAGCAGCACTGCTTCCAGGGGTGATCACTATGTTCGAAGTGCCTTAGGTTAAGCCTCATGCTGTAAACACAGTGATGTGGCTCAAGTGAAATTTTGTTTGCCTCTTTTGCAGCCGTGTATTCAGGAACGTGCAAAAATGTAATCATTGCTCCTTCTGACCGAAATAGCTAATAATGTCTCTTTCCTCAGAAATCTCTCCCTTCTTTTGTTAGAAATCAGTATAATTTTCTCACATTATTACACTGCATAGCAATGTTCTCTTCAGATCTAGGGTTCACAATAATGATCCGTAATGATCATGTTTCTAGCCTCTTGTCGGTTGTGTTTGTACGAGAGAATTCCTAGTGAACGTTGCTCTGTATGCAATGGTATTGTTTTAAAAATTACACATTATGTTTCCATATTAAACACTTTTTCCCCCAATATATTTTATGCTTTTTTGTTACATTCTACAAATAAACCAGGTACAACTTTGATAAGATGCTCTTCGCCGTTGCATAAAAAGAGGGAAGAAACCATTTTAGTTACACTTTCCGGCAGCTGAGGCAACCAACGGGTTATTCAAATCCCCCACCCCAAAAAAAAGAACACAATGCTGTTTGAGATTTGGCCTCAAGGCGCAAAACATGTGATTCAGTGCTGTTGGGCTTGGGTTTATGTGTAGTGTGAGGGGCAAGGGGGCCATGTGCAGGGACACCCCACGAGGTCCACTTGAAAAGGAGCAGAGGACCAAATAAGGGCTGCTTTACATGAAGAGGCTGTTCCTGCTGTCCACACCAGGGAGGCCCTACCCTTGCCTGGGGTGGGGGATTCCACCAGGACCCAATTAGGCCGGGAGACCCTCGGTAAAAGAATACTGAAAAATGATGTATGTATTCTCCACCTGGTGCCAGAAGGCCTTTCGAGAACTGTTGCAGCAGATTTACTTCACATCACAGTGCTACATCACCTTGTGTAACTTTGTAGGGTTTTGGAAAAGGAAAAGAAGCGACTAGGGGTGGGGTCCAGCGCTATCTCTGATGGTGTCCTGCATGAGTGACTCTCAGGCCTCCATTGTGCGTGCTGGAATTGGCTCAGAGCAAAAACGTTACCCAGAAGAGGAAAACATTTTGTCCATGAGATGTGCTCCCAAGATTTGAGACATTGCTGGTATCTGTGTGTTTGTGGGGGGGCAGGGGGGTTGTCATAGTTAGGAGAGAGAAAGTATCACCAGAGGGAGAAAAACAAAACGAAAAAACCTGCTTCGAGGTAAATGACAAGACATCATCGGTACAAAGACAGCTCATATGATGCCCGATAGTTGGCACGAAAGGATATTAACAAAGGTGTGTTTTAATGCAGCCTAATCTGAGGAAGGAAATCATCAGTGTGTTGTGCCATGGATGACGTTACACACAGAGGGCACAGCAAACACAGCAAGGCCCTGCATGTTGGTGCGTGGTGCGGGAATTTCATTGCTCTGTTCTGCTCCTGCTCTGCCTGCACCGTGGTTTTCATCACCTGTAGTGTTTGGTTTCAGGCAGTAGGTTTTTTTTCTTCCATTTTTGACCCCCCCCCCCCCCGTTTTTATCATTGCCAGCAAATGACAGAATTGTGGGCCATCGCAGCNTTTTTGCCCCCCCCCCCCCCCGTTTTTATCATTGCCAGCAAATGACAGAATTGTGGGCCATCGCAGCGATCTCGCGTTTAAATTGTGCCCATTTTTATATTTTTCTATTTGCATACCATTTGTCAGCTGCTGCTTGCAGCTTCATCCCGCTGCCATGTCTTTGTTTCCACGCCGCAGCAGTGGAACAAGACGCTGCAACGCTCGGTTATTGTACTTAAACAAATCAATTTTGTTGCAGTTGGGTCCCCCCTCCTCTCTTTTTTTCATCCCCATCATTATGAACTGTTTGCAGCACAGAGCACATTGATTTCCCCCCCAACCATGGAAAAACAGTTGATGAATAGCTTGGAGGTGTCTAGGGAGCCTCCTTATTTAAAGGGGTGAGCGCTGCTTTGTGCCCCCAGCTCTCCTCTGCCTCCCCCACCCCACTCTACCCCACCCCCAGCAGTGCAGCCATTCCGCATCAGGTTGGGGGGGGGGGGTGTTTTAACTCCTGGCATCGTAAAAACAGGCAAGATCACTGAGCCCACAAGAGCCTTCTGGGGGGAGGGGTAAGAGAGAGACCAGGGAGACCTGAGGGGGCTACAGGAGAGTATAAAGTGTGGAGCTGGTCAGTAGGTGCATCTAGAGTCAGGTGGGGGCGTGTGTATGAGGGCTTCCTCACTTCACACCAAATTACACATGGCTGGAGTACTCTCACTGGGCAGGTAAGATGTGGTTACAGTCTGAAGAGGCAGCAGGTAGCGTTGTCTTTAGAGCCCCACCACCTTTGGGACACTAAGGACCCAGGTCTCAATCCCAGTCTGTGCTGTAGTACCCTTGAGCAAGGTAAAATCACCCTGCTGTATAAATGGATAATTCAGTAAGTAGCTGAGTGTTGAACACTGCTTCGGAGAAAAACATCAGCCAAATACATGTAAGGGGAACCAAACCAAATGCTGAGTGGCTGGGGGGGCCAGTCAGTGCTACGTGGTGTTAGCGGTGTGATGATGGAAGTGCTAGACCACAGAACAGGACAGAGCTGGGATGGATGCTGCAGTGAAACGAGAGGGCCATCTCTCCCTGCCATCTCTGTGCTGCTGATATGGTGATCAGCCCTTCTTGTCAACTGCTGGTCTTATTTAACACAGTTGTCTCTTTCATTTCTACTTTTTTTTAACAACCTCTACTCCTTTTTTCCCTTATTTTGCTGCTACGGATGAAATAGCTGGATGTGGCGTCTAATCTAATTCCAGAGCTCGAGCACGCGGCAGCGGCAGTTGAGACAAAGCTGGCGGGAGGCAGGCTCTTTCTGCGTGGGCAGATAACACGTCCGCCACAGTGGCTGCAGCCACAGCTCAGGAAATTAAGCACATTCAAATACGATTAATTTCTTTGAGGATTTCACAGTAATGTTGGGTATCATGGATGAGACCGCAAGGATTACACAGAGATGCCCGACTAGGAGGCCAGAGGAAAGTTTTGCCTGAGCTTCCAGTGTATTTTTGTTTTCTTTGAATTTTTTTTTTTTTTTTTTTTCCCCCGGTGACATGGACTGTGAAGGTCATGCGGAATCATTTACATTTATATCCGTTGGCACACTCCTGGATGTAAATATTAGCAAAAGGAGTGTCTTAATCTCAGTTTTATCCTGATTATAAAACCTTTTGTCAGATAAAACCAAGCAAAGTCACACAGTCATAATAATGCAGAGGTTATTTTGAAATGTAAATCACTTACTCTTCCATTTGCAAACCCAGCAAATGTAAATAGCGATCTGTCATGTTTGCCTGCTTCTTGAAAGGTTTCATTGGCTTGCTTGGTTTAATCACTTGAGAGGTATATTGCTAATCTAAATTGAGATGTGCAAGGCGTGCACTGCTCCGTAAAAAGCGATCGGAAATTTCGCACTATGTATAGGAACCAGGTGGGTCTCGGTGTGTGTAGAGTCTCTTGGTTGACTTTATTTTACACATCAGAGTAGTTGTAAAATGATCTTATGAGTAGTTCTGAGAAGTAAGACCCAGCATGGTTCATTTTCCTGTTTAGTATTAATTGTCTATGGTTCTGATCCCCCCCTCCTCAAGATTTACCAACAAACTGAACTGCATCACCAGAAACTAATTTTCCAGTACATTTATTTCTCCATAAATGTTTGCTTATTTCAATGATAGTCATTTCTGCATATTGGAATATCTTATTTGAGAGAGAGCTATGTGTTTATGTCGTCCTGATTGCTTTTTTGACATTTTATAGTGCAGATACTCATATTTATATGCTTATGGATCGTTTTAAAGTTGACATTTTACACTGAACTATTATGGGCATTATAGGATTAAAGTAAATACATAGAAAAATTATGCATGGTGGAATCATGTTTGTTACAATTTTTCAATTATATATGTATAAACTGTGAAATTACAGCAGATTTTGTTTCTGGAAATTTTAGGACTAATGAATAAAGAACCACATAGATACACAAATGGGCTTATTGAAAGTGTTGATGTCTCATTTTGCATAGCCGCCGTGGTGAATATTGTGTGAGTTATTAACACATTAAGGCTTAAGAACCACACGTGTGAAAACCACATGACCGCACATCCTTCCTATACACATTCGTTTTCATGCATTAAATCACTGCAATAAGCAGTCTGGCATGGCGGCCTTCTTGTATCTCATAAGACTGTTGCTACAATACAGACACTTGGCCTTCAGAATATGGGGTGTCCTCTGGAAAAGGAATGCAATGGCCAGTCCCCCTACTTCCCCTACATGTCTGGTTGTAGCTTCCAGGTCTTAGATGAATGAAACTTCTTCCACACTTAAGCAGCAAGGAACGAAAGTGTCTGAAGTGCCAGTAGCATTGGCAACTTTCCAGTTGGTATGCGTGCTCCCTGTGGATGTAGGATGGCTGCCTGGATTTAGCAAACACCTGTATGGTCCACAAAAGGGCAACTTGGATTAATTACAATAATCTTCAAGCATTATTCCAGTGGCAAACTCAATAACATTGCAATTTGGATCCAGTTATTTTTTGTGCTTGTTTTTACTTACTAGATCACATTACTTGGACTTATCCTGTCATTCTTCAGAATGAGTGTCCAAAATCTTGCAGAGCTGCTCTTAAGGCTACTCTTTCCTAGTGGAAAGGCAAATCCACCGGAATCTGAGCCCAAGTTAGTCTGTGCTGTGGCTGAAACGGGTGGGCGATGTTATCACCTGGAGCTTCCTGGAAGCATTTCCCACCAGAGCAAGGGCCAGCAGCCGGGAGGCTGCTTTACACTCTCACCACAGGAGTTAACGGGGGCCGTTGGCTGGTGTTAAAGAGAGGGCATCTACTAATAGGCTTATCTGTCGATCTGCCGTGAATTGTGCGGTCTGCAAATAAGGTTTGGCAGGGAAAGCTGCATGGCTGTTAATGCTACTGGTGATCCCACCATTCTATCAAGTACAACCTTGTATCAATATGTCCTTCCCAACATCTGATATCGGTTGGGGTAAACCTCAAGCAATAGAAGAATGTTTTATCAAACACTTGTAAACTATTGTGCTACACCTCCCCCCAATATCAAGGAATATATGGCCTACAGAGGAGTAGTTCTGTTTATAATGCTTTAGGGATGCTGCCATCCTCAACTTTTATATTCTTCATTTATTGCAAGATGCACATTATGTTATATCATTCTATCAACCCTCTATCCATTTTCCCCAGCTGCGAAGCCAAAATAGGGCCATGGTTTTCTGGAACAAATCTCAGGAAACACATGGCATGTGTAGGAGAGATAATAACGGGTGATGTTTCTCTTTTTCTTCCTTCCAGTTCCAGCAGACGTGGCCCTCAGTGGTCCCCAGAGAGGGACGCCCCCTCTGTGACATGTGAAGGGAGGGTCAAGGCCCCAGGCTTGGCAAACACACAGGTGCAGTATGACTTTCCCCATTAACATCGCATCCCAAGGTGGGGGGTAGGGTTGCTGAGGGCGGCCGGGCAGAGTCCCAGGCTCTCGCCTTTGAAGTGAATTTACCTCTGATGCATTTTTTTTTCCCCCAAGTCGCGCCGCCTGATTGCCAAATGTCAGGCGTTGCTTTCAGGGGCGGGTAACAGATGAACCATGTCACTGAGAGCAGATATCATGTTCGTACTTGTAAGTGGTTAAGTCGTTGCGAATGTATGATCCTAAATGTCAGCAGTTGGAAAAGTCTGGAGAGGGCTTTTCTTTTTTTTTCTTTTTTTTTTCTATAGCTAAAGCACCATGTTTAATTGGATTTGGTACTGAAGGCACAGACTTAAATGGAAATAAATTATCATAATATAATAGTGTAAGGTAGCTAATGCCCGTGTGGTGTGTTTAAGAAAATGCTTACATCTCACACAAATAAGTGTATATTTTTCATACTTATTGAGGTGCACAAAAATGCTAAAAATAACAAATAAATTTAGCAAGCATTGTTTTAAAGCTTGGTTGAATGTTTTGTTTTATAATCTGTCTTTTGATCATTTCTTCTTATTGGGTTTCTGTGGTGTCTGTTGGATTTGAACTTGTTTTGTTTCTTGTAAAATAAGGTTGGTAATGATTAAGATGTAATGAAAGTTTAGTTTTAAGGCAAAGGAAAACTTAACTAATGTTATTTTAGATGGTTTATGGTTTGTTACTTTGGTTGACAAAATTCAAATTAAAAAAAACAAATCCAAA
Source organism: Arapaima gigas (assembly GCA_900497675.1). Lineage (NCBI taxonomy): Eukaryota > Metazoa > Chordata > Actinopteri > Osteoglossiformes > Osteoglossidae > Arapaima > Arapaima gigas. The sequence goes on along the minus strand of UFQX01000127.1, from coordinate 162,572 downwards.
TGACAGCTCAGCATCCCTAGTAGGATCACTTTATTGTTCTCCAAATAGTGTCATCACCTGGAGTCCCTTTGCGGCATAAATGATTGTGTTGTATCGTCAGATTGTGATGGTTGAGCACAAGCAATTTCCAACATGCATTTTAACTTTTTTGTGAATGCGCCATACTAGTGCGTTTGAAGTCAGATGTACTGAAAGTGATATTGCTGTGTTTAAAGCCAGGCCAGAGCCCCCACCCCCCAGTGTTTGTACGGTAGCTGTGATCATTGGGGGCATGTTGGCTCCATGTAGACCATCTTGTGGGCTTTGAATAACAAGCCGCTGAGCTGGCACATCTGCCCGTTTAATGTGCAGAGAGATGTGTGCTTGAATCGCCTTAGGGGAGCCCAAATTCAGCACCTGTACAGTATGACAAGAAGAGACACCTACGCTAGGAACAGATCTTGCTTAGGTTGCTTTACATGGTTCACTGTTAAATTGCTTCTCATTTCTTTAAATTTTAATATCTTTATGGCACTTTCTGCTACGTGATTTCGTACATACGCATACATGTACACCACATGTGCCACTCGTACAGAACTCCTATGCTACACTTACAGAAGGGAAAACGTTTTAAACGCTCCATTTAAACCTTATACAATGCACCATTTTTTTTCTGGGATTAGGAATTAGGACATTCAGCAGAAAAAAAGTGGTTAATCTTACTTAGTGCAGTGTGAATGCAGAGAACTACTCTGGTCTGACAAACATCTGCCTCACACACAGCTGAGTGGGATAAACTAAAGCGATTAGTGTGGAAAAACGTCAAGCAATGGAGGCCGTCACGGCAGTGGGATATGACATGACTGGTGTTTTGCTCCCTGGCAGGTTTCGTTTCGGTGATAGATTTCATGCAGTAAGGATTGCTCGAAGCATCCAAAAAAGATAGAGTATAGGAGGGAAGGCCAGTATTCAAGAACCACAGGAAAGGTATCACCCTTTTCAGTACAGCCATGTACAGTCGGGTGTTAAATAATTCTGAAGGTGATACTCATGTTAACGTACTGCTGTTTTTGTAGTGGATGTTAATATTTTAGAATTTTTTTTTTTAAAACTACATCTGTGCTTTTGTTTTCAGAATTTATGGTGGGCCCAGTGCAGTTTTGGAGTCATTCATTTTGAGCATGTGGGAAATAAACAAGCGACAACATTTTGTAGTTGTATCGTCCACACAAAGAGTTCTGCCTTTCTTTTTCTGTGAGATATTGACATACCGGAGGCCAAACACTGAAGATTTTATTAAGTTTACTCAGGCTGTGAGTTTATGAATAAACACTTCCTGTCCAACCTGTGAGAGGGAATGTATCCTGTAGAAAGATTTCACAGTTAACTTCATAGAAGGGAAATGGAAGGGGGTGGCAGCCACTCCCCCCCATTCATTGTGCTTTATTGGCATGATAAATATAATATTGAAAATAACATTGTACAACAAACAGTAGCAACAGACATGTATAATAACAGTAGGGAATAAACAGCTCAATAAATACACACACACACACACACACACACACACACACACATACATACACACACACACACACACACACACACACACATAATGGAGAACCAACCAACTATGAGAAGTGGTTCAAGCTCTCTCTCTCTCTCTCTCTCTCTTGTTCACAGATTCATTGTGCTTTATTGGCATGACAATTTTACACTTGTGTTGCCGAAGCAATTCAGCAACAATATTGAGAACAGTAGCAACACATATCAACAAGTAAAAAAAAAATAGGTACGCAAATGTGTTTATATATGTCCAAAAAATATATACACACACACATAATGGATAAATACCTGACTACAAAACAAGTGGTTCAAACGGGACAACAGCAATGTACGTGTGTGTGTGTGTGTGTGTTCGTGTTCTCTCTCATTCTGGAAGTGATGAGTGGAGGGGCTCTGGTTTCTACCCAGGAAGAGGAGCTGAACTCCGGACATCTTGCATCTGCACGCCCTTGCTGTTCAGCTGCACCGGCTTGGCTTCAACAGGGCCGTCCGGAAACCTCTTTTTCCTACGAACTGAAAGAAAACATTCCCAAACGATCCACAGATGTGCCTTACAGATATACTGCTTAGGTGTTTTTTCGGTTTTTTTTTTTTTTTCAATTAAAGTTCATTTTTGAAAGTGTATAATCATTTTTCTGAATTTGCAATATTAATTATTATTCATGAACATACATTTGCATTACAGTACTTGTGGGTTCAGAGTCCTTAAGTTGACATCATTCTTGCATAGGTTAACAAGTATTTGTCAGTTTTTTTTTTTTTTTTTTTTTTTTTGTAGAAATTAAGAAGAGATCTTGAGGTCTTGCTGGTGTCTTGGGAAGATTTTTAGTTTTGTGTTAGGAAGATTTTTAGTTTGCATTTCTTTGGCGGTAAGCTATCTTGTCATGTTTACCAGCCCAGCCCTAGACACCACAGAAACATGAGCTTTAGAGAGCCCAAATGAGGTGTTTTAATTGAGTTTGACAGATGCTGCTCTGAAAGCTGTCCTGAGATTGTGTCTGGTTCTTATGGCGAACACGATAAAGAACAGGATGCAGGCCCACTGAGGATTAGTTCACACTGCAGAAATGAGTAACTGCAGTAACACGGTAGCCTCCCTTCTCTGAGGGCATTGGTCTTCGTTTATTTCTTTTATTTCCTTCAGCATTTAACAGACCATAATATATTCACGTTCAGGATGGGAGATTAGTCAAATTAATGCCTTTTCTTCCATAGACATTTGTTTTTCCTATATTTACCCTTTGTGCATGATTCAGTTTTCCACCTTTGTTGCAGTTTTTTAATTTGGGATTGTTTTTATCCACTTTTTAATCATATACAAATAACTTGCATTCCCCTATAAATGGAGAATTTTGTGGAGTGGTTATGCTGCTGCAGTGATGACTACTATTTCCAAAGGAGAGAGAATTGAGTGATTTCCTTGTTTTAGATTTGGAATCAAGGACAAACATGGCATCTTCTGGAAGATTGCATCTACGGCCTTTGAGACGTCCACAGTAACTGGCACCGAGGAATCTAGTAACTCGCTGAAAGTGAGCAAGTAATTTAACACGAGGTCAAAGTTCGCGGTTTAAGCTGAGTTGGGGCTTCTGTTGCTTTTGACGTATGTCGGCTGTGATCCATGTCGTCAAACAGTGGCGAGCTGTGCAGCGGGGGGGAGGGGGGGACTTGGTTCACGAGGCTAAAAATAGCTCCGCATCATCATCTCCCTCCAGTGGTCTAGCTACCTCACCCCCCCATTTGCAATGGATGTATGGGCCTTAGAGTGACTCAGTGGGACGGTAGACTGCCAGCTGCTTGCATGTAGCCCTCAGTCCATTTTATTGGTGAAAAGTATTGCATGGCTAAACATGCTTTGAAAAGCAAACAGGCAGGTCATTGTCTCTGCATTTATGGCGTTTTTATACTACTTTAAATTGCTGGATTTGCAAGGTGAGAACAGGTAAGGCCAACTCACTGTGATGCTTATGATTAGCCGTACAACTCTTACAGCACCTTGTGCCCTTGTGTTGTGCTTTTTCCATTCATATAACATTTTTGTCTTATGTTCAACTTGGAAGTTTTAACAGTAAAGTGGCAGGATGATGACTTTCTTGGTGTAACTGTGGATGTAAGAATGGTACGATCATGATCATAATACCGCCTCTCCCTTCCCTAGGGCTCATTAATCTATTTATATCTCTGTCTTACACAAAGGCATAACCACACCAACATCTTCTGTTCAGATAACCTTGGTTTTGCTGTTGTTTTGTTCTACATTTTGTAAACTACAGTGCATTCCAGGACCTTCACCTTCAGCTACTTTTTTTTTTTTTTTTTTTTTTTTTGGAAATAAGTCTAATTACTCAGCAAGTTTCCAGGTAGATGTGGCAAGGGTGAGCTAGCACTAGGGGGAAAAGGAAATTGAAAGCATTAAACAAATGCTTAAATACAGGCTGCCATTGTTAGGAGATGTTATTTTGGGTTCATGTTCCAAGAGATTTCCTTATGATTAATGGCCATAATAGGCAGTGCTTCCTGAGCCAACAAATGAATTAACGACACTTTGTAATACGTTTAAGACCACTGTTGGTGTTATGCTCATCGTTTATGTACGATCTAATGTCACGCTGTTTTCATTCTCGGCATTTCTGTCGGTAAACAAACACTGTCTTTATCCCCATAATGTGTTCAAACGACTTGTCCGATTTACTTCGTGAAATAAATGAGCTAGTCACAGGCAATCGGTCTTGAAAGAATCACTGTTATTATGCCCTGGATTGCAGTTAAAATATGCTGTGTATCCTTGGGAATAATTGCCAATGAAAATAGCTTCCATATACCATTATAATATTATCATACACAAAAGCATCTGTTTAAAGTGAGGTACGATGCTGCCTTGACTCCAATATACCAGTAATTTTTATCGTTTAACAGAGGTGTTGGAGTTATGAGGCTGATGGGGGGTCTGCTGATTAAAGACTCATGGTAAACATTTCAACATGCAGCGAAGTTTTAATTCCCTTCTCCTGTGCTACATGCAATTTAATTTATTTCTGATACATGTTGTATTTTGTAGAATATTAGTGTATTTGTGGCTTTTCGCATTCTAAATACTTGACAGTGACTGCTCCATAGGTTGGTATTTGGGTGCAAACTAGGGAGTGTCGGCCAACAGCCTGGCCACGCAGGGGACGTGCATGTATAAAATAATAAATGTCAGCAAGTAGTACAGATTTTTTGTTTTTTTTTTTTGTAGAAGATGCTGAATATTTTTATGTTCACACTGAGGAATATTGTAACTTTACATTCAAATGTATTATTTACAATGTCTTTATTGATAATGATGTTTAATATTTAACTTGTGGGGTTTTTTATCACCACATTTCTGTTTGCTTATTCTATTATGGGGTCATCTTTAATTCAGATATTGCTTTTATTACCTCAGCCAATTCCCTCTGTCTACTACCAGCTCTTTTTGTATTCCGTAACACAGAGAAGTGCGCCAGATGTTCATGGTGTTTGGTTTCACCGCTCTCACTCTGCCATCCAGGTGTATACGTAACACTCATAAAAAAAACCACAAACAGCACCTGCAGATGCTCCTGAGTGCAAAACCACTTCTGCAGTCTTTTGATGGGACCACAACCAAGAAAACTGAGCTCAAAGGAAGTATTATATAATCACTAAGATGAGTCAATGATCAGGAGGGGGTGGAGAGAACAAAACAAAAAGGGGGGGGGGGGCTGCAGCTGCATTATTTCATCCCAAATGTTGTGATTTGGGAAAGTTGAAGTCAACTGGCATTGGAATTCAGACTGCTTTTGGGTATGTCATGAACTTAAGTAGACAGTGTAAGAAAGACACGTCAGCTCAGTTAGCGCCTTTAGCTGGAGTTAGTATGCATCGCTGCGACTAGCCCGGTGAGCCTTTTGAAGTGCTGCTGTACTCGATACGAACCCGAGTTCAGCAGAAGTGATTGACTGGCTGGTAGAGTCTTGGGGGGATTATGGATCCGGGCTGGGCGGAGGGGAAGCAGAGAGAGGGCCCTGTAAATGATGCATTCATGCGCACTCTGGGAATCTCAACAACTTGATCTGATAATTAAACATGAAGGGAGGAGTTTTGGCAGACTGCTCTAAAAGCCTGCCTTGTATCTCAAGTCTTATCAGATGGGGGGAGTCGAGCTATTCCACACCAGCTCACACCATGTGCTTTTTAATTTTATATATGTGATGTTGATATATATGTTATATATTTCAGTTGTTGAAACATCTATAGCTGTGTCCAGTAGGGCTTTAGTACAGTGATAAATCACCAGAGTTAAATCAACTCTGAAGCCATTTCATCCATAGCCAGTTGGATTTATTGCCCCAGAGTTGTTTTTAACTCTCAGGATTTTACTGTAAAACAGGTTTGATTTGAGAAATGAACGACAGTTCGTGAGCTTTAGTTCTGTTTTGTTTAGATGGGTTGTGGGGTTCTGGTCTGTTTTGTTTTGATCAAAAGTGAGGTTTAGTTCTTTTTTATGGTCAGTTGGTTGCATAGTGGTCGGTAAAAGTCTGTAATGGTCAAGGAGTCACAGTGTTGTATAGCCCATTCCAATGGTGCCACTGCCAACTGTGGAAAGCAGGGTACCTTCACCCCCCCAGAGGCTATGTATTCCAAGCTGAAAGGCAAAAGGGGGGGCAAGCCGTGCCCAGTTTGGGGGTGAGCAACAGGGGCAATATTTAGACAGCTGCACGTGTGACATCGTGTATCTGTGTTTTGCAGAGGGGATATTTCTGTCTCCTTAGGGCAGGCCACAAGACCCCCAGACCGGCACCTGCTGCCATCTCAATGTCATCACCCCCATCCTCGTGTCACTCACTGGAGGCACCTGAATTACTGACGCTGCTATTGACCAGTAACCGGGGAGCAACCTCAACACCCTCTGCTTTATTTGTTAGTTGTGGAGCCCGGCTACCCTGAAGAGAATTGAAAAGATTGGGATGGCTGTAAAAATTAATCTGACAATAATGCTTAAAGATGGGCTTCTTCTCATGGTCATAGTTGTTTTTTTAAATCAGTAACTCAGTAGCTCAAAAGTTTTCTTGATTAATATAAGTCAAAACTCTGCTTTTTGCTGAACAGCTCTCTGTTCCTCAGCAGACATTTGTTTTTTTTTTCCTGTGTGCGGAGAAAATATCTGGTCATCATAACTGATTAGGTTCTGTTTAGGTAAATGTCATATTTTACTGTTTACACCATGGTAACAGTTTTGGTTTTGGTTTAGTAAGCTGATGATGCTTTATAACTGATGGTCTTCATGTGCTACAAGATAACTGGTACCACGTTGATCTGAAGCGGTCGCAACATGTTCTTTCACTATGGGTTAAACATTCAGTATTACTGATGTCCCAACTTTGGGAGTCGGGATCAAATAAAGCCTTAAGTTGACAAAAGTTGCGAACACTTTCACATGCCGTGTGTACACTGGTCTATCACACCTTCTTTTCTCTACGCTGCTCAAGCGTGCAATTTTGACAAAGTGGCCTGGGTTTTTTTTTTTTTTTTTTTTTTAAAGAGAATAAGCCTTTTAAATTCTTTTAAATTAATTTTTTTCCCATCTTTGTACATTGGCAGTGGCACATTGGCATTGGGTCGTCAGACAGATGAGTTATTCTAATATGTTCATTTTGAAATTATATTTAAGTTCAAGGTTCAGAGTTTCTCACATAATTGTTTACTGTGGTTAATGTTGACACATGACCTTTTATAGACATTCTTGTCTGTGCAGGTATGGTGTTGAAGGTCACGTTCTCAGTTCCTTAGGTAAAGAAACGTGAGGAAAAAGACCATTGTGAAAGGGTGTGTCTGCTGCTGGTGTACACAGCACACAGCTGCAGGGCTGTGTAATCCAGACAGGTTGTCGGAACACACACCTATTTTCATTCTCCCACTTCAGGTATTTCCAAGATATAACAAAGGGAGAATGAAACGATGAACCCAGTTAGGAAAGTCTTTTTAGACGCACAGAAAAAAGTATGTGGCTTCCCAGTGAAAGAAGTGGCTATTAGCATATATATTTTCCATTCTCAAATTCCTTCCTTACATTTTTAAAAAATATTTTGACTAAGGACATCTGTCAACTCGTAGCGCTAAAGTGTTGCCTCTTGACCAACAAACAAATTTCCGAAAAGAAGCGTTTTGAGAAAGGAAGAGCTGGGGTAATTGCATGTCGGGTGTAAGAAAAGCCATTTGGTTCCCTGGATCCGTGCTCTGAGTCATGGCTGGATGTGTCAGACAGCTGGTCACACGTCTGCAAGCTCTGCGGCCGGCAGGCGGGGCAGTACTCCGTGGGCTGGGGTCCAGTGTTGGTGGATGGCGACTGGCCGGCCACATCCAGCTGCGGTCTAAAAGAAAGAGGCCTTGTGTGCCTGGAAGCCACTGGAGGACGCCAGGACTGCCTGACTGCATAAGGATACTGAGACTAGTGGAAGTTTCCATTTTCTGCCGCGCTCTTTGGTCACAGCTATGCCCAGTGATGAACATGATGGTCAGTTCTGTGGCCAAGTACTACCTTGCTGTGGGTGTTAGTGGTACTTAGGACAGATATTATAATGAGCTGTGTGCCAAAATGTTTAAAAATCTGATTTATTTACAAAATTAGTTTTTTTTGTTGCAATTCCTAATGAACTTTCTGGACCTGAAGGCCTAGTTAATTCAGTCTTTATGTTTATGTTTAGCTGACACTGCAGTAGCTTTATCCATTTATACAGCTGTGCAGTTTTAACCCTATTAATTCAGGGTAAATACCTCGATTAGATGTATCACAGCAAAAGGTGGGAATCAAACTCCTTTGAATATAAGGTAGCAGAGTTAACAAGTATGACATCTGCTACCCCTGGTTTACCATATTTTACCTGCAGGTTGCAGTAAACCAGAGGAAAGCAGACTAAATGATGTCACTGTGCATTCTGTGTCCCAAAAACCAAAGGTAGCCAAAAATACCAGTCAGAATAAATTCCCATATTTCCAGCATTCTCTCGGTGAAAATTTTAGATGAGCTGGTCGGTCAGCCTGTCACCCAATTTGAGCTCATTTGTTGAATTATTAAATAGCACGAACTATGAAAAAAGGGGACATTGCCCAGCCATTCCCTTTCAGTGGTCACAGTCGTATTTTGAGCTGTGCACATTACGGTGGTTCACCCCATCTCGTAAACTCCATCACACAATGTGCTTGGAAGTGCTGTTGTGTTGTGCTGCATTTGTCTCCATTTCACCTACCCGCTGCAGCCAGACCAGCTCTACTTGGAGACGTTGCTGCTGGAAGATTCATGCAACCCACAAAGAAGCTGCTAATTGATAGTGGATGTTAAAATAAGGTTCTTTCAAGCACTGACCTTTTTTTTTTCTCTCTCTCTCCAATCAAAACTAGTGGGTGTCCCTTTTGAATTTGAAGGAAGAAGGGAAAAAAGAAATGCATTTCCCCCAGTGCGACCAGTCTAAATGAATTATTCAAATCTGCTCATTGCGTGTTTCGCTGGCTGCTACATTTAATGGCGTCTGTAATGGCATCTATTTGAGATTAATCCAGTTGTAAGACGATCCCAGCATGCAAGGTACTCTACTGAGATTGCTTGCAATAATTTCATGTTCCAGTGAAACAATGTCAGGATGGGGGGGGGGAATGCAATTCGCTCTGGAAAGCTCTCAAAGAATGCACAAATAAATTTGTTCTCAAAGCCTTTCTGTTTTCCTATATCAGCTGCTCCTGTCCAAGCCCACAGGAAAGTCTTGTAGGAAAATGTCAGAGGAACAGTGTTATGGAAAAAAATATTTCACCCATTTCCACAATCAGCCCAGATTCTTTACATAGCAACTGCGTAGCAACTGCATTTAAGTTAATTGGTGAGATTCGTTTTTTAGTATAGCTGGGATACTCACAATTAATTTAGGCCAAATGATGTGTACAGATGTACTGTGTGAACAGCAAATCCCTTCTGAGGCAGCAGGAGAGGGTAAGACAGAAATGTTTTTACAGCAAACATCTGCTCCCTGGGCCCGACTGCTGGCCTTGTACAAATACGCCTGCAGGCCGCTTCATCCCGGTTGAGACCAGGCTTGGACTGGGTCTAGTAGCTCATGTGACTAGGTGCAGACTCAGACAAAGCCCAAAACGCCCTCTGTCCTGTCTGCAGCTCGACTACACCTGCAATAATGGCCTCTGTGGGCGTCACTTGCTGCTTGATGTGTGTGATACACGATTGGGTCAGTGATCCTCTGTAAACAGAGGCTTGGAGGCCAGGAGGAGGTGCCGGGAGATCAGCCTCGGGGACCCCGCCCGCCAAGCGTTGCCAGCAGTTCACAGATTTCCACAACAACTGGGACATTGTTTCCCCACTTTGTGTTGTTGTATTTTTTTGACTGAAGTATTTGAATGTTTCTGATATGTTTACTCAGTTTTAATTTTCCCCTGTGAATTGTTACAGTAAATCATTGAATGAAAGCGCACACCCAAGATAGCAATGCACAGAAGAAACATAAAAGTGAAAGTACCAAACTGCAGATGGTTTCTCCAGAAAACAGAACACTTAGTTAAATGCTTATTGTCGGAGAACAGTGTTTCATCTGGGCGCTTTGTGGTTCAGTGAGAAAGCAGCGTACAAGTTGTGTATCTGGACAGTTAAAGTTAACTACTCACTAATTTTATTCCCTCCTTTGTTGGAGCAAATGAACGATAACTGAGATTATTTAAAGTAATCTCATGTAAGTGAACAAAGAAAAAAACCTTTAATTTGAATACATTCATAGTTTTGTTTCATATTGTATCTACAAAAAAGTTTAGTTTGCATGATTGAGAATTTGCTTCCCATTTCCTTGAGCCAAGTGAACCTGAGTAACAGCTGAATCTTATTGGAATCATTTGAAGATCAACATGAAAGCGGGGAGACAAATGGGTTTAAAATGTAGTTGCCATTAAACTGCAGATTAGTAGTCGGGACATGAATATCAAATTATGAAATTTGCAGATCGCCATTACAGTTATCCAAAGGCTGACTTCAAATATTCATTCCTAATTACAGCTGCAACAACGTTCAGTGTGTAATAAATCATCAAGTGACGTTTTATTAGGAATTAAATGCAAACTTCAAATTGATTTTTCCCCCCAATCAAACAACTAGAAGTTGGTCTTTCCTTTTCTCCCCTCTTTCCTTCATTTAAAATGTCATTGAATTAGTGTAACTAATTCTCTCTGCAGTGAGCGATAACTACCCAGCAGCCGACTACTAATCGACGTTCTCCTCAGCATGGAGAGATGCGCTGTTCTCATGAAATTCTAGTTCATTTGGTATCAACAGAATATATATACACAAGTTAGCAGTTAGAATATCTGGGCGGTGATGTATAACAGCAGATGTAAGAGCTGTAACCACGCTGTAGAACACGAGTGACATTTTCGTTGGCACATGATGGTCTGAGCTGTGTGTTTTGGTGTCTGTATGCATACACCTGTAGCGTGTTGGGGGGGGGGGGGGTTAATAGGTCTGTATATACAGCTGCTATTTATTTGTTTAGTTAACACTTTTTTTAAGACAGCTTTAGGTTATCATGCTATGCACTATATATAGTATGGTATTTCAGGGTAATGACTGTCAAGGGCACTATGGTAAGATGAGGGATTCAAACCTGGGTCCTCTGGTTGCAGGATGAACACCCTTACCATGATGCTGCCTGCTGCTCTTGTGCTGTGTATGTATGTATGTGTGTGTGTATATAGAGCTGTAATGTGTCACCCTGTTCTTTGTCACCACACAGCTCCACCAGTAACAAAGAAACAGCAGAATTGTGATGTTAAATGAAGGAGACAGTTGTGAACTGCAAGTTAAATATTGAATATAAATTTCCCTACAGTAAAATTTGAATAACTTTCTGAAGGGTGGTTGATACACACCATTATTGAACTGCAAGCATGCATGACCAAATTGCAAAGCTTTTTCTAACAAATTGCACATTAATATAGCAGGATAATGCACCTCTACTGGGGGAACCTTTGTACCTAATGCTTTACCTGCTACGAAGGCTTTACATCTGATATATTTCACAATTTCAACACAGAGGTATGGTACTCTCTCTGTATACATATGTGAAAATAATTCAGCTTTCTAATGTGTTGTTGCTTTGTTCCCTGGGTGTTGATTCTAGTGGAAATGCTCCCAGGAGGCTGACCTGTTGTTCCTAACATCAAGCGTCACGCGGATGCTGCATACACACATTCTGCAGGAAAGACCTTTACTGTGTGATGAAGCAGTTTTAATGAGACCCAGTACAGTGTACAGATGCTGTGTACACCACCATCCAGTAGAATTAGTGCATTGGTACAGCGAACACGTCTGGTAAACATAATGAGCCTTTACCTTTTCCCAGGATGAACTATAGAACAAACATATAGGACACATTTCTGAATCCCAACCGTGTTAGGTAGAAGCTTGCATACGCTGAGATGTACCATAGCATCTTTTGGGGCAGCTGACAGCTGTTTGTTTAAAGTAACATTAAATGGGCAAATGCATGTTTTAGCTGGATGGGGAACGTTGCGGACAGGTAAGTAATGAGGGCAACAGGTGGCATTGTGGTCATGAACCCCAGTTCAGATCCCACCTCACGCTGTAGTACTCTTGATCAAGGTGCTTAATGTGAATCACCCCAGTAGAAATCACCCAGTTATATAAATGGGAAAATGTTTGTAAATAGCTAAATAATAAAGTCACTTTAGAGAATAGCATCTGCTAAATAAATGTAATAACTTCATTTATCAGTTTGCAGGGTGAAATGAAGTGTTTGTTTTGCTTGTGTCAATCTACCATATGAATACCAGTTGAAAACAAAATTATCCAAAATACCATTTTAGTTTTATGACATCATGCAATTAAGACTAATCATGTATTCTGCATATTCTTTTATCTTGCGAAAAGTTTCACAAGCAGCACAATAATATTCATACAGTTGGTCTTCAAGTATCCCAAATCCACAGTACGTCTCACATTCCACTGTGTAAACAAAATAATATATTCTCAACAGTAATCAGATGCCAAGCTTTTTTTAAAATTGTCCCCCCCCTCCCTTTATTTCGTGCTTAATCCGTGCCAAATATTTTGGAGTCTATAGCACTGCAAGCTTGGCATGGTGTATGAATATAAAATAATTTCAGCTCAGCACACAGGTCATAAACAATAAGTTCTCAGTCTAGCCATGTAATTCCAGGTTGATGTTGTTCTGCGTTGCTGGTGATGCCTGCTTGAACACCCCACCACTGCCTGTGTTACACTTGAGCTGCTTTGTTATTCTTTTACACTGTGGGTTCTATACACAGATTTGATTATATTCTCCTGCTAAAGCTGTTTTTGACCATGTCGGAATAATGATTTTTACTGTTGTATGACACAATGTTCCTTTATTTCCCGTTCAGGCAGACACAGCAATTGATGGGGGTGTAGAAGCAGCACTGCAGAGCACCTGTAAAAGAGAAGCCACAAAATCCACTGGTAGGACTCTTGAAAGTAGCATCCTTTGCTGTGTCTCCATCGTTGTCCAGGTGACCACATTCTGTTTGCGCAGGTGCTTTACTGCTCCCTGCCTCTCTCTCTCATTCTCATTTCACTGTCAAGCCCTGTACTTCAGTTCAGTCAAGAGCAATTGGAACCAGCATCCCTGGAGATTTTTTATTTATTTATTTTTTTTTAATGCAAGTCGTGGCTGTAGCATATCAATTACCAGCATAAAGATCTGTTTACATTTTGGCTTCTTTTGTTTTGGTTTTTCTCTCAATTACAAGGCATTGTGGGATGTTGCTGCAGGCTGTTTTTTTGTCTCGCTCCTACATTTCTCTTTAATTTTTCCTCAGGGAGCTCAGCTACGTTTTGTTTCAATAACCCACGTATGATTGGCGCACTCTAGGCAGCACATGTCTCGCGCGCAGTAAGGCGGTTGGTCTACAGTTTTCGACCGCTGCTTTTCGCTCCAGCCCCCGTAAGCTCTAGATTTTGCCAGTTAGCTAAGGAGCGTAGGTGATCGTGTGTAGTGAGGGCCTGTCCTTGCGCTGTTCTCAGGAAATCCTCGACCCTATAGTGTTCCAGCGGCAGGGATGCCCGCACCTGTTCTGAGGCGTGCTGGGAAACGTGTGGTTGCAAACAAATCAAGAGATCCCTGGCAGCGCAAGCCTGCAGCACCAGTCTGTTTGGGAGAGAAAGGGATCCGTTTCACGGCGTGTGGCAGGAATTGTGCTGTGTTGGCGTAATCTCCTACTACCCTCCTCTTCGCCCTCCCACCTCCTAACAGTGGCAGCATGCAAAGATGTTTTAAACTGCTTAACATGTCAGGACTTTTTAATTGTTTGATCATTTCTTTCAACACTCTATTACAATGTCTACACTTTTCTTCTTTAGCTATTTTTCTGTGAGGAAGTCTGTCTGCAGTTATTTATTAATTTTTTTTTTTTTAAAATCCTATCATTATGTTTCATCCACATTTAAGAGTAATTTTAAAATGCTATCATGACCTGCAGTTTTGAAGTCTCCTTTTTGTCCTATAGCATAATATTTAAAAATTTTAAATTGTCTTTTTCCTGTGGTCATAGTTTATTTGGGAATGATTTTAGTGCCAAATTTTTATAAGAGTTGTGCAGTGACTTGTATTAAAGTACCAAAATACCAGTTTATATCTCATAGTGCAACAAAACAGACCTTTTTTATTTACCTTTTTTAATAGCCATGAATTTAATATCGCCGTATTTTGTTCACATGTAGAGAATATTCTGCATTTTTTTCATTTTTTGAACTCAACGGCCGATTTTAAACTGAAAACGATTACATCACACTTTAGATAAGTTCCTTTAGACAGCAAATCATAAAGTAATTCTTAAAACTTTGAAATACGGATCATAGCTCTGTGCATGTATATAAAAATTTAGCTAAAATTAAAGTTTAATTAAATTTGTGTCACTGATGACTGCAAGTCTGTCAGATTCTTATGAAAGTATGCTGTCTGAGAAAATATTTTTCAAAATTAAATTGTTAAGAAGTAAGTTTGTGAAGAAAAAAGGCCATCAGACAAACTGACTGGACAACCTGACGACTTTAAAATGAAGACAAACCCTGTGCTGGATCCCAAAACGCACCCCTCTGGTTTTCATGTATTTATTTATGTTTGCTGAAGTCAAACACGCAAAACAGTCCAGCCAGTGTGTTTCCAGTCTCAAGGTCTGCAGTGCTGCCGAGCTGGGTGTTTTCTGTGGACTTGTAAACACACAGAGTGGAAGGTGGTGTTTCGTTACTGTGCCGTGCTGTCGCCACGAATGCCTCCAAGAGCCACTACTCTTCCACCAACACCCACTGCTACCAACGAGAAGTGTCGTATGAGGTACACCTCACATTTGTTAGCTTTTTTAATTTAAATTTGCTAATTCAGTTCACCTTCTTCTCCAAAGCAACTTACGTCCACAAGCTACTTAGCTATTTATTCATTAATCACATGGATGAATTTTACCACATCGATTCAGGGTAAGTACCTTGCTTAAGGGTACTACAGCAGCAGGTAGGATTGGAATCTGGGCACAAGGGGTGCAGAGCAGCAAGTCTACCTCTCTCCTGCTGGCCATCTAAATTATCTAAAAGGTCAGTTGCCATACTGTGCAAAATGTTTTGAGGGGTTACTTTTAGTTCCTACACTTCAGTTCAGCTCAGGTGAATGAGGTGTTCCTAAGAAGATGGTCCCATTTTCATTCATTATGAAAAATCTAAATTTCTTGATTGTAATTTTTGTTCCAAAATAAATTCCACAGTCGCAAATAAGAGCACATTTTTCTGTAGTTTTAGGTACTGAGTTATGAACAACTGTTTGCTTAAGATTGTACAAGTAGTGGAACAAAAAAACATAGGTGCCAACGACAGCATGCGCAGCCGGGTCGGCATGGATACGTCTTGGAGTGAAGTCAGCGAGGGTCACAAACCCTTTTGCAAGAAATCTGAAACTGTTCTTCTACTCGGAATTCATGCCGGTTTGTTGAGGTGGAAAAACTGTGCTCTGAGCCCATCTCTGTCCCGTCTCACAGGTGCTCTGTGGGAATGGTGAAGTTTTACTGGTGCAGAGGCACCTGGAAATTGATGCTTCTGAAAGTGTGCTTTGACACTGTCTACCTTTGTCCTAGAAGACGCTTTTTACCCCTTCCCTCCCAGCAAAGGTGGTTGCGTGCTGTGGTACATTAGCGCGGACGTCTAATGGAATGAGTGGTGTCGCCAGGCATCCTGCTGGTCTACGGGCTCATGTCAACCTTTTATTGGAGGGAAAAGCAGGCCAAGCTCCCTGTGCTGTCGCCCTTTGTGCTAACTTTCTTTCTGTAGGGAACATGGCAAAGGACAGCTCCGCACTCCTTCACTTGCACATGCTTCTCTTGCTCCACTGGAAGTCCCAGCCAGGTGGTGCGAGTGGTACATGGAGGGACCCAGCTGGCCTATCCAGTTCATGTACCGTTACCTGCTGACCGTTTTTAGCTGTGCAAGACTCCTACCGCCAGCGCTGAAGTCGTGTGTCACTCTCCCGTGTTGCCACGCTATTTGGCCGGATCAGCGTGTGTGTCACCGTTCTGGAATATGCTCTCCCAGCCAGGTCCTTTCCTGCTTCGGTATCACCTTTCAGTCAGTTCCCTGTGGTATAGTACGCAAAAATGTAGCAGCAGTGGTTCTCCTGCAGGCTTTGTGAGCAAAGTGACTGCCAGTCCTACATCAACAGTTCCCTTTCACAGCTGCTCAGGTCTCACCTTACTTAGTCTGGCTTCTCCTGCTAGAGTTAAGGTTCAGCCTCCTTTGTGTTGTGCAAGAGTGTTGGAAACAGCTGAGTTCTGCATATGTAGGGGTGGTTGCATCTAGTTCACACATACACATATCATATGGTACCATTCATGCTGTACTTATTATTATATTATAGCTGTTGTTGTTGCTAAGGGTCATAACAATAATAACAGCAGCTTATTTTGCTGGTGATTTTCCCTGGAAAAAATCTTGCTTGAAGGACTGCTATCTGTTCAGTGTAAAACGCTTCTCAGTAGAATAATGATTAGAAGACAGTTATCTTAATAACTGGTCTTGTCTGTGACTTTCAGAACATAAATTACTTTGCTTAAGATTAAAGAACATTAATGTTAAGTTATTTGGAGCGATTGGTTGAAATGTAATGAGAACTTCTCAAATTTGTTATATCATCTGCTGGCTTATGTTTGGGTTCCAATTGTCATGCCCATCGTTTCTCATTAAGGAAAAAACACTTGTTTCACATGGATGTATTTTTACCTTGGTACTAGATAATTTTTGTGGGCATATTTTTCCTGTTTTTTGTCCAAATTAGGGGGACAAACACACTGATCTTATGTTTGTTTATTTGTTTTTCTCATTTTCAACCCTAAATTCAATCCCTAATGTGTCTGCTGGACTCATTTGAAGGCACAGCAGTGATGTAGGTCAGCTGAAGAAGCCAATTCCTTTTAATATCATAATCCCCATTTGTTATGCTTTTCCAAAAATACAGCTTTGAGGCCTGGGGGGTGGGTGTTGGGAGAACTTGGGTGATTACAATGTGCAACTTTTGTTTGTCCACATTAGTGAATTTATATGCTCTCCTGTTTCAGCTGAATCGGCTGCGTTCTCCATTTTTTGTTAAGAGGAAAGTTCTTTCCGGGGAGGAGTGCTGAGCAGCTGAGACACTGACCTTTAGCCACTTGAGTTTACATTAAAGCACGGAACTTGGTGTAGGAAGTCAAGGTCCAGTTTGTTGTTCCCTCGTGACATTTAAACCAGTCCGAGAGGGTCACAAAGACATAAACAGCTAACTTACTGTGCCCAGACATGGAAACCATTCATTACAACTCCCACCATCATTCAGTTCTGCAGAGGACACTGCAAAAAAGCCTGGGGGAAAAAAATGACTTGTATAGTATAATAAAGTATTTGTATTGCAAATCATTGTCCACCACGTAGATTAAAATTAGAACAGGCTTGAGCAGACTCAAGAATGTCAGTCAAAACAATGCATTTTTAAAACTGCAGCAGGATTTAGAAGTTGAGGTTGCTGCCTAGTGTTTTTGTCAAGGTCGCTGGGGAGTGTCGCAGCCGAGACAAGAAATTCGGGCTCATTACTGCGACCAGCTGTGTCCGCTGCCACATATCATGGAAATACCTCAAGATCCAGCCCTACAGCTGTAACACATTGGGGTTTTTCCAGCATCTGTATTGTGGAGAGGTGATAGCAAAAAGAGTTTAAAGGAAGGAAAAAAAATCACAAAAAGATCAGCAAACCCATTACACTTGTGTTTTCACCCAGGCTGTCATAGGTTCTCGTCGTGATGTGATTTTGGGTCGTTTTGCCTGTTTGCAAAGGGAGTCCCTGGTCGATTTGTGGGGGAAGTATGCATGGGAAAGGGAGCTGTCTTGCAACTCTTGGCAAGGTGCAACACCGTACGGTAGGGTTTATGGGCTGAAGGCGGCAACATGGGCGGGGAGCAATGAGCTCCAGCCTGCCTTCACTTCTTCAAATTGCCATTCGCTTCTCAAGAGACACATATTGTGGAAGTCTCATTTAAACTGTGAAATCTGATATACAATCATTTGGGAAGTCATTACTAAAGGTAAACAAAGCAGCTTGCTTACAGACCTGTGTTAAAACACAAGGGGACTTTGTGAATAAAAAAAAAAAGGTGATGGAAAGTGTTATCGCTTTCCTGTTTGATTTTGTTTTACAGTAATCTGTATCATTTGTTTAGGTACTGACCACACTACTTTAATACTTTATTTGTTTTATATAAGTACTAACATTACCTTCGTCATAATATTGTGAAAAAAATAATGGGGGGGAGGGGGGAAAAACTGCTCAAAGCAAGTTGAGGCATTAAGCTTTTAAATGGACTCTTGTTAACCTACCAGCGTGTGTGTGTGTGTGTGTGTGTGTGTGTGTGTGTGTGTGTGTGTGTGTGAGGAAAGTAGGTCACTGATTTGGAACATGTACAATGATTGTGAGCTGCCCTAGAATAGAGCTATAATCATAATCACTGTCTTTTGTATCAAAACAGCTTATTTGTGATTGTCATCTGAAGGTCAGGACAGCATGATATCTAATATTTAAAATACTGTTATAACGCAACACGGAAATGTTACACCGGATATTTAAAGAGTCATAGTGGTTCTGATTACCCCTTGACTTAATAAAAATATTGGTTGTAAAAACACAAGTGAAGTGGGAGGATTACTGTGCTGTTTGCCCACGGTATGTTTTTGAAGACTAGTTGTTCTTAACTACATTAATATATTTTTCGGAGTAAGAAGGGATTTAGCTGCCAAGTCACACAGTTCCCCCCCTTCAATGAAAAGTCCTGTTGGTCTTTTTTGAAATGATGAATATGTACTGAGCTGTCTGTCATCACACAGCTTACCTTGTCTCAACATCAGGTTACAGCACTTGATGAACTCTTTGAAGTTATGCAGGAGATACCATTTGGCCCAATAATGTAAATATTCATGACTGTGAACAAGCCAAGACACGATCTAATCTTTTTTGTAGCTCAAAGGTCTCAAGCAGGCACATGCATGTAAAACGTGTAAATTGCAGATCATGTCACTGCACTCTAAGTTAATTGTGCATACAAAACTGGACGTGAAATGAGCTGTCACTCTTTGTGTAGTTATCCTTTTTCTGATGGGAACAAGTTGATTACAATGTTCTGTAAATCTGCACTTCAACGGCTGTTGTACTTTTTTTATGAAAGCTGAGCATTGTAGCTCTTCAAAGCTCAATTTGCCTAATATGTTGGCTGCTCAGAGCTATCGGTGGTGTGTGTGTGTGTGTGTGTGTGTGTGTGTGTGTGTGTGTTTTTTTTCCTTTTTGACAAGAGGATGACTGAGAAGGAGCTCATAATGTGATTCGAGCCTCTTTGTCAGAACAAAACACTTGGATCTGATCCATGTGATTGATATCAGCTGGTATATCCTAAGCCCTTTGGTCTCCCACAGTTGTTCTGCGCATCGAGTTAAAGTTGATGCTAAAAGAGAAAGGGGGAAAAAGACATGCCAGCAATTCACTGTGATTAAGTTAAATCAAACAGTCTTATTTCAATCACATTTCAAAAATCAAGTACTTGCCTGAACCAGCAAGTGCCCCCCCCCCTTTTTTTCCTGTAGTTCATTTCTATGGTAATGGTTTAGATCAACAGCAAATATATTTTTAGAACAATGGAATGCCCGATTAAAATGCCAATGAGTAGGGAAACAAGGAGTTTCTCACAGCAAGTTGGTGCAAGATGAAATCAATAGTGCTTGCGAGCAACTTTGCAAGTGCTGCTGGTCACCTCTCCCAGAGTCCCATAATGCCTGTGAAATATGTCCTCTCCACTTGGTGAAAAAGCCAGAAGCAGTTCAGAGGCCCGTGTGCCCTGTCTTCATTTGACGTTTGTGTGAATTCTAAATGAACTGGGCCAGCAGGTGGCATAGTGGCTAGAAGTGTTGCTTTGCATCTAAAGGAGCTTCATTTGAATCACACTCCTGCTGTAGATCATGGTACTTTGCTTGAACTGCTCCAAAAAATTTACCCAGCTGCATAAATGTGTAATTTATTGCAAGTAGCTTAGTGTAGAGACTTAACATTTTAAGTCACGTTGGGTAAAGGTGACAGCTAAATAAATGAATGTAAATGAGTTTTTCAACACATCCAAAAATATAGGTTTAGTGATCCTAAACAGACCATATTTTTACACTTAATTGTCTTCTAGCCCTGTGCTGCAAGGGTTCTTTGTCATTGATACACACCAAACATTAGCAGTTAAGACAGGGTTATGCCGAGGGAATGTCTTATGTAGATTTGTAGTAATTAAAAATCCTTTTCAAACTGGCTGAATGTCTCTAGTAAGTGTAATAAATGGGACAATTCACATGTGTTTCTCTGTTGTTCTTCCTGCTGGTCGTGAGACACTTCAGCTTGTTTGACATTGATGCATGTTCCCTTCAGTGTATAACTTTGAGGCTGTCTTCAAGCAACTGTGGGTTGCTCATCAAATCAAATTTATATCCTCTTGGCACAGAGCAAAAATATTATGAAGCCTGACAAAAACAGCTTAAAACAGAACCTTTTAAAGATGTGTTGAACTTGCATGTCAAGTGCAAAACAAGTTTTTTTTTGTATTTTCACTTTTCTTAGCATGTTATACAGCTCAACACATTGTAGAGCATGGCTTTGTCATGAAATGCATATATTTTTATTTTAAAGTTTTTATACCTGAAAAATGCAAAACTTTAAGCAATACCCTTGACACAGAGTTTCACTGTAATTGGTTTATTGGCAATACTGAACACAGTAGATAGTTACAACCCCTTTGTGTATATTCAGTTACAAACTATACACTTTATCTTGTGTTACGACCATCTCAGTTTATTTTTAATAGCATTTTCTTCACCCTCAGATGGAATGGAAGCTTAAATGGTGCTGGGAGGGGAAGGGAAGGAGGGCCAGCATCTCAGAGCTGCATACGATTACATTCTTTGAGCTTATTTTTTAATTTCTTATATCTATAACTGAAAATTTTACAGAAACTGCACAACTGATAAACAGAGCTACCTGTCTATTAAACTTTTTTGGTGGGTATGGTTAGGTGAGCACTTTCAGACATATTTCTGCGATGAAACAAATTCACTTTTGAAGTACAGGTGTATTAAGATAAACTCAGACAAACCTCATTTTGTTTTATTTTGTATTTAGTAAGGTTGGATGCTTCATATCTTGCACTAATACCTTTTTTAACCTATAGTTGGTTAAATCTAGCCTTCAATGTCAATGCGAACAGTACAGTGAACTTAACAAATAAAGCATAGACAATTCTGTCGCAGACGTTTTATTCCCTTCCCTGTTCGGTGGGACCAAATTATTCTCTGAAGTGCTTTTGTCACAGTCCAAAAATATTTTTGTCAGAATAGATTGTTGTCCATATTGAAAAAATGCCCTAGAGCAATATAAGACATAAGCAAAGCAGCGGTAGTTGGGTACGATTAAATTTTGCCGCTCGCCCTGTTAGTGTCCAGTGCAGGGTTCGAGCTGAACTGCGGCTTGATCATCACAGGACGCATGGAAGGACCATTAGGGTTCAGTCTTCAGTGGCATCTTCATAGGGCTCAGCTACTGTTAGTCAGTTAATCAAATCTTTGGGCTGTTAGTCCTTTCTGAGCTGCAGTGGAGCAGAGGCACCCAAGCACTAATCGCTTTTATAATCTCTTTTTTTAAGACTGTAGGCTGTGGAAGATGGCTCTGACATTGTTTTTGTGCTGGTGGTGAGGGTGCACCTGAAGATGTTTCAACATGCTATCTGACGTGCACAGCTTTAATGATAAAATGCTCCACTGTTCCTTCTCAATTGCTTTTTTTTCCCTAACATAAACACCGACTTACTGGTACTTTCAGCATTTTTACCTGCATTATGTAAACATTGTCAGAACTGTATATTTGAAATACTCGTGGGAGCTACCGCATTTGAAGCAAAATACAGAATACCTGCAGTACTTTCTTCTTTCGCCATCCTGCAAGATTATCCTGTAGAGACTTGTTCATGTTAATGTTTCTGTGAGGTTTAGTACGCACCTTTTGAAAAGGAGTGAGGTTTGTTTAAGTGTTTTCCTTTTCTTATATGTCCATTACATTACATTTATTCATTCAGCTAACACTTTCTCCAAAGCGATGTACAACTTGGACTAAACAAAAGTGCGTTTTATTTATATGTACACGCACGGTTAGCAAAGTTACGGCCATTTCTGTTGGCTTGTGATAGGATGCCCCGTCCCCATAATGTTCACATTTTTATGGGGGGGCAAAACAGGGTCTTCCAACAGAACGAAAAAGAAGCAGTCTCTGCCTCGCCGACTGTGGGATGATGGGGGGGGGCAATTGACCAGAAGCGACACAGGAAAGAGAGGTGACCTGATTGCTCAGCTGCCCAAGCAGCTAGGAAGGAAATGTTTGTGGGGTACCAGCACTCCGTGTGTCATCCCTCATGTTGACCTGCGCTGGTCTCTGCCTTCTCCTGAATCAATCCTCTTTGACATATCAAGGACTGCTAAGGAGTTTCTTATCCAGATTATTAAAAGCAACTTGTTGGTTTAAATTACTCAGCATCTTTGTTTGTTTACATCACAAATGTTTACTTTGAGGTAATGGTTCATATCTTTGTCCCAGGCTATTGCTTACGTTTGTATTGATGTTTATTAAAATATTGTAGTAATTATTTTTAATGTAGAAATGGGATAAATGTGAAGAGCACTAAGCTGTTTGAAGAGAGTAAATATTAAGAATTCTCATTCTCTGTTGATTCAATGTCAGTGTAGCTTTTCAATTGCAAACACATTATTCATTTTAAAATAAAATAGTCCGAACAGGTCTCTGGAAGAAAAGAAAAGTTCATTCCATGGAACAAAAGAGGTCCTCCCATTCACATTTATTGTTTTCTTTCCGGCCTTAGGAGATGGCCAGCGAGAAAATACAAAACAGAAGGACCCGCAGCATTTGCATGCCTTTTTAACTTTTGGCTGGAGGAGCTTTTATTAACCCCTCCTCCCACTCCAAGGGGGCAGGACCCCACTGTGCGAGGGTTTCAGTGTGGGGCTCCTGATTCGTCACAACAGGCTCAGGGCTGGGGTGGGTTGGCCTGCTTGTCTGGGGTGGCAGGAGTTCACCATTGTGCTCCTCAAACACATCATTCTACTTCTGTTATTCTTCTTACCCTCATCTCTATTCCTCGGGAGTCAAGGGCTCATTCCTGACACTAGGAGGTTGACAGACAGCCCTCACCTCAGTGTCTATTTAGGCCGAGCCTTCTTTGCGGTTAAAGAATCACTTAAACCATCATGATTTTCTTATATTTTATACATCTACAGTGAGCAAAAACCACCACCATTAGCTATCATCTATCTTTTCTAGAGCACACTGTAGCCAAAAGGTGCCTGCCCTTTAAGGGTCCTCCTCATTGACCTCCCCATGAGTCCGTCATTGTTAAACTTAAAGTTTTAGGATTTAAAAAAAAAAAAGACAAAGGAATACTGTTTAAAAGAAAAGCTGAGGAGGGTGGTGTTAGTATTTCATTTGAGGCAAGCCTAAGTGGAGGCCACAGACCTGTTCTGCAAGGACAAACACCCTACGTTAAGTGTAAACTTGTTTACCAAACCAAGTTTTCCCCCTCCCCCCCCCACCTTTTTGAGCCTCTAATGTGTTGAAGCATCACACTGATTGGGAATTTACAAGCTACTTTTACGCTCTTGGCAGGGGAATGAACCATAGCCACATAAAGGCACTAAATAACACAATGCCGGGGGGATGTTTAAACGAGTGTCTGTCAATGCCTCCATCGCTGCCATACACATTGTTGACATCGCAAGCCCTGCTTTCTTCTGTTGACATTGTTTTATTACAATTCTTGCAGCGAGGAGTAATGGAAAAGGCTTCCCTACAGCATTACTCTAGATCATTTTAATTACTGGGTCAGTGGTTTTGCACACCGAGGTTGACTGAAGAATGCTATTTGGACTACTGAGAAAACAGCCACCTCCCCCTCCAGCCATGGAAAACGATTCTGGGGGCTGCAAGGAGGGAGGTGGTGGAGGAGGTGGTGGGGGGGGGTTTGCTCAGGGTTGTTTAATGGAAAGGCTGTGTTGTAATCAGTTTCCATGCGTGCGTGCACGCAAAACCGAACTCACTTCCACGACATGAAACCATGGTGGCAAATGAATAACAGACTTCTGGCCCCATTGTGTAGTTTGCAAAATCCTTGTATTGTGTTGCACTTGCATTTTTATGATATATGATATCTTCTTATTTAAGCTCATCTACTTTTTCTAGAGGTTTAAGATTAATTTTGTCTGTTAATTTGCATTGACCGAAGAGAACTTTTTTTGCACCCCCAGCATGGTCACCCAGCTGTGTAAATGGGTAAATCGTTTCAATTATCCCAGTATTCACCTTGGGCTAAGGTGTCAATTGTTAAAAAATGATAAATGTTTATTTATGTTGATTCTTAAAGGAACTTGAGATAAATAAATTATATATATTGCATCCCCCCCCCCACATTCACAGTATTTGTTTAAGCCCCTGCTAGCATTTAAGCTGTGTGAGAGAGTAATGAAATGAAGAAATGTCACAGATGTTAGTCTGCAATAGCTGCTTCCCTTTTGCAGCCTCCCTGCTCAATCTGGCTAGTTTAGTCCCCCCCCCCACCTTCTCCCGAAGACAGATTACTTCTGCTAACCTCCTTTCAGCAGCATCGTTCAAGGGCCCGCCCGCATGCCTGACGGCTGGGAGAATGTCTCCAGACGTAGAGCAGGCCCTCAGATCACGGCAAGCCTCCTCCGCTGCAGCTTTGTTCTGTCTGCTGCTTCTGCTGTCAGGCCGACTTGCGGGATCGTGTCATTTCAAAATGAACATCAAGCCAGAGCGTCTTGTCTCCTAATACGCCTCTGAATTGGAAATACACACGCCTGCCACTAAGGCCCTCCCCATTTACATTAGCTCAGTCTTAATAATCATCAGGCAGATTCCAACCAAGATGTGAAGGCAGTTTTCTTGGCGCACGGCTCCACCTTTTCCCGGTAAACAAAGAGAGCGAACACAGCGGACGGCGCTGACTGCGGCACGCTCCTAAGAAAGTAACCAGCGGGGCGTGTGTTCAGGTTGTGTTTGCATGCACAACAACAACAGTGAGATGTTTCATAAAACCATTTGTCTGCGCTGGGGCAGAACAGAATGGAAAGAAGCCAGCTAAGGTTTCAACCTGCGCCACTCAAAGGGTCTTAGACTGGGGAGGGGCGCGGGGGTTGGGGGCCAAGGGTCGTATTCAGAGACACGCCACAGACAAGGTCTGTCTGGGATCCTGTTCTTTAACCTCTTCTAACTCGGGCTGCTTCTCTTTTCTTCCTTTTTTTGCATATCTATTTGGGTCAAGATTCAGTAACCACGGAGAGGTGGCCTGCAGCAGTCATACCTTAGTGAGAGCAGGAGGAGGAGAGCAGAGCAGCAGGCTGCGTGTAGCTGATAAACAGTACAAGGTGCAGGGGTGTTTTTCATTATGTTCCCTTTTTTCCTGCTGCTTTCTGTGGTTCCAGGGGCCGGAGATCTCCGGAGAGGCACCGCGCATGAGGAGGGTGTCTCTTGAGTGCTTCCATATGTCCAGGCGGTAGCCAAGTCCCAGGGGTTACCATAGCTTTATACAGAGGATATTAAATGACCTAATGGCCAGATTATTTAGACTAGGTTGTCGCAGGGAAGGAATAAAAAAACTAAGGTAAGGTAGGAGCAGTGAACCTGCAGCCGGAGCCTGATTCCATCGCAGATTTGCTGCTTGTTTGGTTTGCGCCACAATGCTTGTCCCTGAACACCCAAAAAGCACGTTGCTCCTGTAAACGGAGTACGCTTCTCTGACACCTACAGAAGAATATAAACAAGACAAGTGTGCGGCTTTTTGCCACTTTGTTTTTTCTGGACTGAAAACACATCTGGCACTTAAGTTACTGCACTATTAAAAGCTGTGAATGTGCTTTGAAATAATTGATATGTACCTCTTATTTTAGAGTGTATGTAGGTTAATGTGACAGATAAGTGACCAAGTATAATGTCAGATTAGTATAAAGATCTTAAGAAACTCATAAGACGGGGTGATGATTGATCTGCTAGGCCTGGTTTCCAGGAGAGCACATATGAACAGGACAGCAGAATGCTATTATACGAGTCCCTCTGCCATTTTGATCTCTGTTTAGTGGTCTCCCTCCTCCCTCGAACAGGAACTGCCCAATTTCCTGACCTTGACTGAACAGAGAGATGGGACTCACTCCTCAGTGCGTGTAAGTCGGCCCATCTGGAAAGTCTAATGAGAGTTTCCAACTCGAGATCAGTGGTTTTAACACATTACAGGTGTTGTAATAGGAGCAGTGGGTCCCCTCCTTACCATTTCTTAAGCCCCCCTTATTTTTCTTATAAGTTACTGCACCGACAAGGTATGATGTTGTGATAAAATGTTTGCACATGAGCTTTGGTTATGAGGACGATTTTTTTAGTTATGGAGGCATTATTACATCTTGCTAAGATTTCTCTTCAGGCCTTTTTTAATTCATGCTTTGCAATACAGAGCAATGCCATTTTAAAAAAAGTTGTTTCAGATATATTGTGCCACACAAGAAATGGAAACCCTCCAATATTTAATCCCAGCCAAATACTTTTTCCCCTTAATCTTGTCTCAGTTTTTGAAAGATATTTGCTACCTGTTTCTTGAGGGGTTATTGTTACATAAAATTCCCAGTGGCTGCTTAAACTGCAGCTTCTGCAAGTCTGGCAGAGGTACTCAATGGTGCTTTCTGGTAATCACTGGTACTCACTGGTACTCAGTGGTACTCAGTGGTACTCACAGCTGCTGGTAGGTGGGACTAAGGAGGCTGACCTAGTCTAGTTGATGCCTGGTGACCCTGTCCAGAGTGGCTGGTTGGATTAACTACACCTCTTCAACCTCGCTGAACTTTCCCCATCATTTGTGCAAAGCTTTATCTAACACTTCTAGTAACACAAAGGCCTCTGCAGGAGCCTTGTTATAGATGTTTATAGATGTGGGGAGTAATGTGGGGGGAGAAATAATTACAAGACAAACAATATGCCTGCTTCAGATACGCAGTTGGAGCAGTAAACCTGTGCTCTGAATTGCTTGGGTATATCGATCAGATTCTTGTAATGGAGAAGGGCAGCGTGCAAAATCAATGCTTTATTTTCTCCTAGGCTACGCTTGTTAATGCTTGTTTTCATCAGTGGATGAAAACATTTTCTGTACGTTTCATTGGGACCTTACCGCTCTAATGCGGCAGATTACCCTGCTCCCTGCCATCTGCACTATGTGGTGCGTGACAGTGTTGCCCAGCATTTGTCAGGTTCACAAGTACAAGTTGGTTCAGGCCGTTCAGGTTGGTTCACACCGTGTGTGTGTGTTCGTGTGTTTTAACTGTATGACACGAGTCTATCTTCAGTTCCCGATTGCTGCTGCTCCTCTGTCCATTGTTTCGATTCCGGACGTGACCGAAAAGTCAGGGAACCGCGACCCCGCTGACAAGGCTCACTTGGTGAAAGACATCTCGTGTGCCGCTGAGGGCAGCCATGCTAACAAGCACTTCTGTAGCAGTGCAAAGGTTTTTTTTTTTTCTCTTTTCCCCCCTTTTTAAGCCGTATAGGTACAATTTTACTTTAGGATACTTCGCGAAAGCCATAATCTGGTATTTTAATAGCAGGTTCTCAGAAATGTGTGAAGGAAGCGGAAGGAGGGGCCTCCAGCTGCCAGGGCAACCTCAAGCTTTTGCAGTTATGCAACTGTTCCCAATTTTTTTTTTTGTCACCCTGGCTTTTTGACACAGACTAAATAAAATAAACAGCTCTGTAGACTTTCCCTCTTTTCATGAGTAAAGAAGGACCCACCCACCCAGGTAGGCCGGCGCAGAAGGTCCCAGCCAGGTTTAGTGCAGGTTGTAGGCTTTTGGTGGACACCCTCCTGTGACCCTCTTCCCAGGGCTGCCCTGTGCTTTAGTGGGGCCTGCAAGCCTGAAAAAGAGTCAGCAATTTTGTCTTTGTTAAATTATCCAGGAAATTGTTTGCAGTGCTTTGATAACGCAGGTGTTTGTACGATAATAGCTTCTGGAAGCAGAATAAAAGTGAAACAATAAAGCCATTAGGGTGGTACAAGATGAAATTAAACTCGTCCTGCCACACTGCTGTTACTCCCCTTGATCCCCTCAAAGGAATGCTTTGCCAGCACTATAATACAGTCTTTCTCTTTTTCTCCTTATTATATATTTTTAAGGCACGGCTTGTCAATTTGGAACAACTCACTCCCAATATGCACTGAAGATGGCTTGGAAAGATATACCCCCCAGAGATCTGTGATAGTATTTATCAGTCGTGTTGTAATATCAGCAGTTAGTGCCTGGAACAGAAGGCTGTAATATTGGCGACTGGTTTGAAACGGCGACTTTAAGTCTCAAAGACGCTTTTTTTATGCCGTTGTAAAGGAAATTACCACTGTATGCTACAACGGGACACCCGGTGTCTTTATTCAATTTAATCAGCATAAATTGTCAGCAGTTGTCTCC
Source organism: Arapaima gigas (assembly GCA_900497675.1). Lineage (NCBI taxonomy): Eukaryota > Metazoa > Chordata > Actinopteri > Osteoglossiformes > Osteoglossidae > Arapaima > Arapaima gigas. The sequence continues at coordinate 133,879 of UFQX01000127.1, read as the reverse complement.
AGTGTTCAATATTATTGATGACTAAGTGCGGTTAAATAAGCAATCATTATTTAGCTAAATTAATGAGCGGGTGATATTGTTTTGAGGGACAGATCCCAATACTTGTGCACACAATAATGAAGACGCTGGCTTTGGTGTTTGGAAACAAAGAACTAAGTGGGTTGTAAACATTGGTTGTAAATTAGTCTCGATTCCCATCCTGTCAAGTCTTCCATCATTAAACTACACAATATTCCATAAGTAATAATTTAATAGTGTTAATCAGCCCATCGATGGGCTTTTGCATTTCTCCTGTTGTGCCTCGAATTGCATCATGACCCGTTTATTTCATTGTGTGTTTTATCATCAGCAAATAATTTCTGGATAATTAATGCAGCTGGTGTGTGTGTGTGTGTGTGTGTGTGTGTGTGTGTGTGTGTGTGTGTGTGTGTGTGTGAGAGTGAGTGTGTGAGAGCACACACGTGTCACTGTGTTTGTGTGTGGTTATATTTGTGTCACTCTGTCTTTGCATGTATGTGGCTTTGCATGTTTGTGTGTGTATCTGTGTTTTTGCACGAAAGACTGCTTTGCAAGCCTTGGCTCTGAACCCTGACGTGAGATTAGGTTTGGAAGTCCTCTCTATTCCCAAAACTGATCCAAAACCACTCGACCCCCCACCCCCCACCCGCAGTCACACTCTCTCTGGATAAGTGGATAATTCTGCTTACTGCAACAGAAGCTGGGAGAATTTTCTCTCACACACTCCCTCTCTCTCTGTTGCAGTTCAGAGGACTGTGTGGGGGGGGTGAAAGAGATGTACCTCCTCAAAAATGGTCTCTCATCTCATCTGAACTTGACAAATCCCCAAACCCCCCTTGCTTGCTCCCAGCTCCCTTGTGCCCTGCGCACCACACACCCCTCCCAATAGTGGGTGATTGCATCTGGCACTGGTTGGTGGTGCTCACTGGCAATGGTAAATAATGAATGGGTCTCACCTGGTGGTCTCTGCAAGACGCTGTCCGTCCGAACCCCCTCACCACCCACCTCGCTGTGTTGTGCAGCCCTGCAACGGAGGTGGGAGTCCATGTCACATTAATCAACATTCTCCTGCCGCCTCCTCCACGTTTCCCTTAACCTTTGTAACAGTGCTCCTGTTTTTTTTTTTTTTTTTACCCACACATGTATGCATGCGGTGTTTTGTGAAGCTACCTGTGGTCCTGACACCCTGTCTCCAAGGTTGAATAAAACATTACATTTCAGAGGCAACAATTCCTTGCTAACAGCTTAGATATATATATATATATTATTTCAAATATCTGAACTGTTAAATTTCTCAATGTGATCGATAAATCACAGCTTTGCCCTCTGATATCAAAACAGAGACAATATGATTTTTATTTTGCGCCAAAGGTTTTTTTGGAAGTAACCAGACATCTTACACAATAGTCATGTTTAATCTAGCTAGTTATTGGTAAATTCAAGTATCTAGATGCAGTTTTTTGTTTTATCTTTATTGCCACCTATCTGTAAAGCAGTTATTTCCCCTTTATACAGCTGAGTCATTTTTGCTAGTTCACTTGTACCTGGATAAATGCTTAACTTATGGGTACCACAGCAGGAGGTTGGCAAGGCAGCACCTTCAACCACTACACCACCTGCAGTCCAAAAATACAAGCATAATTACAACAGTACCAGCTTGGAAGAGAATCAGAAAGAGCAACCATGAGATTCCTTACCGGGGTAAATAAAGGGTTTCTGACTGCTGTCTATTTTAAGTGTAACTCAGATGTTTTCTACGAGGTGTGAGCAGCCGCAGAATGCGACTGACCCAGCACCTCCTCAGAGAAACAAACTCCAGTGCAGCTCTTTGGCACATCGCTGTGTAATTCCCTCCCTTCGCTTACAAACTAGAACAAAATGAAATTTATTAACTTAAATATTTTAATATTAAGTTGAATTCTTCATTGAGAAATCTCCAAAAGTGTCAGGTGTGCAGGGTCCTCACTGTGGCCTGGGTGCCTTTTGAATGACACTCATGGTTCTTCTACTGTAAGTTGTCAGATATTGTCCTAAAGAGTCACTTTGATTCAACAAAGTGGCACATTTTTTCCAGTGTAATCCTCGATTTTAGATGAAGGCTCTTGGGCAGAGTTGCGTGGAAATATTTTCCGTTAAATTGTTGCATTACGCGATTAGTATTTTGTTAGAAAGACGGTTGCTTAACATGCAGTGAATCCAACTGTATTTGAACTGCCACAGTTGCACTTGTGAGCTCACTGGCTCAGATGTTCAGAAATGGCACATTAAAAATACATGGAGTGTATGGAAATGATTGTGCCAATTAGTGTGGCCCTTAAAAATAATTAATAGGTGCTTACACAGTTGTGACATAAAAATGTTGATTGCTATTATTATTTAATCAGGAGTATATTGTTGCTGTGTGAATTGATACAATTAATATAATTAAGTGTTATGTTTCATTAGTAAGTGCCAACAATAGACAGGTTAAAGACAGAAAGTTATTTTTTCTCAACCAGTCCTGACCACATTTAAATATCCATTATCTTAAGCAGTACTACTTTTTGCATCCAATGTTTATAATTATTAAATCAAGTTTTTTCCTTTATTGCACGGTTAACGTGCCCCACGATGTACTGTGATCTGTTCTGGGATCAGTGAGGAGCCGATTTGTTTTTAATATGGCTGTGATTCTGGGTCCGTGGTTCCGAGGGCAGCCGGGCAGCCTCACAACTTCTTTTGCCCCCGGGTTGTAAACTAATGTGTCCCGATTGACACCTCCTGACACAGTTTGTTGGTTTGGGTAAGGATGGATGTGTAGGTCTTTGTACCTTGTCTTTTAGACACACAGAAGGTGGATCTCCTTAGATCCTGGCTAGTTATTCTTTAGTGGACACTGTTGTCCAAAGCAACTTATAATGTTAGGTTTGTAAAGAAAGCAATTTTTCAGTGACTTTTTTTCCCCATTTATACAATGGGGAGTTTTTGTTGTATCAGTTCAGGGTAAGTACCTGGATCAAAGCTATTAAATCGGAGCAGGAATTTGAACGGCGGACCTTCAGCTAGAAGTCGAAGGCTGTAACCATTATACCACTATCTGTTTTTCTTATACTTTATTTTTTCTGACCAGAATAATTAGAAAAATTATTATAGTAAAAATGCAAAAGAGATTAACAAAATTTCTTAAACAGTAAATTACCAGTAAATTTTAAATGTAACATTTTGTTGTGGATTGTAAAAGGTCCACATTTGCCTGTAAAAGTAGATGGGAAACCATCATTTTCTTTTTAACAGCTTCTAAACTCCACTTATTGTGGTCCTTTATGTGCTGGTTTACCTTGTTGAAGCCCTCTCATTTGATCACATCTGTGCATCTGTAGAGAGAGGATTCAGTTGCAGGTTTTTTTTTTTTTATTATTGTGCTCTGCCTTTTTCCAAGGAGTTGTTGAGGCGATGGTGTTCCTTTGTCCTCCCCGAGGAGCCTCCTCTGGTTGGAACGCGAAAATTGAAAACACAATGTTTCCTGTCTGCCTATTTGCAAAACCTGGACCTGATTCCGGCCTGGAAAGCGGGCTTTCCTTTCAGGAAGTGTTGGTGTGCACTACTCTCTATAAACAGTGGAAACGAGACCTGAAGAAAATCTCCCAGACTCAGTGTTTCCACTGTAAACACACCAAACAGTTTCCATTTTCTGCCGCTTTCTTAGCGGGGGCCTACTGGAGTCGCCCCGCTTACTGCGGTCTGTTCCAGTGTCTGGGTTTGGCAGTGGCGCAAACCCTCGTTCTTTCTCAGGGAGGACACATCCCCCACGGTCTTGCTCACGTTTTTTGGCTGGCCGTTGGCGAGCTGAACACAAACTCTTTAATACCAACCAATTTGTCACACTTTGCACAAGTTGCAATAATGAAGTAGTCTCTTCCCAGGCTAAGTGCCGTGCACTTAGCTGAAGCCTGTTGAAAACTCCAAGGCAAATTATGCGCTTTTACTTTCATGAAAACACCTGTGGTATTCAGACATTTGATACTCAGCTGCGCGATACGATCAACTTTCTAACAAAAAAAACCTAACTTTCTCTTTACCCTTTATTACTACTTTATTTACTCATAAATTGCAAGGTTTTTACGCTTTTTGTTGGGATAAAATTGCAGAAAAAATTGGTGTATTAAAGCTCATTATGCAGATTTTAGCTATTTTTGGTGCCGGCCCTGTAATAAGTATTTGCTAAACATATATTGCATTTTTCTGACTGTGGGGATTTTTAAAAATTGTTTCTGCCTTTAATTTTCTGTTGCACATCTCTTCCTTCCGATAAAGTGCTAAGTGAACCGTGTCAGTGGCTGGATGCGGCACTGTTACGAGGCAGTCAGTAAATGATACACCTTATTGTGGTCGGCCTCCTCCCCTGCATTGTTCAGGAGGCGCATATCCATTAAGCCACATCCACGATCTTCTCCTTGCGCACACGCTGGGACCTGATTTATGCATTGTTTTTGGCAGACCGTGTGATTTTGTTAAGCAGTTAGGCACAGGGATGCCCATTCTGCTGTGCTCTTTTTGTCCAGGTCTGAGTGCCAATTGATCAGTGAAACCAGTCACTTCCAGCTGTTATCAATGTACAGCTGATTATCCGATAAATGTATAGTGCTTTTTTCCAATTTTTTTTTTTAGCTCAAGAGATCTGTTCAACTTGTGGATGAACAAAATATTACATAGTTAATGCTGTTCAGCTTTCTGATTTTTTTTTTTTTTTTGGTTTCCCCCTTTCTTTTTTGGAAGACTGTAGACCCAGACGTAGGCAGAAAAACCCATTTTCTTTCCACCGGTATTGAAAGAGTTGTTAAGCTGGACTCTCCATATCTTTTGCTTTAAAAACTCATCTAAATGGAAAACACATTGTCTTCATTACTTCCAAGTACTGAATGAACACAGTTGCCATGGTGACAGCCATCTGAGGCCGAAGGCTGATTTAAGGCCAGAGAATAGGATACAACAAAATACCTTCTAATCCAGCGAAAATGGCTTACTGCATCTAAAAGTGCTTTTAAGTACACTTATTCATTTTCAAAGGTGTTACATGACAAAATCTAAATTTTTATTTCTCATTTTTAAAGCTGTATTTTCATCTTTTTCATGTTGCTAAATGCCAAGCAAAAATTGAATTATTTTACTGAAAAAAGGAGCAGTTGTAATGATATCACCACTATCTTTTTTACTGAGCCAACTTGTTTGACTGTACAATGCAAACATTTTTGGAACTACTATTGTGAATCTCAGTGAATATGAAAAATAAATATGTGCTCAAATCAGCTGCAAGAAAACCGCATAAACCCATTCATGAGCTCTAAGTATGGTCTTGCTGTTTAGAGTTGACACACGTTTTTCATTCACAAATAAATAACCAGGTGCCTGCACCTTAGCTATTAAGAAATAAAGGGCAAACAATCAGTAAAAACTGAGCTCAGATGTGTTTGGACTCTTGTCACCTCATGTTATTAATTTATTCCTGATTTTAGACTCCAGCACATCAACACTACTGTCTGCAGCCTTTTATTGTGTGCGCGTGTTTGTACAGCTCGATTTGGGGAAATTAAAGAAATACTTAAACATGCTTCAAAGACAGGGTCAGCAGGAAAGTAAGTAGCTGCTGTTGTGTAATTGCCAGAGAACCTGAAAAGTGACTAAGTTAGGAGGCGATGAGGGACGTAGAGGCCGACCTCACAGTGGGCAAGAGAGCAATAAGAGTGGTGCAGCACAAGTAAATCAGTCACTTGGTTAATGATAAGCACTTGCAGACTCCTGGGGAATCAGGGACAAGGTGCCTTTCTGGGAGGGAAATGAGACGCATGGCTAATAATAGGAGAACAGCCCACTGGGGAGGCCCTTCATCATGGTGATCCATGTCAGGTTGTAATTGGTTTACCTGCTACGTTGCGCCATATTGGTATCTGTGAGGGTGAAACAAATTACCAGGGAGGTTGACCTTTTACAATAGTCGGCTAACTCGGAGCGTGTGGATGGTCTGATTGAAACACAATGGAGGCGGCAGGAGAGCCACGCAGTGCGCGCACTATAACACCCGGCTGGCTGCTCCTCTTTCCACCTGCCCGAGAATGCCGCCCATCAGATCTGCGGAAGGAGGCTTCTAGGAGGAGGGCTATGTGGGTGGTTTCCATCGAGCGCGTGGCACCTCCCGGAGTTCAGGTGATGAGCTTCTCCGTGGAGGTCCTGGGAAGAGCGCCTGATGCTCAGGCTTGCAAAGCAACGCCTGGCAGCATAGAGTTAGTTGGGGGGGGTGGATGGGGAGGGATGTAGACAATGATTAATGACACTGCTGGTTTCCAATGGGTCTCTCAGGGTCACTGTGTTTGTGTACACACTTGGTGCTTGGTCTATTGTTTGACCAGCCAGCCCCACATCACACAGGTTTGCACTGAACCCCCCCTCCTCCTCCTCCTCCTCTGTAGCCGCCCCTTTCATCTGTGACCGAAATGCAAAAACCAAGTTGGGAGGGAGGAAATAACAGCCCATTCTGGCACTCTGTCCATTTTAGTGGCGGTATAGATCGGCTTCAATTTAAATCTTAATCCACTGGGATGAGGTGCAGTCTGCCGGATTGATCCAGCTCCCTGTGGCTGCGGCTCACACCATTGCGGCAGTTGTTTTTCTTTGTCATAGACACTTCAGCACCGCGTAACTCGCTCTGCTCGCCATGGGCGGAAAATGCGGCGAGGCAGGTCTTCATCAAAACAACCCCTTGTCTTTGTCGGTTCCTTTTTTTTCTGTGTGTGTCAAGAGATCAAAGACAAAAATGAGGCATGAAAGGAAAAGGAGCAAACACTACTCTTTTGCAGGTTTTATGTTACTGATCCCTATTAGGCTGTATATCCATTCCAAAACTGCACCAGTCTAACTCAGTTACATGCAAATGTTTGTGTGTTCTTCCCTTTAAGGTGGTCTCAATCTAGTGCTGTTAATGGACCCTCAGTCACTATGTAGACTGCAAAACCCACCTATAATGAGAGTGAAATGTTAACTGTTGTGCTAAGTGATATAATATATGTACTGAGCCTTCCAGGCTAACTGCTATGCTAACTTTGCTGTTGATTTTGAATACGTAGGTTGGCAACAAAATAATGCCCCACTTTCCTCTACAGAGTCAGACTGTGTGACATCTTTTTGGGCAGTCCTCGTACATTAAGGCAGGGTTTGAGGATCCACATATGCAATTACGCAGATGAAATCCTAAAGAGGATACCACAGCTGTGTCCCAGGTATTTCCAAATTTTCCCATTAGGGTCAAGGTTGAGGGGTAGGATTGTAGGCCACGAGGCTCATAAGGAACCTTTCGCAGTTTTGGAGGGTAGCTATGGATCCTTAGCTTGTTTTTAGCACTTTTTCAGCATCTTTTCCTTCCACAATCAATCCACATTGGGTCTGTCTGGCCAACAGTGGGCCAGGGGCCAACCCAGCAAGTCAAACATGCGCTAACTGTGAGGTTACTTTCAATCCATTATTCACTAATCTCATTAGAGTCACACCAAGGATCCCGCTTGGCGTGGGAGGACCACATTGTCTGAGTAATAAAGTCGGGATGGGACTCTTCTAATTGTATGTGGCAGTTATAAGGGTAAAAGTTATGTATTTCTATTATTTATTTAGGATTTAATTGGCCAACTGCTTAGATCTCATTTCTAGGGGCTTTGGAAATGAGCTTTTCAGGAGCTTTCAGGTGGAACGGGCAATGCGAGTACCACTACATAGTACAGTATTACCAGGTTCTCTTCTTTATCTTGTGAAAGTTTATTTTTTAACCTCCTCAGAGCTCATTTTATTTTCGTATGATCCATTGACTGAGGGGAGGCTAAATTTGTGTATCGCTTCGGCTTGGCAGCTAAACAGAAGCAGGAGGAAAAACTCCATTTTAACTGTCAAAGCAAGAAACGGCCATATTGAAGGTGCGCTCGCTGAGAGTTGCCAAAGTGTGAGCGTGGCTCACCTCCTCTCGGGGCACTCCGCAGCGAGATTCATGACCTGCGGAGGGGTGTGATTACTGATGGTTCAGCAGTTCCGGGGCCTGAAACGGTAGGACGTGGAATTTCTCGGCTTTCGCGTTCGGCTAGCGCAGCGCTAACAGCCTCCCTGGAAAGGTGCCCGCTCGTTTGTGTTGGCGCAGACCCAGGCGTCAGCTCACCTTGTCGCTCATACAACCTGGCAGGAGTGCAAACACTGTCTATTGTTGGTATTCATGCAGACAGAATAATATTAATACGTTACACATATGTTATTTATATGCAAATATTGTTTATGTATAGAAAAGGCACATTTTACATATTAAACTTTCATTCTCTTGCTCACGCTCTTTCTCTCGCTCTCAAATATATGTAAAAAAATCAGCCACTACAGGTTCTATTAATACATAGGTATAATTATTAAGATATAATTATTATTGAAAAGGATAATATTAAGAAGGGACATGGGTTCAAGTTTCTCGTCCTGCTTGGAGTACCCTTGAGCGAGATGCTGACCCTGAATTGCTCCAATACAAATTACCCAGCTGTACGAATGTGGTAAACACTGTAAGTAGCCTAACAATGTAAGCCACGTTGGAGAATGTATGTGTTGTAATAAATTAAATTCATATTCCTGGTACTGCAGGGGCAGAGTTAAGCAGAGCTTCCATGGCACTACACTGCAGAGGGTGCCCACTTCAGCACGGCATGTGTTATTCTTGGAAACCGTGGCCTAATGGCTCAGATGGACCCGAGGGCGTCGCGGCGTCCCTTTTAGGATGACCTGGTTTAGAGCGCTCTTGCGGGTGGGGGCCTCCCACACACAGTGGGAAGTCTTTCTTGTGCTCCAGATGACGGCCTGCACTTGGGCGTACTCGGCATTGTCAGTCACTCTGAAATCCTCAACGCGCGCTGCACATCACTGAGTATTTTTATCCTTGAATGATCATATCAAAATAAGCCCCGCAGCCAGAAACGTGACCCCCTGTTGGAAAATACTCCGGACCAACCATCTGAATGAATGCATAGACCTGATTTGATTATTTTCTTAAGTAGGACATGTATTCTTCCAGTACAGGCAATAAGGATTGTAAAATATTCAAGGACAGCTCAGACTTGTGGGACACACCTCTCATACAGCAAACACTGATAAAATAATCAGTGAATGAAAAGTGTAACAGTTGTACATCCTGACAGATTTTTATATCTTTTGGGATAAGAAAAGTTGTTTTTTTTTTTCCTTTTATTTTTCTCTTGCCTGTTTGGGGAAAAAAAATATTTTGCCTTATTTGGGAATAGTAACCCAAAAATGTTTGTAAAAATTACCCCGTTTTATTGATTAGTAACTCAGTTTAATTACCTAAGTTAACAAACTTCACATTATTTAATTGTCCAGCAAGGTAGCTGGATAGACAGGTAGATGACAGATAAATAAATAGATTGATAGCTGGAAATAGATTATAACTTCTCTGAGCTGAGGGAAAACCACAATACATCTCACTACCTTAATGTCCAAGAAAACCTGTGTATTACAACATTTTTACATGCTTGGCGGAGCAGGTTAGTTCTGTAGAGAGCAGTTAATCATATTAGTCATTTGACTTATGATAGTATGTATGTCCTTACTTGTTCGGGACATTCCAAAAACAATGCTGGCATATCGACGTTTCCCACATTGGAACCAAACTCAGGTGTGATAAACTACTCGTGTAGAAATATTAGAAACGGCATTTTTAAAAGACACTTGTATTTAATTGTATGCCATTAAAGGCAGCCATCGTATTATGCATCCTCCCAGTCACCCCCCCCCCCGCCTTTCAGGAACCGCTGCTCCAGACAGCCATTTGTATTCCTCACCGTTTCTGAGACGGCGAGATGAAATCTTTCCTGATTCATTTACACAAGGACAATCAAAACATGGCAGCCGGCGATCCCCAGCAAATCCGAGAAGGGAGCGAGCAAAGCGTGGGGTGTGGGCTGGGGGTACGGCGACGGGGCCTGTCTGTTGCCTGGAATTCATCACATGCCAGCGTGGGCCCCCCATCACCCGACCCCCCACCCACGGTCCCGATAAGGGAGATTTGTGGGGAAGGATTTACACTCTCCTGGGGTCCCAGGCCCTTAAATCAGACCCACTCCCACCACAAGCTGTGTTCCTTTGGGACGTCCCGAACGAAAGGCGGCCTCTTTAGCTACAGTCACTCCCCCCCCCCCCATCCTCACATGGTAGCCCCTGCCTGTTGAATCACTGTCATTCATTTAGTAAATACAGTTCAGACACCCGATCCCGTTACTCCACATTAGCTTTCCCATGTTGCCTCTTCCTTCTTTCCTAATTGAGCAGATTTATGGCAAGAGGAGAGCATCTCCTGAGGAGCCTGTGGCAGGTGACGGGAGTGCTGCGGACCCTGGGCTCTCAGCCGCAGTTCACTCCCTTTCACACTGAAAGCACACTCAAGTCATGCATAGCAAAGTACCCAGTCTGTAATGTATGCCAGAAGCTGGAGTAACTTCTGATTAAAAATAATTGCGGCTTTCTCAAACGGCGCCTGCGATGTCTGCTCTATTTTCCATCAGTGGTTGGTGACATGAAAGTGGCTCTTTATTTTTTATTTTTTAATAATCAAGTGCCCGTGGTTTCCCAGGATGCTTGCAGTAGGATTGCATTGCTTGTGGCTGCCAGGCTGGTGTTGAGCGGTGCAGTGGGGCACTTTTGCTACGTATTCGCGGTAAAAGGAGCTGTGCTTGCGGTCATGTGTTGAGGTCGGTTGGGGGGGGTGTCAAAGTTCACCAGGGGCGTGACAAGCAGTGAAGGAACGGCGTCGTGCAAAGTCTTGTGTGAAACGTGTTAGGGCACCGCCTCCTTCTGACACGTGCTCCCCCAGACGCCTCTTCTCTTCCTCCTCCTCCAGAGCATCTCATTCTGTAACCCCGAGTTGCAGCGACTCTCAGGTTTGTTTGGAAGGTTAAAGTGGCGAAGGAGAGGAACAAATATCCACCAAGATCAGAAACGGCGGCATAGTTATCTGTTATTCAGCGGAGGCATCAATAGTGTTCGCTCACAGAGAGAGGTGTTACAACCAAAGCCAGACTGTGGTCCACGTGTCCTTCCACCGGCGCTCGAGAGGGTGCTGAACATCGCACCCTTTGTGAAGCATAAGGGTGGTCTGCATTGGGGCTCAGACAGCCTCTGCTTCCAAAGAGTTTTATTGTGGACCTCTCTGTGTATGCAGTAATGAGAAATGTTGTTTGTCATACACTTCTTTCTTTGTTTGGGTTGGGTGTCCTTGAAAAAAAATGTAAAAAAACATAATTGAATAAGTGGTTTTTCCATTTGATTTCTCTCTTTATCTTGATTTATCCCCCTCGTGCTTACTGCTGCCCAGCGTCTGCCTTGTTTCAGCTGAGACGGAAGTGCCAGGCATGTCCAGCTGGTGAAGGAAATGGTTAAGGCAGCATTTGGGTCTTGGAAGGGGAGCCGGTTCATGAGGCACTTCACGAGTTTTGTTGGTGTGCACCCAAGCTTGGAGAACGGACCTGCCCCCTGCCCCCTGCACTCCTCCCACATTAGTGGAAGGCCCACAACCAGCTGCTCAGGGGTCTATGGAGGAGGGGGGGCCCATCTGCCTGTCCGCCTTTGTGTCGATCTGTCGCAGCGGCAGTCGGCCCCAGAGACTCGGTGAAACGTTACACTTGGTTAGGGAGGAGGTAAAGCCCTCCCCTCTATCTTCCTCCCCCAATCCCACTCCAGTGATTTTAGTGGTGTGGATGGAGATCTCCACATTCGGCCTCCTGCCGCGTGTGCTCTCTCACTGCAGATGTGCTTGACGCTGCAGCGGCCTGCGTTTTGTGTGGTGTGGGGGGGCTTCCCTAAGGAATTCTGGAAGCTTCCTTATGTGAGCTGTCGGGGAAAGAAGTGAGAGAGAGAGTTAATACAGGGGGAGGGTGTGTGCAGTATGTATGCAGGCGAACATGTGCGAGTGACACATCCACACGCATGCACGGAGGTAGATGCAGGGAACAGGTCGGCAGAGCTCTGCGATTGGCTCGCGGGAGAGCGCATGACATGACTGTGAGTGTCTCGCTTAGGGTGACGGCCGCCGCTGCAGCCCAAACCACATTAAATAAAAGAAATCCATTCCCCAGCCTGTTAAGGCAGCATGCGAGGGAGGGGTGGGATGCGGTGGTGTGTGTGTCTGTGGAGCACTGGGTGCTCATGGTGGTTTGGGAAGGGGGGTGGGTGCAAGCGCTGTCAGAGGGAACAGTAAAGGGGGGTGGTTAAGGAGGGTGTGGAAGTAGCACAGATATCCAGTGCCAGGGCTGCTCAGAGCCCGATGGGGGATTATGGCACAGAGCGCAAGGCCACAATGGCGAGCTGGTGGAGTGCACACATTTCCACCCTCCTGCCTCCTGCGCATAACAAACAGCGCATTGTCCTTGATGAGCGGCCACTTACCAGGCGGAGGAGACGCTGCACCTGGAGCCCTTTAGCAGCACGCTGGAAATAACCCTTTAATAGAACCGTTTCCTTGGCCTGAGTGTTTAATGTGCCGGGTGGAACTTTGGCCCACGCTGGCCATCCTCCTCCCCCATGCCGGGTGCTGCACACTGAAACTCCTTTCCCGTTTTGGTCTTTTTAGTCTTAGATTTGCTTTATGTTACATTTATTTCACTTGCACTTTTCCCCAAAGCAGTTTAAAAATGTGGTATTTAATAAGCTGCTTTGAATTATTGACCTATTTATTCTGCTGAGTATTTTTTACTGTATCAATTCATGGTAGGTACCTACAGGTAGGAGACTACAGCAGGAGGTGAGATCGGAACCTGGGCCTTTCATTTCCAAGGAAATTAAGGCTTTAATCACTGTGCAACCTGCTGTCGACAAGCTTCCGCTGTACTCGGGTCCCTTTAAGCGATTTGTTTATGTCCCCCATTTGTCACCCAAAAATCAGTGCAGTCACGTGGGGTATAAGTAAGCAGGCCTGAGTCTGCTCCAGCTGACCAGTGGGGGGCAACACAGGGCAGAGTGGGAGGGTGTTTTGTGCCATACAGCTTGACTGTTTCATGTTCGCAGTCTATATCACTTGTAACGTCGAGGTGGGAATGAAGCAGGACCCCTCCCCAATGAGGTGTGAAAGTGGGATGTAGCGATGTGTTGTATACCAATGTCCTGCAAACCACTTACAGGGGACCGTGTGCATGGCACCTTGGGCTAACCCTTTTCCCCTATGTTTGTGGTGGAGAACTGAGCACCTTTATGTCCCCCACCCCAAGTGCCATTCACCAAGATCTTGATACACCCACATGAGTCCCCTGAAGAGCAACAGCAGCATCTACTCACCTTCTCTGCAACGAGGGTCGAGGGCCAAGGTAGCAGGACTGGCTCCACGGTTGTAACCATATCTAGATAATGACCCAGGAGAGGAAGACGCTACTTGTGGACAAAGCAAGTTTTTGTATTCAGCGCACCCCCCCCTGCCGATAGTATGACTAGTCCCTTTCCCTTAATGACTCCTGTGCAGATGCTCAAGGGTTTAAACACACCTGCTGCTTGTGCTGCACTCACAGGTTGAGGAGGGTTTTTGTTCCATTGAAAGCAAAGCAAAGGGCTGGTCACTGTCACACAGGAGGAACGTGAATTCAGGTGCCACCTCTTTTGTCTTCTAAACAGCAGTCCACCGAGCTCACCCGGGTGGGGCACCGTGGTAAAGAGAAACGTTAGCATCCCTCTCTCCGGTCTTGTTCAGGCCGGTCTTCAGCTGAAGGTGGGAATCATCTTTGGATAGAAATGAGGGAATCGGTGAAGCAGTACTTTCCGATTTTGAGGAGATAATTCCACAGCGTGGAAGAACATGGCAATGACACTGACTACGCCACTCTGCTAATACCTCCCAGTTAGTTTCCAGCTATAATCTCTTGGCTTGCATTAGATGCTCCCTTTTCTTTTGTCATGACTTTCATCGGTGAAGGTAACAAGTCCTTCAGACTGATTAAGGTCCTGCTGCTTTTTAGTGTCAGAATACGCATGTTGTTGTTCTGTTGTGTAACGTCTGCCATGCATTTACACTCCATTAATCCCAAATGATGTAACCAGTTTGAGCTCATTTTTCCCTTTTCTCCTACACAAAGTGCCGCTTGGGGGGCAGTTTGAAGGCAACCGCGCTGAAAAACCGAGTGAGCAAGTTTGATGTTTTTATTACAAATAAAAATTAAAACTAACAAATTAAAATGGCTTTGTGGTGATTTATATCAGTGGCAAAAATGAGCACCAAGGCTGATGCTGGTTGTCTGAAATGAACTGTCTAAATGTTTCTCTCTTTTCTCAAGAGGAACTGATTCTCTGTGACCTCCACTGTTGCCACAATGAATAACACTTGTGCTACAATGAAAGAACAGCTGTGGAGTTGATTAACTCGAGCAGCAGGTGGCGTGGTGGTTAGTGCTGCCACTGAAATTGGAGGTTGCAGGTTCGAATCCTGCCTCCTGCTGTTGTACTTACCCTTAATCGGTAGAGTAAAGAATACCCCACTGTATAAATGGGTTATTCATTGTAAGCAGCTTAAGGGTGTAAGGCGCTTTGGAGAAAAGCATCAGATAAAAGTAAAATACTTTTTTTTCACCCGCCGGTGTGAAGAAAGCAGACAGGGAAGGTTGGGTGTCGGAAAATTTTCAAGACAGGATTCGGCACTTGCGTCTCTCCCCAGCATCTCGTCCAAAAAATACTTTTGGATTGTCTTAATATGTGTCTTAAAAGGTGTGAAACGCAGAAAAAGGTTTTGGATATAGAGGTGTGAGACAGTGCTGGCAGTGCAACACCCCCGTGCGCCGCTGCTGGACGTGTGGGTTGCGCCAGAGAACAGGGCAACTAGTTCATCAATAACCTGAAGGTCAGACATACAGCATGGGCTGAAGTGCACCCTGTTAGAAGGCAGCCGCTGCGGATTTGTCGAGCTTGTAAGGGCTTAAAGCGACACGGCACGGCTGTTTGCGACATGATGCTCTCAGAAGCGCATGGTGCCACCTTCTGGTGACTGCTGAGCACTGCAGCCGCTCAAAGGACAACCGCTGCGCTCAAGAGCCCCTGCAGTGGTGCTATAAAACATCTGTGTCTCTGTGTAAAGTAGTGTTTAACCCGGCGAATGCACAAACCAGTCTCCCTTGTTTCCTTCTAGTTATTGTGTTGCGGCTTTACAAGAACTACTTTCCTGTATATATTGTTCATACCAACATTAATTTCTTGAATCACCTGGCATTCGAGCAAATCAGCGTGTAATACAGTACAGTATGGGGTCTACAACATATACTGGATCATAAAAGCCTGGACTCCGGTCTCTTGTTTGTCTGCACATCTAGAACTATGATCTAAACGTTAATAGCTAGATGCTAATCTGTCTCTTGTTCTTCCTTTGTTTTGGTGGTGCTGACCAAAAGCTGTACGTTTGAATGCCACAGTCAAGTTGCAATAAACACAGCTAAGTTTATTATTTATTTAATCGACACTTTTCTCCAAAGAGACTTGACAATAATAAGTCAAAGTGAGATTGTACAGATGTCATTTTGACAGCATCAAAATAGGGTCGGTACCTTACTCAAAGGGTACTACAGCAGGAGGTGGGATTGAGACTCTGAGCGGACGGCAGCAGCTATGATCACTGCGCCACCTGCCTCCCCCTTAAATAAAGTTTTGCCGGTGTTGACCGATAAAACACAAATGTAAACGTTAACAAAGGGGATGTTTTAAAGTTGAGCGCGAGGGATGCGGAGGTGAGCTCTGTCGGCTGAGGGGAGCCGCTGAAGGTGCTCTTTTAGGTACCATGAAAGCCTTTCCGCTGCGCAGTGGCATAGATTACCGGTGCCCCCCCCCCCCTCCATCCGGCGCCAGGGCTAAGTGAGCATTATCTGCACGGTACAGCGGCCCCGGACGGAGACGCGCGCGGGATCCTCCTCGGCACACTGTGTTCTGGAATTTGTCACTGCGCGGTGGCGATAAATACAGAGGCTGAGCCAGGGAGGAGAGAGGAGAGAGAGGAGAGTAGCGACTCCTCGATTTCTACCTATTAATTCAGGCGCCTGTCCGCTTAAAGCTGCAGGACACCATAAATTACCGCCAGGCCTCAGTCTGCGATATTTATTTGGCGTTGAACGCATAGATAAATCAGCTCGCAGAAGCAAAATTGATAACCTCGAATACAGGATGTCATATTTTAATTTATTTTTTTTAACTTGTGGCAATGTTGTAATGCGAGCTGCTGGTTGTATCAGTATTGTTAGTGGAAAATGCTGGGCTCGGCCTGCGTTTGAGCCAACGAACATTTTTAATTTGACTAAGTCACCTGCGCATAAGGAATGCGGTTTTTTTAATGGCTCGTTCACGCAGGGACTTCTATCGGGCAACGTGTGAAGAGGGGCGGTTGTAAAAGCAGCACGGTGGGCTTTTGAAAGGTGCACACGCGACACGTCTTTGTGTGCAAGGGTGTAATTTTGTTTTGAAGTGTGAGGTGGTGACTCACGAGGCCTGGTGCTGAAACAAAGAGAACCTTATTACCCCCGATGTGACTGCGCTCTGGTGGGCTGCAGTCTTGGCCTCGGGACTTGTTAGGCCAGAACAGTGGCCTGGCTTGTTAAGAGTGTCATCGAAGAGATGAAATCAGTGGCGGTGAGCTGCGGCGTGCGGGTTTTCAAAGGGCTTTGCTGGGGTCACGACCCCGCCGTAACGCACTCTCTTTGTGTCTGTTTTTCAGAGCGCAGAAGTTTCATGGCTTTCAGCTAGAGCGCAAGGAGGGACAATCAAAATGAACTCGATTCCGTCGATGGACAGGCACATACAGCAGACCAACGATCGGCTGCTGTGCATAAAACAGGTAAGCGGATTAGGAAGTCTTCCAATGCCCTGCCAGCACTTTGCCGGTCTTCTTCTAACATACACTTTGCAGAAAGAGGGCGAAAGAAGGGAGGGGGGGGGGGGACATGGAGGGTAGGTGAATGTCAACATCAGACTCAGTTTTCCTTCAGGGGACCCCACACAGAAAAGTCACACACATTTGATCATATTTCCGTGCTGCACAATATAATTTAGTGTTTTTAATAACATTTAGTATAGTATACTTGCACATGCAAGGAATTGGGGGGGTTGTGTGCTCATTCAGTCACGTTTACCACAGAAGTCTGAACAACATGGCGGAATTACTTACAGTGCTCATTGTGAGCGTCCCTAAATTGTATAAGAATAGAAGCCAAAACAGCAGAGGGACTCAATATAAATAACTGACACTTACCTTATTTTTTCACATGTACGTTTTACAAACCGTGCGACCTCCTACGTGTTATTTTTGTGAGCATGTTATACCAGGAAAATTTTACATGTTGATAACCTCCATTTTGTAAATTTTTCACCTACAACTAGATTAACTTGAAACGAAAGGTGATTTTTGAGCAATTTTACCAAACCCAAGGCTGACCTACGTCTGATGGTTGTCGTGGGTTTGTTTATTGATTCGATATGACATCATCATCAGGTATAGATCGAACGAATTTAGTTGAGTAGTTATGGTTATGTGAAACATTTCAAATTTTTTTAAAACTTACACAGCACGTCCAAGAAAACGATAGAGATGAAATGCGATAAGGTAAATAGGGCTTATTCGGGTACAGGACAGGACCTACTAGCGCTACATGCGCGCAGTATATGGATGGGCACGCTATACCAGAACTTTTTTTCATAATTTCAGAATTTCCGCACATTATATGATTTGGCGCATGATTTACGTGGGCACGCTATTTGTGTAAAAATACAATAAATATATTATCTAGGATATATATTGTGTTACCGGTCGAAAGCCTTTGCTGCATTTTGTAATTTCAATGTCTGGAGCATAAAACATCAATCCGAGAGCAGGACGGATTATGATGTGAACCTCAGAGGTTGATAACACACTTTATTATTCTTTATTCGTTTAGATGACACTTTGCAAAAGAATGACTCACTGTAAAGTTTGCTTACCAAGTTGCTCACAAAGATTTACCCATGCAAACAGCTGAGTATTTTTTTACTGTATTCACACAGGATAAGTTATTTGCCCGAGTATTGCTGCAAAAGTAGGTTTTGCAAGGTGATGTTGTAACCACTACGCCATCTGCTGCCCTTATGTGCATTTATGTCAAAATAACATTCACTGAAGTTTTAACGCATTACACCTACAAAGTGAGCTCTACAGGCGGTTTTGGCCTAGTAAACGTGTCCATGTTAGCATGCCCTCTTGAAGTGCTGCATGTTTATTATAATGTGGACCAAGCAGGAGGCCTCGGCCAGACACAGAGAACTCAAAGGCCCCTCTTTCTGGCCTCTGGTCTCGAGGAGCACTTACGGTTCCTGGAACCCCCACCACAGGCCGGAGGTATGCGGCCCTCCTGTCTCCCCCGGGCTGCTATAAATGGTAATAAGTTAGTCTTTTTATCAGCCGTTAGAGGGATCGGGTTGCAGAGACGGGTCGGCATGGGGAGGCCGCTCCGGCCCCTCTCCATCTCCTTTTCTCCCCCCACTTCACTCTCTGCCTTTGTTCTCACACCTCCTTTTATTACAGGAGGAATCTTTGAAAGAATTAAATAGAGGTGCGTGCATAACCCAGGGCCGCGGCTGTGAGTTCTGACTTTGATCACTTCCTGACAGCCTGTTTGTTTCTTTTCTTCCTTTTTTCAATGTGGGTGTTATGCAGAAGTTTTATGTCTTCTCATAGCACTGTGGGGGTGCCATGCCACTTACACGTTAACAGATAGTTTAATCCCTCCTCTTACGGTTTTCTAAGACCGACGCTACGCGACATATACGTATAGTTGCAGAATATTATTTGCTCCCTACAGAAGGACTTATTTTCCAATACGTGTGCGGCGTCGTCGGTTGATTTGATTTCCCAAATGTTGGACAGAATGCATTAAGTTTAGAAAGATCTTGAAGTTGTTTTTCTGTCGTCAGGCAGGAGAAGGACAAAACCCAAACGTGTCCGAAGACAGACGCAGCTGCAGACTTTTGTGATATTGAATAAATTACAGATTTATGATTCGTGGTTTGACAGCTAATCGCTGTGTATACTTGAGCTGAAGGGGAAAATAACAACACAGGAACACTCTGCATCTTTTAAGAATGGAATATTTTCAAACCAAAAGCACCCCGGGTTTTGTTTCTGTTGACATAATCAGAAAAGTACCCCGAACCAAAGTGATAATTTAACACCGTCCCAGGGGTCTAATGGAGGACGGAAGTGCTCCTTTTACACACCAGAGCCTGGCAGCACTGCGGCCGCCTTCAGAGATTTGCATCTTATTAGCTGAGTGTTTAGATTGCGGGGGTGCGGTTATCATCCTGGGACTCTCTCTCTTTCCTCGCCCCCTCTCTCTTCACCCACCCCGTTTTTTGCAGGAGCTGGTAAAGTCTGCCTTTTTGGGGGGGGTAAACAAAGGGAAGCCCGTGTTCGCTGTAGCCGAGCCACGTCGCTCTCCAAACCATAAACAGAGCACCCTCCAGGGTCCTGTCTTAGTCCTCCTCGCTGCAGCTGTAGTTCATTCATTCGGACAGCCCCGCCACCACCCCCGCCTCACTATAGAGCATCGCTGTTCAGCGGGAGCACATGCTAAAAGCTGTGTAGCAGTCCAAAAGCGGGGGAAAAAAAACGATGATTTGTGCATTGAGTCGACCCTTTTAAAGATTCCCTGCAAAAGCACCCTGAAAGATTAAAACAACAAAGCCTAGCAAAAGGTTTTGTGCTGCACCGGACTCTGCCATCTTCTGTCAGCTTGTACTTTTTCCTCACTTATCAGAGAATTTATTTACGGTTTAGAAAAGGTGTATTAAAAATGAAGTATAATTTGCTTTCTCCTGACAGCACAACTATGGTGCTGACAGGCCCCTCACAGCAGTTTTATGATGTAAGCGCTGAATCAATTTAACACTAGATGTGGGCAGATTTCTGTGGTTGGGTTTAATATATAAATTAAGATTATACAGCCGAAGCATATTTCTTCCGTATCATGTACTATACCCTTGACAGATGGGCAAATAAGCAGTTGGAAAAATGCATTTAATTGAATTTGCATTGACTTGATGTAATAGATAGCTACACATAAGACCTTTGAAATCATTCATAGTAGGGCAGAATTTACTAATAGTGGTGGCTTTGTGCAGCAGACAATCACAGATTGGGAGCCAGTATGATAAATACCATTTATATCTTGCCAATTAGAGCACCAGTCTGTCTATTCAGCAGCCTTCCATTCTCTTCAAAAAGTACAGAAGGATAATTATTAGGCTAGATTTCCAGTATTAAAGGGCCCTTCGCTCCAGCAGATCTGATTCACCCTGGTCCACTTTGGAGTGGTGATTCTGAAGGTGCCGGTTCTCTCATGTGGCTGACCAACCATTACTGGGTATTGCAGTGTGTCATATGTTTTTACTCTTTTTGGCATGATGGCAGTCTTGCTATATGCAGATAAAGTATTTTAGGCATTTTTATCAAATTTGAACTGTTTTTGTGCTGTGTGTTTAGAGTCAGTCTTTTGAAAGACTGCAATAGTTATCTTTTAAACAAATGATGTCTCATTCTCACCAGTATCTTATGACAAGGGAGAAAAATTACCTAAATGACCTTAATGAGAGTGAGGACAGTGATGCAGACAATTTGATGCATCCTTCCAATTTGGCATTTCCAGAGGAATATTTATTTATGCTGTGTATTTATAACGGTATGCTTGTAAATTACTGTACAAATTTAAAAGGATTTTTTTAAANGAGGAATATTTATTTATGCTGTGTATTTATAACGGTATGCTTGTAAATTACTGTACAAATTTAAAAGGATTTTTTTTTACNAATTTGATGCATCCTTCCAATTTGGCATTTCCAGAGGAATATTTATTTATGCTGTGTATTTATAACGGTATGCTTGTAAATTACTGTACAAATTTAAAAGGATTTTTTTAAAATTTGTTTTATTTGGTCAGATATGAAGTTCTAGAAAATGCACTCACTGGTCACTTTATTAGGTACATCTGTTCAGAAGGATCCTGTTTAAACTCTAGAACAGTGTGAATTCAACAAAGCGTTAGTCTTGTGTCCACAGGGTTCTTTGGCAATGGTGGCTTTTCAGCTTTGCCGTTTTTGCAGATGTTTTGATAGAACATTTATTCCGTTAACATCAGATTCCACCTCATCCCAAAGAAATCTATTGGCTTGAGAGGTGGGACAGTACAGGCTACTGTAGTAAACTATGGCCATTGTCATGCCAATCCCACAAGGTCAGCTGTTTCCAAAAGGCTGGAACCAGTGTAACTGCCACCAGTGGTCAAGCTGACCACATGTGTTACCCACTCTAATGGTCATTCACACAGTAGCTGGACCTCTAGACCTGGTCTATGTGCTTCATATAATGAATCACAGCCATGTCTAGCACCATTATGAAGGGTGAGCTGTGTATATAAACAGTCATATGCACCTAATAAAGTGGCAGGTCAGTGTATAGTTAAAAAAAATATATAGAAAAATCCAATACACTGTATTGTCTGGTCATATGTGGATGAATTGTAGCTTCTTAGAGACACTGAGAAAATGAGGCATGTGTAGAAGAACACGAGTTTATGACGATGTTGAGTCAAAGAAGTGATTGTTTACAGTCTAGGTACCCCTGTCAGCTGATCACTTGCCGCTTCCCCCCTCACCGCAGGAGTCAAGGGTCTCCACTGTAAATTCAGAGTGAAGCCAACCAAACCAGACTGAAAGAGTTCAGCTGCTAACTGGATTAGCTTCAGACTGTTATTGTTTTTTTTCCTGTCTCTTTTTTTTGGGTCCCATCTGGCCCCAGTGAGGAAGAATCTTAATCTGCCCTCCCTGCTTTCCTGGTGCTGAATCCTCAAATGATTAAAACAATTAAGGCAATATTGCAAAGAAATCAAACTCTTGGGCTTCATTAGGAATATCTTCACGCTCAAATTTAGCATTTTTGAAAGAATTAGAGCTTTTAGCATGACAGGAATATGAAAGAATTTATCATTTTCTGTATTTCTATGAGAGGTGACTCGTCCAATTAAACAGGCAGGATATGCACGAAAAGTCCAGAGCACTAATTTTTGATGTCATCTAGGCTGGCAATGATCAGATTAATAACTTCCAAATTAGATGGGTCAAGAGGCTCGCTGCAGACAAAATGAGATTAGGGAGGAGCAGCTGAGCAGAAGGGAGGTTCGAAGCCTGCAGGAGGCCAGTAGAGCACCGTGATCATGTCGTTGTCTCTTTCATGTATGATGGCTTGCAGGAAGGCTTGTGTTGTACAGTGTTTTTCCACTGGACCATGTCTGAACACCTCAGGGCCTCTGACTCAGTGCCTCTGCACAACACGCACTCGTATATAGACACACACACACACACACACACACACACACACCAGCGTACGTTTGGAGGGGCTGCATCTCCTGGCTGCTGCTCAGGTTTGATTGGTGGGATTTGGCTGGGGGAAGGGGGAACATCTGTGGCACGACGCTGCCAAGAGCTGCTGCGTTCCAGGCGCACTGTGCCGCGTGGCTGCCGGGCACGCTGGTAGGACCCCCGCCTCACCCCCACCGCAAACCTCCCCATCCTGCATCTCCGCTTCTCCTCCACATGCTGATCTGCTTGGGCGCGCAGCCTCCAAACCCGTCTAAATTTAGTGCCTTCGCACGCAAAATGGCGCTTTTTCTTCGAGACCTTCTCCATCAGCGGAATCCATGTGGCCCGGAATGTTCCCTCTGCCGGCATCCATTCGCCCGCAGGAGGATGCAGGGACAGCTCGTGAAATAAACAAGACTGGTTTCATCCGGCCCTTGTCAAACGAAGGCTTTGTAAATTGATACAAAAGCTTCCTTGGCAAGTCCTGACCTCTACTGCCCCCTGCAGGCTGCCTGGGAAGCGCAGCGAGGTGGCGGCAAGCCCAGAAAGGAATTCAGTTCAGAAGATCAGAGGAGTGTACTCAGTGTCAGTGCAGCAGAATTTCCCAGCTATAACTTCATACAGCTCTGTAGCTGTTCTGTCAGTGGGGGCTTGTACCACATTATTTTACATAGAACATATTTGTACTTGGAAATATTTCCGTAGCACTGCCTTGATGAAGCGAATAGCTATCTGAGTTACCTGCTGCTGCCCGGGTAGAAAGCAGAAAGTGTGTGCTGTCAGACAGGCAGATGCCAAAGGGAGTGACATGTCGGTCATAGACCAGTGGATATATGTCACCAAACCATCACCCCCATCATCCTGTCATGCAGCCCTGGTGTGTGTGTGTGTGTGTGTGAGTGGGTGAAGTGGCCTGCTCGTCTCCGTCTTGACAGATTAGGTGGGTCTGCCTTATTATTATGTATGTAGTACCAAGTGTGTCTCTGTGTCAAGTGGTCTTTTTATTTTCATCCAGACAAATTAGCTGGGAACAGCTTGGAGGCCCATGTCATTTGTGCGTGCGTGCGTGCGTGCATGCGTGTGTGTTGAAAAGCATGCTGATTAAGCTTTCTAGATGTAGAGATTGTAAAGACACTATATATTAATATCAGATTTGAATTAAGACATTACACAGTGAAGCAGATGCTCATTAGTTAACCACACAGCACTTTTGTTATATTTTCTGGATTCAAAAAAAGACATGGTGACACGCATAGCTCTCATTCTTCGTGTGCGAACTTCACCTCGAATTGTTGAAAGGGTGCATTAAAAGGGTAAAGAATGGCATGAGGAGACCTTGAAGGTCACTGTGTTCATTGTCAGGTGGAGAGCCATGCAGTGATACAGGGTGGTGACTCATGAAATGGGCAGCCCTCCAGATCCGTCTGTCCGTGGAGGGTGCTCACAACAGGGATCTTGTGCGGCCAACATGTCTAGGGTGCGTGGTGAAACGGGGACGTCCCAAGTGCCCTGCATTACATCTGTGGTGAAGCTTAAGGCTGTGCTGACTGTTTGTATCAGACATAATTAGTTTTGATGCCTTCGGAGCCCGAGTGTTTGTCCGACTGCAGTCATGTTTATGTCTGTAGCAAAAGCAAAACTCGGTGAATGTAGTAACAAACTGTGCTGTACCATACTTCTCCAAGGCACTGATGATATTCATATGTAATATAAAAGTAACTTTATGCTTTGGAAAAAATGTGAGATACATGTGTGAAGTTGATAAATATGAATGTTGTGTTTTGGTCTCATGATTTGGGTCTGTTTCTTTTTGTCATTCTCTAGCACTTACAAAACCCAGCAAATTTCCAGACGGCAGCAACGGAGCTACTGGACTGGTGTGGCGACCCGCGGGCCTTCCAGCGACCCTTCGAGCAGAGTCTGATGGGCTGTCTTACGGTAAGGTGCACTCCTGGGGTTCCAGCGGCACCACAGAGAAGTGGCACCACGGGGCTTCACGATCAATCCACCAAGCGCCGCACCACAAGACTGACAGCACTGACTGTATCACTGCCCACACTCTGCCATTCTCCACTTAGCTGCAGTGGCTGCTATTGAGTTTTCCATAATTTGTGTGAAAGAAACAGACGAGAAGACGTTATCGATCATACCCAGGAAGTCAAGAACTACTTTATTAAGAAGATCTTGAATTAATTGATCTTGATTTAAAAAAAAAAAAAAAACTTCCATGTCTGTTGAGAAATAGCAGCTCTGTGCAGTTCCTGGTGGTCTGTGTGCTGATCTGTAAATGACCCTCCTCATGCATCAATCTTATCCTACCATTTGGCATGACAGCAGTCAGGGAGAATAACCAGAAGTGCTGGTAAATGTATGGGAAATGAGTGATTCGTGTCCAACCTTGAAGCAATAAATAGTCTCAAAGTAATAAGTCTTTAAGGCTTTCCATTTCCTGGATAAACACATTTTACCACCCCAAATGAGCATTTAACTGTTGAATTATTCCCATAGTCCCATAGTAGTGACCTTTATTTTGGATTGTAAAACTGTTTGGTTTGTATAAGTAAATATAAGTAAAGAGATTGAGGACAGAGAAGGTTACTGTCATATCTAAGCAACAAAGATGTGATCAGTATGTTCCACATGTATGTACAGAGCGGTTCAGCATGCTTTTGTGTTGGAAATAATTTTGTCCATTTAATTTTTGGTCTAAAAACGTATTATTGGTGGTAAATTGTTTACGTAAAAATCAGATGATGTGCTAGTTAACAGACCGCGGCCTTCAACCCAACACTGCACACCACATAACCAAAAGACCCCAGAAGGAATGGAGTGTCAGCAGGGGAACCTGTGGTGCTCACCTGACCCCAGGGTGACTTGTCGGCCTGTGTTTCTGTATGAAAATCATCACCCCCCCCCCCCCCCCCCAACNTGCTCACCTGACCCCAGGGTGACTTGTCGGCCTGTGTTTCTGTATGAAAATCATCCCCCCCCCCCCCCCCCCAAGATCATGTCTTTAAGTACAAGACATGGCTGTCTTCCATGTTAAATTGTTTTCCACGGGCTGCCGAGTGGTTTTTGTTTTTTGACCGCATCTGTGTATGTTGTGTCTTCCTTAAAGGGCACTTTAAGTGATTTTGCACATTTCATATAATCGGTAAACTGAAATGCATATTTGTGTAGCAATCACATTATGGTTGGTAACAATGACAAAAAAGTAAATGGAAAGACCTGGCTAAATTTGAAAAGTCCCGCTCATAAGTTCAGGATCTTGGAATCTTTCTTTCACTTCATTGTAATTTGAGCGACAGTTTTTTTTGTTTTATTTGGTGTACCTTCATAATTAACTCATAGGGCTTTTGTGTTAGTGTTATATTTAGTTCCACATTAACATCTCACAATAATCAACTATCACCAAGCATAACTGGAACATCATCATGAATTATCGTGATGTTTAATGTTGTCAGTATAAACAGTCTAGTGCTTGTTTATGCTCAACTCATTGAGGACTTTTTGGTTTTTTCAGCTCATTCATTTGCTGCCGTTCAGTCCTTTTGCTTCTTAGTTTTTTCTTTTTACCAACTTTTTTACTGGAACGATTTGAGAAATTGTTCATTTAATATGTTTATTAATTTGTGTTATAGTGCGTTTGTTTGCTGGCTCGATCGCTGGTTATTTTGCGAACAGATGAGCAGTCGTACTATTTGTTCTGCTTTAACAGACTGTTTGTTTGCCAGCTCCCTCATTGATTAGGTCACAAATAAGACCTTGCTCAGTTCTTATGGTTTTTTTTTAGTGCTTTGTCTCATTTGTTCATTTGTTTATCATCTTGTTCCATGAGTAGTTTACAAACAAGACGAGTAGTCCCAAGTGTTGTTTTTTCCGTCCTTCTAGTTTTGTCCCATTCATCTGCTTGTGGGTCTGTACCCTGTGTAGAGTAGCACATCACCTAGCCAAGAAGCTTTGTGAGAAGTGCAACCCCGGGCTTCTGAATCTGACCACGGCTCTCAATGGGCCCTTGGCTTAGGGGAATTGGACAGTCTGCAGACAAACAGGCGAGTGAAGCAACTAAATGAATCTTTGCATCAAGTAGATCCAGTCTGTTTAGCTCACAATAAAAGGTCAGGTGAAAAGGACATATTTGACTATTCAGAAACAATCAATCAGTGAAGAAGACCAATTGCTGGGAGATCTGACTGAACTGCAGTCATCACTGAGCAGCTATAGCAGCATCTGCCAGCTCAGAAATAGCAAAAGAGCAAAGGTGATAAAACAGTAACCGTACAGCTTCATATGTAGTTTTCTTAAGGAAAGAAATACAAAATACAATGGATAAGCTTACTGAGAATGCAATGACAGTTTATTAATTTTATTTGATTTGTCATGGAACAGTCAGACAATTCCTGTTGTGACTATTTAGTTTACACAATATGTGATTTTTAGAGCAATTTTCAATTTTCCAGAACTGCAGTGTGACATGACAAATGGCATAAGTAATAAGGCATTAGAATAAGGGCTGGATAGTAAACATTTTGTTTTTAGGCAAATTTCGGAGATAATCAAAATGAAGAACCACGGAGATACCTTACAGAAAGAAGGAAAAAATGTAGGATTTTTGTGTTTAATAGTGTATATTTAATTAGCTTTGACAGATTGGTGAATTGCAAAATATATAGTGAATTTAAATTATTAATAATTTTCTATTGGTTTCTGTTTGTTTAGAATTTCCACACTTTGTGCTGTAGGTCAAATGGTTGAATAATTGCTTAATGCGCAATAGCAAGTGTTTTATTATTTGTGTTTTTGGTGTTTTGCATTTCACCATTTCAATTAGTTTCCTGCAGGGAAAATCCCACAACTCGTCCAGCTGCCTCCCTCATGAGCTGGAAGTGTAGGAAACTTACTTTGCAATTATTCCAAATTAAAAGCCAACACACACATACACACACGTCTCTCTCAGAATTTTCAGGGTCCCAGTTGAGTTTACTCATCCAGCAACAACCACTCCCTTTACCCCTGATCTCTAGAAGCAGCAAGCAAAGCTGAGAGTTTGTCCAGTCGATTAAAAAAAAAAAAATATATATATATATATATATATATATATATATATATATGTATATAATTATAATTCGTTTAACCAGATGGTATTTCTAACTTGGCAACTTTGTGAACTCACTTGAACCGACAAAACAGTACACAGATTGTGTTGTTTAGTATTGTGTGCTTTTGTTTTGTTTGTATGTTGCTCCGTTGTAGTTGCTGGTTTCTCTAAAAATTAAAGCAGAATTTTATTTTCCTTCCAGTTGGAATGTAGTTCTCTCTCCTGTGGAGCTTGTGCAGATCCTACTCTGGCAGAACACCTGGTTCCTCCGCTGTGTACAGATTTTGCTTTTAGCCACACTTCCAGTTGGCATGAGTACAAGACTCTGATTTGGTCTTTTAAAAGGGAAAAAAAGTTTGTTTAAAATAAAACCAATTATAATTTTACTACAGTGCTAGATATGTCTAATTGGCTCCTGGATCTGATTACAGTGATATCATATCATGAGTGAGGCGCACTGCTTTTCGTGAGCCTAGAATAACAGCCTCGCCCCTGTACGACAATGCTAATTAGACGACGTCCGTGCATATATCTTCCCTTAATGTGCGATTTCTAAAAATACGGCAGAGATATACAACCGTCCTCATTGGTGGTGTCAGAAAACAACTAGGCTGTATTTTCCAAAGAGGGCTTGGCTCTTTAAGTGCCGTGCTGCTTTTTCTAAACTCGGTTTTGGTAGGAAAAACAGACTTTGCCATTGGCCTAAAAAAATGTTCCTTCAGCAGGCGCCCGTCTGTAAGGTGTGCTCGAGGTCAAAACGATTGCAAGCGAGCCGCCTTTGCAGATAATAGTGGGCAGTAAATCAAACGAGTATCTGCCATTTAATCGCAATTTATAAGGCCTCCGGTGGCATGCTGGGTTTCACTTAATGTCCCCTCTCAGTGGGCACCAGTGCATCGTGGCGTCACATGGTTCTGCCTGTTATTTTTCCCCAAATGTCAAACCGCTCCGCGGCTGCGTTAGCTACATCACTAAGGCCCGCCGTTCCCCGGTCCTGTACATACCCAGCTGTGACCCCACATCAGTCAGAGAACCACGTGCAAGCAGGGCGGCCCCACTCCAACCTAATTTTCCAGCAACGCCTGATGAGATTTAACCATTCGGCCCGCTGTATTGCGTCAGCGTTACGCAATCGCACGGCGCAAGCTTGGTTTCGGTTCAACACAGCGTGTCACAAACGGCACCTTAACAAGGCTGTGGTCGGGCCAGCTGGGAACTATTGTTTTTAATTGTTCAAAGCATAATCTGCACATAATATTATACTGTATATTCATAATTGTAGTACCAATTTATAAATGTGCATTAACTGCTTAATCCTACAGTTATGAATGGGATAAAAGCAGGTTATTTATAGAGAAATCTCCATGATGGGAGGGTTGAAAAGAGAAGTCCTACACTCAGGTCTACCTTGTCTAATTCTGTGCTTTCAGTGGTTAGGTTAAGGGAGTTTACCTGTCCAGCAGGTGATGTGGTGGTTATGGTTTTTCTGTTCACTTGAACAACCAAGGTCTAATGGTACTTAAGCCATTTAACCTTTAACTAATATGCATTAAAATCACATTTTTCTCCAAAGCAAATTGCAGCCACAAGCTACATCCAGTGATTTACCTATTTTGTACAACTGTACACTTCACTGTACCTTGATCAAGGGTACAATAGATGATGTGGGATTTAAAGCTTTCGATCCCAAGGCTGTGATTGTAAACACTGCTCCACCTGTGGCCCTGTTGAAAATTACATAGTTTCATATATGGGTGGGTCATTGTAGCTTAACTTTGTAAGTTGCTTTGAAGAAAAACATTAGGTATATGAATAAGAAATATCCACACCCATGGTAGGAAGGTTGAAGATTTGATACACAGGAAAAGGGATGTGTGGGACTGTGTGGGGCAGTGAGTCCAGTATACAGTTCCTTATGAGAAGACCTGAGGCCAGGTGGGCAGGAGGGCTCCTGGCTTTGGGCTCTGGCATTCTGTGCGAGTGCCCCCCCGGCCCCTGCACACCACATGCCCCCCAGTGCTGACTTTGTTTCCTGTGTGTTTCCTCTACAGGTGGTCAGCCGGGTTGCGGCGCAGCAGGGTTTCGACCTGGAGCTGGGCTACAGGCTGCTGGCCGTCTGCTCGCACAATCGGGACAAGTTCACCCCAAAGTCTGCAGGTGAGTCCTGCTTCTGGCTTCCTGTATCCATACCGTGGTAAAACTCTTCCCGTTGCCCTAGACTTCTTCAGAGGCCCTCTTGACTTCTTTCTGCTTGAGTAATCCAACCTTAATGTCAGCAGTTAACATTTAAAACTGTGGTGAATTAACCTCATCCTGTTACAACACATCTGTTAGTGACTTTCAGAAATTGGTTATATGTTTTGAAACCATGTTTCTTGTCAATCACAACACGTTTAGGTGCTATAGCGAAATGTGTATTTAAATTCAGTAAACAAGTGTTTTAGACTTGTTCCTCTTGTTGCATGTTTTGATGTTTATGTTCTGATGACTGCTTGCCTTACGCGTGTTAATGTTACCAGGAGAGTCTTGGTTTTGCTGTCTTGTCTGAATTTCCGAGCCAAAATTTAGGTTGTCTGATTTATTCTGAAGTTTTTTTTTTCTTAAGTTAATATTGACAGTATTTAAAATAGTTTTTTGGGGGATAGTTTTTTTTTTTTTGTATTTCATGCATTATTGTGAAGTTTTGCTTTTTTGTCCTCTTGCTATAACAGCTTAGAGGATATAGAGTCCAATATTTAAGAAAGAGTTTGCAATTTTTCTTTCACCATTGTATTTCTACCATTTCTAAAAATTTATAGTGTCAAAGGTCTGCCATTAAAAAGTATTCTTTGTTGTTTTAAATGCTAACCTTAAAAGGTTTAAAGAGCAGTTCTTTTAAAATGTCTATCAAAGTGCCTGACACTGAGAATTCTGGGAGTGATGATGCAAGTTGGTGCAAAGTCGTCCTTTCCCGGGGTGGTGTGTAATTTTTAAGCGTTGCCAGAGTGCGCCTGGGTTTCCTGGTCGCGCTCTTTATCAGTTGGCTGTCTAACACTTTTTCTAGTTATCATTATTCTGCCTTTGGCTGACAGACCAAAATAGGAGCAGGACGTGATAAGCATCCACATTTACATTTACTTCCAAGCAACCCAAGACTTCCACTGTTGCCAGAGTGATTTTACCATTATACTATGTTCTCGCATCACGATCGCTCCTTGGAGACAGGAAAGTTGCAGGGCAGATGGTAGGCAGGTTCTTAAGGGCTTGGCTCAAGTCCCCAGTGGGGCCCTGCAGTTGTACCCTTGAGAAATAGCGCTCAGCTGGAATTCATTCACTATATATCTAGTTATAAGGGGCAGTGAAGTGTAAGTGTATGTAATGTGGAGGAAGGTGTGAGCTGAGTAGCTAAAATAAAAAACACAAAATTGTGTGGAATAAGGTATGTTTCTATGGAGTCTAACATCACCCCAGAAAATTGTGCAAATGCTCACATAGCAATCTGTTTTAAAAACTGAAATATCAGTTTAAATTTCAGCTTCTGGGACACAAGATGAAAGGTAGTCTTGTTTAAAACATCTGAAAGCAGAATTTGTTCAATCCTAAATGTAAAACCCGGTTTGTTAGGAAGGTCTCTACAATTATGATATGTACAAAAAGAGTGACCCAGGAGAGTTGCTCACTAATGTTCTCAAAAGTTATTGTTATGCATTTTGTATAGCAAATCCCACCCAAGCACTTGACCCTCAGTTTCGTGGAAGAAACACCCGCCGTGGGAAAAGCTACTGGAAAGACATTTGGTGTCATTATGCCCAGAATTCTCTGTGCATTTTCACTTGTGGTCGTAGTTAAAAACATGCCAAGGCTTTTTCCATCTGATTTTAAGACGGCAACAAATATTTAAATTGATTGTAAGTTTAAAAAGCAAAGACCATAGTAATATTATCCTTTGACACTTTCATCCTATGTTTTTTTTATTTTTTTTTAATTTATGTATTACAGTATGACTGATGCATCTGTGTTATGTATGAATTGTGCAAGGAAAATTATGCGAAATTTTGTGTGCCTCCAATTCAGTATCAGTCAAAAACAATAAGGTAATTTTATTATTAAACTGGTAACATTTAAGGTAAAAAAAGAAAAATCTCCTGAAGTGTCCTGTTCTTGTACATTTGTCAAGCAAAATTCAGATATATGTGCTGTGAAATAGCCATGTCAGCAAGGCATACAGAGACATGTCAACTTTCAGCCGCAGCACTCCAGTTGGAAAAAGCATAAAGATGAATGAACGTTTGAAAGTGCTACCACATGACCATGATTATAGATATCTCACATATGTGCTTTCATCTGCCTCTGTTTAAGGGGTGAATCTCTGCTGGATGGTTATTGCTGCTGCTATTGTCCCTTTCTCATACGCTGTAATATACTTTAATACTGTCAGTTTTGCAGAAAACCTGGTATTATATCACATCTCCATTATTTACTGCTATTAAGTGCATGTCTTCTGTATGTCTCTGTAAGTTGACATGCTGTTGATAAGTCTTTAGTGTTTTGCACTTTTTCAGAGCCCAGATTGTTAGCCAGGTTCTTGTTTTTTAATGGCTGTTTTGGGACTGATAAGGTGCTTTTCAGCAAGCTGACTGGTCTCTGAATGAGTTATACTGAGGTAGCAAAAAAGGAAATGGCAAAAATAATATGGTTGTATTTGTTTTTGGTCAGTTAGTGAGTGAGTGAGTCAGAGATGGAGGGAGGGAGGGAGGGATGGATGGATGGATGGATGAATGGGTTTCCCATCCAAGATGTACCCTGCCTCACACCTAATGCTTCCTGGATAGGATCTGGACCACCGGGACCCTACACTGGACAACAGTTTTTGATAGTAGATGGGTGGAGGTATTTGTTTTTGTTTTTGCCATGCCGTTGTTACTGTTGCTGGCCTCGCAGAGTTTCCCAACTCAGTAATTTAGTAAGCAGATTGAATTCACATTCAGAATTCACATGTATATGATCGAAAGAAGCGTGGTTGTGAAACAAAAGCAACCCTTCCGTTTCACCGCCCTGACTGTTTTTATTTCTCGGCCCTCTGTCACGGGGGCATCCGGTCCCAGACAGAGAGACAGCCGCACGGCGGCATGGTGCAGCATCCTGGGGAACCCATGCAAGAAGGTGGCTCTTAAAAGGCACTCAGCAAGGACCTGAGGGTAGGGACATGCCGCCAGCCCACCGCGCCACTGCACAGAGACCTTGGGTTGGCGAATCACGCGGCAGCCAGGACGGCGGCGAGAGGCCGGACATCCGATACCAGAGACAGAGACTCAGTGTCTGTGATATGCTGATGCTGCTGGAAACGTTTCAGTCCTGCGCCGAGTGAATCGACGCTGGAATGCGTTTGTTACAAGATTAGTTGGACAAAAAGAGAAGGGAGAGTAGAAGGTTTTAATTGAATATCGTGTTCTTTGCCTAATATTATTTCAACAATAATGTGTTTATCTTGTCTGCCTTGTTTCCTGG
This sequence comes from Arapaima gigas, assembly GCA_900497675.1. Classification (NCBI taxonomy): domain Eukaryota; kingdom Metazoa; phylum Chordata; class Actinopteri; order Osteoglossiformes; family Osteoglossidae; genus Arapaima; species Arapaima gigas. The sequence goes on along the minus strand of UFQX01000127.1, from coordinate 100,881 downwards.
ATGGTTTCCAGCATAAAGACTGCAATAACTTTTCAGGTCACGGCAGGAGTTAAAAACTTGTTTTCAAACCCTTAACCTAATTAGGGATTATGGGTAATTTAGTTTTTTCTGCCTAAATGTTGGTGTTACACTTTTCCTCTTTAAATCAGTTTTTTTGCCCCCAGTTCTCCATTTGTCCATGGTGTATGTTTTGCAGTCCAACATGGACGTCTTACTGATCCAAGCACACCATGAGATTTGTCAGTGTTAATAAAGACGGTGTGGAATAGAAGAACCTGTAAGGACCGCCAGTGATTTATCAGATATGAACACCTATAACATTGTTTTCTAGCCACCTGAGGCTTTTGGTAAATGTCCTGCTTCAAATCATAATTCTTCCTTTTATGAGGCCTCACAGACTCTTAATGGAAATACATCTATGGTTTCCATGTCAACAGACTGCCCAAACTCACGGTTCCTTTCCTGACAAAACAGACTGTACCAGTAATGGGCAAACGGACTGAGCTGGAGGTCAGGTGCGAAACTAATTTATCCCACATATTTATGCTCTCACGGTTGAGATGAAGCCTTGAGTGAGTGCAGTATTTCGTTCTTTCTAAGAGGCCATACTGTGCAAGTGCTTTGTGGCGTATCTCAAAGATTAACCTTCTGCTTGGCTTTTATTATGCATTTGCTGAGATTCTAAAACTTGATCTACAAAAATAATGAATGTTGATTGAAATGCCACTTAGACTATACTGTGGACTTTCCCTTTGGTGCTGGCTGGAGAGATGAGCATTCAACTCCATGTCATTGCTTGGTGAGTAAAACAACAGTCACCAAAAGGCGGGGAGTGAACAGTGGAGCCCAGTGATTTTGTCCAGTGACGAGAGCCTGGGACAGGTGTGTGCTCAGGTGTTTGAAATGCCACTCATGAAACTCCTTCTCTTGGCCCATGAAGCGGAGTTTAACAGCCAGTGTGACCAGCCATTCCTTTCCCCGTAGGCCTCAAGGTGAAGAGTGAAAGAAGCTCTGAAGCACACTGTTAATAGTTACACACCTTTGTTTGTGAGGTGGTTAGTGCCAAAGATTTGCAGTAAAGCCTGTTTAAGAAGCAGAAGATTTTTTTTCACGCCCTGCACTGTTAACTTGGGCTAATTTATGTAGCACTCCGGCAGAGAGCTTTAAGAGCTGCGGTGGTGCATATTCCTGGTCCCACTGGCAAACATATAGATATAACTCTCACTAACTCTCCTTTTTTTGCAGCCAAATGCAGTAGGACACTTTCCAGGGATCATCTTTTGAGTTTGAGTACACATTTTGCATGATATTTATGAACACAGATGATGCCCGGCCTCTCATTTCACCTACATTTTAATTTATAACCAGATGCAAGTGTCATAAAAGTGCCAGTAGGATCTGTTCTTCTGGGAAGTTGTGCAAAAAAGACAGCTCTATTATAATTAGAAATGTAGCTTAGGTAATAACTCTTGCCATTTTTTTTTTACCTGCTAATAGAGCCACTGGGTATCTACACAAATGTGTATATATAATTTTTTAAAAAACAAGAGCTTATTTAGCTATTCAGATTGAAACAAGGCAGTTGAAGGTATGTCTCTGTAAGCATTCACAGGTCTGTCTTGTAGAGAGAAGATGGTGTTGAACAGGGACTTTTGTGTGTATTCGCTTGGCCATTAGCAAGCCCACGTTTTGACAGGGCGAACTGATATTATTCAGAGCACGCAACAACGGGCTAGCCTTTGTCGGCTAGTGCTGGTGAGATTTTCAGGCGTGAATGTGCGTCAGTGAAAGGAATGCACGACCCCCGGCAGACGGATCCGCGCAAATTTCTCAGAGCGAATTCAGATCAGCTTTTGGGGTGTTAAATAAACGTTAAGCCCAAATGTTATGATTACAGTGTCATTTGTGCCTATTGTCATATTCACAGAATTGAAATCCCTCCTCAAGGCCATGCAAAGGTATTGTGAAACTGCATCCTAATAGCCATTCCCCTGTACGGTGTTGGTGATGTTAATGGGAGGAAAGTGGACGCTGGACTCTTAAATGTTATTTTTACCGAATTTCCATGAAAAAGCACGGCATGTTTCAGTTGATATTGATGAATATTTACACAATACAATTTTCTGCAACGCATTTTCCGATGCCCCTAAAAATGATCGTTTAGCCAAATCTTTTGTCCAGTGTGCCATACAGTGTTATGTTTGTGAAGCATACCAAACTGCTTACAGTGATCTACCCTTTTATACAGCTGGGTCATTTTTACTGTATGAATTCAGCATAAGTATCTTTATCAAGGGTACTACATCAGGAGTGGGGATTTGATCCTGGGTTAAAAATCTCAGCTTTTAATTCATTCCCTTTAAGTTTGGAGTACTATGTAATAAGTATCATCTACTGCTACTCTATAAATGTAAAATCCAAGTTTGAACTACATCCAGCAAAGGGTTCTTGTAGCCGTTCAGTTTTATTTCACACCTACAACACATGTTGTTTATGTTGCTTATTTTCTATTGGACAGATTTAAATGTGAAACAAAAGCATTTTTTTAAAGGCTGCATTTCCTTGTGTTGGAGAAACTAGTATCGTGTGCAAGTGAAGTTGAGCCTTTTGTAGGTGGGAGGAGTTGTTTGTGAGTTTGTGACCTCGCTGTGAATGGGATTAACCTGCTCTATTAATCCGCGATTACTGGGGCCGATCTGTCGACAGAGCACAGCACTGTGGGTTGAGCCATATTGTCACCAAAGCTGGAGAATTACTCAGCGTTCAAAAAATTCTTCACCCTCTCACCCCACAAGTGGTTCGTGTAGGAACAACACAGAACTTGGTGCATCGCCACCCCCCCCCCCCCCCCCCCCCCCCCCCCCCTTTTTTTTTTTTTTTTTTTTTTATTTTNTTGGTGGATCGCCCCCCCCCCCCCCCCCCCACAGGCTTTGAATAATGGTGCCCCTGGTGTGGATCCGAGCACAGCTCCAGTGCACTCATCTCTAAAGCGAGTGTATAGCCATTTGTCCTCCCCATTCGCTCAGAATGGCACATTCCACATTGCTTGTGCTTCAACAAGCAGAAGGAATTCCACAGCTCCAACCTGTAAAAGAAAGCTTTCATTTAAACGGGGGGGTAGATGTCAAACTTCAGAGTAAACTTTCCTTCCCTTTTGTGCATTATGCCTATGCCTATTGTTACATGGTTCACTTTTGCTCTGAAAAATATTGGTTCCCAAATAGCTCGAAATGACCGTTGGATTTATGTTATGGAGGCTGTGTAGTTTCCCGAAAATAAGCTGTTCTGTATCTTTTCATGTATTGAAGTATAATTTCATACAGTTTACTGAAGACATGTAAGTGAGTGGAAATCCCTTTCTGAGAATATGTGTGTGTGGCTATGAGTAAAATGCAATTTACAAGTGGTCAAGTGACATAACTTCAGTTTTGAGAGCACAACACTGCGGTTTTGAAGCCTGCTTGTGGACTGGTGCTCGATAAACATGCTCCCGGCGCAGTGGGGCAGACCCAAAGATTTTACCCTGTAAGGTTAAAAAAGTCAAGCTTTGTATTTTTTACTGTGTTAGTGCTGTAAGTAGTGTCCTAGTGTTGTTGTAACACCACCAGTATTATACCTTGACATAACATGGGTAAAACAGTGATATCATGCTGTGTGGGTGTTATAAGTACCCAGTGAGATATTGCCAGTGTTAACACGGTCATGTTCACGTGAAGCTGTTCTCAAGCTTTTGTATACCTAAGAAATTGCTGAGCTCTGTAAATATTTAAATTAATACAGTTTCGATTTCCGTTTCCATCAACTTTTAATATCAGGGGAAGCACTAGGCAGTTTTAGGGGTTTTTTTTTTCCTTCTTCCCCCCAGTTTGTTGCACAACATAACTGCAACTTAAAATTAAAATTAAAATGTTAAATTTTACATAGCTCCATGGAAGGCAGAAGCCAGTCCCAGGTGTATTTTTAATTTTTTTTCTGTAGCAAAAAAACAATTCAGCATGTTTTGATATGTATAACAATATTTTGATTTTAATGAAGGAAGAACAGTGTTCCAATAAGTAGTGGGATATATAAAGATAGACAAATAAAAGAGGAGCTGATGAAGATATCATTTCTGTCAACTTATTATCAACTAGGTCTTGTATCCTTTCTTTAAAACTTATGCTGCACCCTAATAGTTTTTCTCCCCCTATTAATATTTCACATTTTCTCTCACTCAGCAGCACTTGTTCCAGTTTCATGAGTATAAATGAAATATGAATTTTCTGAAAACATTTTTAGACATTGTCAGATGCTCCTAAAGCAAATAAAATATTGAAAAGAAAGCTTCAGTAAGAGGCACAGAAATCAGAATTCAATTCCGCATCCATCAAAGAGAATATGCATTGGGATGGGGTTTGTCACATTGTTGTCCAACACTAAGGTTTATTTGAAAGTGTATGTTTTTTTTAATCCTCTGCATGTGCTGTATTGCCAGATTCCACGTCCAAACTTGTAGAGTACTGCCGGATGTCCGTGGGTTGGAGAAAAACTGAAGAACAGACATGTTGTTTTGGAACTTATTGTTTTCTCTTTGGTTAGGGACACGCAGGGTTTAAGCTTAGTCGTATTTTTCTCTCTCTTCCAATATCGCTCATTGCAGACTGTGTTCCCAGGCTTGGTTTGCACACTGCAACTTATAGTTTTGCCATGGCTTTTCCTAAATAGAAAATAACATGTATTACTTAAAGCGTTGCTGGTGGCCAAGCCCACGTTCAAATGGTGGAACAACCATTTGGATGACGTTCAAGAGCGTTGCAGACGTGCGTGGTTTTTAAGGACACAGCTGCGGTGCCCTACAATGGGGACGTATTTAGGAAACAGCAACTTTCCAGTCCACTCTGTTTTTACAGTTAAGGTGACTCTCAGCTCACCACTACTGTACTGCAGGTTCTCTTTTTTAAAGTGCTGCTGGTCCAGTTGAACATGTCATCACCGGTCTGATTTTTTTGGCAAAGATCCATCTCTCTTCTAAAAGTATGTTGTAGTTGTTTAAATATGTAGATTACTGGTTATTATCCCAGCACCTGTGAAACAAATGTGATAAGATCAGCATCCATGTCTTCCTAATAGTTCCCAACTGTTGCTTTGCTTTAACTCTTCTATCCCGTTCATCACATACAGGTATTTCCAAATGTACTTTTTATTGTATATATGCAACAGGTTACCTCCATCTTGTGGCCTAATACTCAGAGAAATCGCCTGTTGTTCTCAGTATAAAAGCCTTCTCACCTGGTGTAAACAGGTGCAACAGCGCCCGTGTCATCTATGACAAGTCACTTCCAAAACTCAGCTCTTGGGGTTGTAATGCACAAGTATTGCACACAGTTTATAGTAACTGGCAAAAGTGCCAATTCACGGAGGAATTTCCAATGTGGTCGGTTCTGGGCATCTGGATGGCTTCATATCTTTCACTAATTTCTGTGCTTTTTAGTTATTACCTGTCACAGAGTTAGTTTTTACCAAGTTGACACATTGGCTTTCTTAAAATGCACTTTCTGGTGAGAACCTAATAATTCCCGTTATTTGGGAAATAACCTACAGTACACTCACTCACCATAAGTAAATACTGTCCAGGACCACAACTTGTGCTTTAAATACAGTGCTTATGTTTTATGAATAAATGTTATAGTTCAAGCCTGTATATATCAAAGTTATTTTGAAGATATGTTGCTAGTTGTCAATTAATATTTATTTTTCAAGGCTGTATATACTCACAGATTTAAGTCCTATATTAGGAATTTTGTTATTTTCTATGTGCTTTTTTCTAGATATATTTGTGCTGCTTCATGAAGGCACTTGCTGTGACTGTACACAGACACTAAAGTAAATGTCTTTAGTTGACAACAGACCAAAAACAGTGTCATGTGCTCGGGAAAATAATGTGCTTGTTGTTAAGATCTTAGAGACTGAAGAAGGCATGAACCTGTTCACAGCTAAAGAGATGTAAAACATTGTCATTTTTACATATCAGATTTGATTCTCTCATGCAGCTTTTGTGAAATTCCAGATTTAGTCAGCATTTTGCTGGTGAGGAAACTCTGGTGAGGTCCCCTGATTGATGTAGCAAGTTCACAGATGAATTGAAATGTTACTACCACTTTATTACACTGAGTACAAAAAAAAATCTGTCCTGATCTCTCCCCCAGCCCCCCTTTTTTCTCACTCTCAATCTGGTGGCCATCTTTAGGTTGTGGTGCAGTTTGACAAACTGAGACCGTGTGTCTTTATTTTGGAGCGTTCTGGGAAAGGAAGTGCGGATCACACCACAGAGGGACACAGCAGAAAAACAACACCGTCAGTCACGCAACATGCATGTTGTAGTGCTTCAAATGCTGCTCTGTGCCAGAGTTCTTAGAACCTATATGCTGTGTACAAAGCTGTGGCTCCCCACGGATTACATACCCTTTACTATAGACTACACCCATTTTCACCTCAGTGTCTTACACGGCATTCTTTGTTTCATGAAGTTGTGTCTTCTTTTCACATTTATTGACAGTTAATATTATTATTAACGGATGCTTTAGTTTAAGTCTGCTTGAAATGTTACAGGATTAACTTTACAATTATTTATTCCTTAATACATCAGGGGAATTCTAACATTTCAATTCAGTGTAAGTGCTTTGATAAAGGGAGCAGAATAAGAAGAACAGAAGTCAGATTGGAACCCCCGACCTTTAGATTGTGTGACAGTAGCTCCAGCCACTGTGCCACATGCTTGCTGAATAATTAATAGTGTATATTCAGTGCTAAAGGGATGACTAAATAAATGTAAACTTGCAGATTGAAACTTTTCTGTCCCAGACATAATGTGTCGTGCAAACTCGGCTCCCGCACTACAAGTTCAAAAAAAATAACTGTAAACAAATGTGTATTTCTTCCATTTAGGAATTAAAGCATAATGTTTACAGCAGAGGGTGATGCCTGTTTATGCAGTTTATGGGTGTATCGCCGTGTAATACTGCCATTCAGAGTGAACTCCTTGACAGGCAGTGTCCTTTTAATTCCCCCCCATACACACGCACACAACCACCCCCCCAGGCTGCTCAGGCCCCAGCCCTACACACCAGGCAACCACCAGACTTGCCTCTGAGCTCACTGCTCCTGGGCCATTAATTAGCATGGCCAGTTTGATGGATTCAGTCAACAGGCTGCGCCGAGTTGGGGGGGAGGCCGCCGTGCTCGTGGGGACACGTCAGTCGGGGGCAGTTTCCATCCACACGGTCCGGAGCGACTTGTAGCATCCTCCCGTGACAAAGGTTGCTTTAAATTAATTGATCGAGGCTCCTGCCCTGCCGCCCCCCTCGTTGGCTCTGGACTGGAGCCAAGATACAGTCTGTCTCGCACATTAGGCACCACCCCCTTGCAAGTTTGAAATGTGAGCTGCCTGCATTTTTTCCCCCTCCTGGCAAAGTGGCTGTGGCTGCTTGTGTGTGATGTGTGTATTGGGAGAAAGAGCCATGGATCACTAGACAGAAAAAGAAGATACATCAATAGCAGCTGCATACATCCGAGGTGAGGAGATAAGCATTTGCCTCTCTCGCTCTCTCTCTCTCTCTCTCTCTCTCTCTCTCTCTCTCTCTCTCGCTCTCTCTCCCCCCCTTTCTCGCTTGCTCACTCGCTCTCTCTCTCTCTTTAACCCTTAAACACAGCAGAAGCTCCTCTTCCTGTTCCGTTCCAGAGGCATCTGTGGCCGGCACCGGCTTTCACCGATCCAAAAACTGTGCCTCTCTCTGCCGTCCATCTCAGCCGTGTGAAGTTTTTTTTTTTTTTTTTTAAAGGCTTAGCCTCGCTCCTCCTGCCCGTTCGTCTCTGGAGCATTCGTAACCTGAGTGCAAAGAAGCCGATGGCAAGTACAACAGGAGCCCATTAGCAATGACTCCATCTGTGATTGCTTCTGCCTGTGAAACCAAGAGACTGGCAATGAATAATTGATGTGCATTGTGCAGTTGCTGGACAGGCAGAGAGGGAAGAGAGGGGGAAACACAGCAAGGGTGCCCTGGGAGAGGGAGACAGGAGACAGACACACAGAGAGAGACAAGAAGAAGAGGAGGAAGAAGAAAGGGAGGGAGGGAGGGAGGAAGGGAGGGAAGAGGAAGCTTGCAAACAGCTACCAGCTTCCATAGTGCTGAGATTAAGGCCATCCCGTATGCCTTTGTTCTGCTACAGCAGATTCCAGCTTAGAAGTCTTTCCAGACACATGAGTCCTTTTCTGTGCAATGAAGAGAGAAAAATAAGACAGGCTGAGGCATTGCTTGACTGGCTGTGGGTAAGTCTGTTGAAGGTGTGTATGAGTGTGTTGTGTGTGGGAAGGGGGTGGTCTGTGTGCCGTTGTGAAGACAAGAGTGTGTGGAGCGAGGAGCTTTCCAAAGGGGCAGTCGGCATTCGAGAGTCGGGGTATGGAGGAAAATGTGTGCTCTGTGAAGAGGGGGTGGGGAGCTGGTGGGAGGGGACTGCTTAGTAAGGAGTCCTCATTATGGTGCCCTCTGGGGCCCAGAGTTTAGGTGGAGGGGCGGGAATCCCTCCACGGGGTGTAACTGCTGCAGTCGGAGTTTGGAAGTTCAGCTGAGACCCTGCAGAACGTGCTGGATGGAGCTGTGGCAGCTGACGTTTGACCCACTTAGCATTCACGCAGAAGGGGTCAGAAACGGGCTCGGTTATCTACTGGAGATGAACTGACCTACCTGAAGCGGCACGTCAGCATCTCTCCCTGGTTTGACACTGTGAATACAGGCAGACACTTGAGCAAAGATGCCATAAGTTCCAGAAGGCCTCGCCAGAGAGAAGTCAGTTGTTATTCACCGTTTCAACCACTGTTCATGTTGGCAGGAGAAATCATGTCAGTCTCTTCTGTTTCACTGCCACAGGTCCTTTTTTTAAGATCACGCTTACGAGTTAGGAGCTCCAGATACTGCTTAGTGACCTCAGCATTTTAAATGTGCTGATAGAGGGAATGTTTGTTGTTCTGTTTCTTTACTAAGCACTTCAACCAGAGCGAGCATCTAGCTTGAGATGTTTCAGGGAAACTCTGGAGAAACCAAAAAATGTAAACTAGACTAGCAAATGCAATTTGCAACTTCACTCATTAATAACCGTGGCCAGAATTACTGTTTACACTGGTCTCCACATCCCAGAATCCTCATCAACCCTTTGTTTTCAGATCAGCTAAAGTTAATAAAATCCCTGGCTCGATTATGTAGTACATTGTATATTCATTAATTTAGCTTGTGCTTTTCACCAAAAAAACTTGCAACTATTTACCAGTTTGTACAGTACCTTGCTTATAGGTACTATAGCAGGAGATAGGTTTTGAACCTGAACCTTTTTAGTCTAATAGCAGGAACTCTAACCACTAAGCTACTTGTTGTGCTTTTATTTTAGTATGCTGTTTTCTCATTTTTTTTTTTTTTTTTTGGCCACACTTTCTTACCAAGACATATCCAAAGGGAGCAAGAATATTGGATAGATTTATGAGTTTGACTTCTCAGGAGTTCATCTTGGGATTTGAACCACTGTGCTGTCTGTTGAGGTTCTCCTCACCCTGACCTGCAAGGTGCCTTTACAAAAGTGTTTCCTTTTCACCCCGAGTTCCTATTCCAGTGCTGTTTGTGAGGGTGCCTGGCACATCGATTATTGCAACCAGCCGCTCCAGTGTAGCCGTACCATCCAATAACATCCATCCATTGCTTCTTCACCGGGATGCAGCACTCGTCTTTCAGCCTCTCAATGGAAGGTCTCTGAAGCTATGTGGCTAACACCACGTGGTATCAGGCAAGCAGCAGTGGCCCACACGTCCGTGTGCTTTCAGGTACATTAATGAGCAGGAATCTGCAGCACAGGAGTTGTTCGTGTGGATCATCGCAGTGGCGACTCAGGGTAGCACCCCCCCTTTCTGGTTTCATCCTGCTGTAGGAGAGAGACATGAAAGTAGATCACACAACGCTGTACCTTTCAAGATCTCCCCAGGAAACACAAGGGGTTGGAAACCCAGTAGCTACTGTTCTGATGAAGCTTTTAGTTTGCTGTCTTCCTTTCTAATGCCGCCCTCTTTATTTTCTCATGTTGAAGCTCTTCCCGGTTTTGGCACAGGTTTTACTTGGCCCAAACGTCTTTGCCAGTGAGAAACCTGTCAAAAAAGAGACCTAAGCAGCAGTTGTGTTGGCAAATGATTGAGTGCAGTTGCTCCCCAACCCACTAACTTTTGAGTAACAGTCTTTTCGCCAATAAAAACTTTTCTGAGAGCTGTTTTATATTTTTTCCTGAAAAGATAGCTGGTGTTCCAGTTCAAATCATGATCCAAAGCACATGGGGATCTCAAAGTGTGAGCCCTATGTTAAGTTTTCCACAAGTGTTTCAAAAGTTTTTCAAAAGACTGGCTAATGTGTAAAAGAAGAAGGCAGAAGATGAATAAGCTGTGGAAACCTCCGGCTCTGAGGTGATGCGCAGTTCTCTACAAATAAAGCAAAAAAAAAAAAAAAAAACCCGTTTTTAAAAAAAAAATTCTTAAGGGTTTGTTTCTCATATATTCTTGATTTGTACTGAATATTAGTGAATTTTGTGTGATGTTGGGGGGTGGGGGGGAGAAGGGATTAAGGAGCCACTAGTGAACATGACACCCTTTTCTTGCTCTTTCTAACCTTGTAAATAGCCTTGTAAAGGCACTTGGAACACACAGGCGTGTGCACAAGCCACCCCGGCTCACCAGAGGAGGGGTGGCTGAGAGTGAAAAGGCTCATGTCTGAAAAAACCTCCTCTGCTGCCTGCTTCACTGCAGAGCTGTTTGGTTTGCTGACACATTTATTCATTTTTCAGATGCTTTTCTCTCAAGAGACATCCAACTCTGACGGAACAAAAACGCATTTCACAAAGTTTTATAGTCACCGTTTTTGCTGGTATACACTGCAGGCATAGCTGCCTGTAGAATCGATGAAGCAGCTCACGTTGCATTCAGCTTACAAACTTTGCGAGTAACGCACCAAGTCTCAGTAATTCATTTTGTAAATAGGGGCTCAGCTTTAATTTGAGGTAAAAAATTGTGAGGGTTTGAAGGGACTGGATTGTGTCTGACTGGTAAATTTCTTGTGTTAGAAAGATGCATGCAGGGTGCCTTGGAAGGTCAGTATTGATCGGACTAAATATTCCTATGAATGGTTACTGGAATTAAGTAAATGGAAATATTATGCACTGATATAATGTGGATCAGGAGGGATTTTACATGTTGTGAGAGGATAGCAAGATCAGGTCCCTGGAAGAGTAGTGCACTTGTGCTCTTCTAACATGCAATGTATTAATGCACCAGGGGAAAGCTAAGTTATATATAAATGGGCCTGAATTTCATGCAAGTTGTACTTTAGTGGTTCGAGTAAAGCAGCTTTTCATCCCAACAAGTAGGCAGCACCACTCATCTGTGTTTCCCTGTGATTCATTTGTGTTCCTGTCCATTCTTGTTCAGTTGTACATCATCTGGAGAAGATTACGGAGGAGCATACAGACATGCTAACTGGCCAGTTGCAATCCTAATTGTGTGTGCTTAGGTAATTTCTTTTGAGCATTTTTCCTTCTGGATTCAGTATAGTGCACTGTGTAGCTAAAGAAAATGAAAGAAGTTAACGTATGTATTCACCAGTGTGTATAAAAAGCAACGTTGCAATGTATCCATTTATTCTGAATTATGAGTGCTGTTGTGCATGTTGTTCTTTCACATGAAAGTGCACAACTGTTGATGTTCTCTACACATGTAGTAAATGTTTTGTTGTTGTTGTTGTTAAAGTGTTTTCTGACGGTTGAAGCTGTACACGCTGAGTTTGAGTCACTGGATCTGCTGCTGCTTCTCCATCTGTTTCAGGCATTTCCACACATGCTTTTTTATCCAAGTGTAACTCCGGAAGCAAGATTCCCGGGTCGGTTAGTCTGTTAGCTTGGTGGTGTGGTCCTATATGAGTGGTCTTATCTCCTTGCATTGCCACACATTGGAAATTTGCTGCAATAATTTGTTAAATAATTCCTAATTAATTTCCTCCAGGGGTGCTTTGCAGTAACTTAACTCCAACATAATTACTGAACAGTATCAGTGTGGATATATCTGGGTGTTTGGATCCTCCCTTGTGTGGTACAGCAGTTGAGGAGAGAAAAGGTGTCAAGGCCAAATTACACATAACAGCCAACTGACAGGAGACATAGTAGTACTTGATTGTTCTCCCAAACTGATATAGATTTATCTGGAAATCTGACAAATGTGCAAGTGAACTGGAGTATTTCAGAGGATTGCTCTGCCATTTGCTCTGTCTGCACTAGAGTGGGTTTCAATACCCATTTCGGCCTGCCGAATTTGCCCCATCCTCCCCCGGTCCCTGTGGCTGCTTCTGTTGAATCCTGAGTGTGAAAGCTAAACACCAGTATGCTGTGCTCCACATTGCTGTCGCTCCCAGTAAAATGTTGAATTTAAACCCTACAGAAACCATCAGCTGCAGGAGATGTCAGAGTGATTCAGGTACTCTTAAATGTTATAGTATTAATGTCCAGCTTGTGAAACACATCAGCAAAGTACCTCTTTATGCTCCCATCGTCACCTGTGCCTCCATTGCTTTGCGTTCATTGTGTTCACAGGAGCAGAGCTACTTTAACTTTTTTTTTTGCATCAAATTTGCTTTTTTGCCGGTCATGGTGAGGGGGGGGTGCAGATGTATTCCATCGGCTGCTAAATGGTTGTCTGTTGCAGTTCTGCAGAAACATCATTGTTTAGATATGTAATTATTTCTCATTATTTTCTACCAGGCCATTTCTATCACAGCTTTGTCCATTTTTTTGAGATAAACACAAATTTACTCATTGTATTATAATTGCATAAAAAATTTTTTTTATTGGTGGATGAGTTTTTGAAACTGTAATTCTCTGTCTGTCTTTCTCTCTCTCACTCTCTCTCATATATATATATATATATAGCAGCTAACTATATATATATATATATATATATATTTTTTTTCTTCTTTTTTTTTTTCCTGTATGAATGCCACCCAACAATGCTCTGCACAAACTTCTTGTTCTTGACCCCTCTTTTTTACTCTGACATTCATCAATGCAAAAATACTTGAGCTAAATACGTTGGTCACAGCTGTCGAATCAAGAGGACACAATTATATTTTCTCATGTTCCGAAACGTGCTTAAGACGAATGCAAACGCAACAGATTGGCATTTTGACCCGGATGCAGCCGAATCGCCGTTCCTTGGCTGCCGCGGTGTTGGGCCGTCTGCGTCTCTCGCTCTGTCCTTCTGCTCTACCAAACTGTGTCGGCTCCATTCCTTAATTAGCCGGTATCATAGCAGACAAGAGCTTCGCTGCTGCCTTCCGTAATAGCAGCCTGTTGCTCGGGGAAACAATCTGGCTACTTTAAGCAGCTTTTTTCATGCCGCCGCCTCCTCTGATAATCTGGCGTTGGGGCCACACGCTCCAAAGTCTTGTGTTGTCATTAGAAATATTTCACATCCACGATGACTACAGGTAGCACACTTGGGTTCTGCTTGCGGCTCCGAGCGTTTCCTCTTTGCCAAGATTGTCGACACGTTGTTGGCGTTTCTTTTTTAGCTGACACAATCTTTTACTTTTTGGTTTCTGTTAATTTGTTTGCCAGTTACTGTGGTGTATGATTCAAACACTGCAGTTGTTTACCTCACTTTCCTTCTTTGGTGTTGGTAATGGAAAGAGACAGCAGCTGTTGTCGAGATGAAACAACCCCGTCGCTTATAAGGCTTTTTTTTACGAGTCAGACAGGAACGCCGCCATGGCGTTGTGTTCTTTTTTTTTTTTTTTACCGATGACTGTTAAGCTGCGACTTCTTCTGGATCTGAAAGCATCTTCTACGAGCTGCTTTCACACATAACAAGGAGCTTGCCGCCACTTGTTGAAGTTGTTACAAAATTAAAATGTAAATATCTAGGGTTTTTTTGTGTGGAGTTTTACGCTAAATCCGCTTATTCTTGCAAGAAGATGTGTACATTAACAGATTGAAGATTAAATTTAGGTTAGGGGGATTTTTGGATTGATGTGTAAGGAATTAATTCACAGAAGGGGGGGAGTGCGGTAGCTTTAATATATGCACACTCCCTGGGAATAGCATGTGGGCTGCCATATTTTTTTAAGTGGGAACCGCACTGTTTACATGCCAGGGGAGATTACCGCTCAATGCACTGCCCTACTTCTTCTGATAGGCCGTTGGGATCGTGAAGACTTCTGGAAAGAGACAGTTGGAAGCACTGTGTAGTGCAGATACCCTCTCTCATGGTGGGAATGACATACATGGATTCCCAGCTCCATCTGCTCCTTTATATTACACCCCCAGTGGTTAAAACAAGAGTGTAGAGTGTTATAAAATTCACATTCACTATGGAAGTGGGCTTGGCTTTCAGAAGAGAAACGGTACCCAGATACAGCAATAATTAAGCGCAGCGTAAAAGAGCAATGTCTTGACGTTTTATGTTTTTTGTTTCTGAACTTACCCGTTTTAGGGCTGTAAAAATGTGAAGCTGTTGCAGTTTTCAGCTGTTCTCACCAAACTAATTGACACAGTTCAGCACAACAAATGGAATAATTAGCCAGTTCTTTAAACAAACTCTCCGCTCAGTTTTTTTTTTTTTTTGCTGTGGGGACTGAGGCAGACTGGAAGTAATTTATTTTTTATTGTTTCATTTTAGCGTGCAGTTTTAATTCAGCAAACTTTTGTGCTTCTATACTGTGATACTGCCTTTTTTTTTTACCACGTTTCCTCTTACCTTCAGTAGCATCGTAACGGATAACTGAAAAATTATTTGCAGGTGAGACGCACAGAAAGCGTTCAGAAGTGAGAATACTCTTTTATTATAATCTCAGCTCTCGTGTTGAGCTCCTAGCTGAATCAAGAAGCTCCGTTTCCTCCCGTTTCTATGCTGCTAACGAAATAATAAAGGGCACTATATTTCCGCACCAGGAGCCCTCTATCTGCCGCCGTCGTTCTTCATGTCTCTTCACAGTGGCGTGGCCACATATGCTTGTTGCTGCAGTAATACCTCATTGGCAGCTGCGCAACGCTGTAGGATGGGAAATGGAGCGGCACCATGGCCAGTGTGGAGGGCTGCGTCTGAGCCGGGCCAGTATAGAAATGGCCCATAAATCCGAGCCAGGAAGTCTGCGTCTCCATGCGGTGGTGGGCTTAAGTACTCGTTGACATGGTTCCAGAGCCATCATGGCTTTTCAGGATGGAGGGAGGAAGGGAGGGAGACAGAGAGAGAGAGCTTTGTTTGAGCTGGCCTGGGAGCCTGTGCATCTGTATCACCTAAACTCGGGCCTTGAACAAACCTCATATGGGCCCAGAAGGCTGTAAAGCCTCCAGTGTCTAGGCGTCACTCGCAACCAGCCAACGCATCACATTTGGTTTTACTACCTGTGGCTTTTCTCTGGGTGCAGCAGTTTACAGCCCAAAGAAATGAGTTTCAGAAGGACTGGGGACTGAATTGCCTTGTGTGTGTGTGTGTGTGTGTGTGTGTGTGTGTGTGTGTGTGTGTGTGTGTGTGTGTAACTTTGCTCTTTTCCACTGAAGAGTAGATATTGTGTGTAGTTTAGTGTACTGTATGTACCAGTGGACTGGTTTTGTCAGCTAAATATGATTTAGTGAGATATTAATAATAAGTACTCTTTGATTTGTAGTTTAGAAATTAAACAGAATTAGCTTTTTAACAAATACTCTGTGTAGTTTGTTACATCGTGTCTGTTTGCCTCTAATAAAAATAATGCAATATGTAGGAAATGTAACAAAAGAGGAAACCGCATTTTAATTGCTTTCGGACACATTAGCGCATTGCTGTTTTTATGCTTTTCTGCATATATTAAACTCCTAGCGCTAATGTTTGTGAGACTAATATTTGTGCAAATTGCCTTCATAATTACAGAATCCAACCTTTTGATTTGATTGTTGCCTTTTATTGCACTATATTAAATACAGTTGAACAAGTTTGTGAAGCGAGTTTTGTTTGGAAATAATGTGCAGTTTGGATGGAGTGGTAACTTGCAGTAGTATGTGAATGAAAAGGGGATTGTTGGGAGTTGGACTCAAACGTTAGGAGTTCTTCAGGTTTTATCCTCCTGGTGTTGCTAGCAGCCATACACTTGGGTCTGTGTTGACTTCTTCCCTTCCTCCCCTCAACTCTCACTGACCTTGATGTGTTGCACACATGATGGTCTGTGTAACAGAGGCATCTGAGGGATCCATAGGAAGCTGCTCTTGTACCCTCAAGTAAGATCTTGACCCTGTTGGCACCAGTTAGGTTCATACCTCTATGAATGAGTAAAATGGCAGTAGATGGGATAGTGGTTAGAGGTGCTGCCTTGTTCACCAAGAACCCACCTCCTGCTGCAAGGTACTCAGTGCAGTGACAATTTACCCAGCTGGATAAATGGGCAAATAATTGTAAGTCATGCTAGAGAAAAGCATCAGCTTAAATAAATAAATGTACGTGTAAAGAGGTAAGTTTCTCTGTGTGAAAAGTGCAGTAGGCAAAGACAAAATATAGTGTTTGTTATACTAAGGTGTGTAAGTTAGGGAACAGCTGGAAAAGAACACCCCTGCAGTTCATGAGCACCACAGGACTTGTGTAAGTCACACTGGGTAAGGACTTCAGCTCCTAGTATGAGATAAGCAGGTGGTCAGCTATGATCGTGTGTCTCGGAAATGTGCCGTAGGATTAGTTTTACAGATTTTGTGTCCGGAATGTGCGATTTTCAGAAGGAGTTACTGCTGAAGTTCCCCTCAGCCAAGTGCACCCAATCACTCTGCAGAAGCAGAGGCCTCTATGTGTTTGTTCAGACTAAACATGCACCACATCTATGCCCATGTCAAGCCCTCAATCCATTAAAACCAGGATTTCGAGTGTGTGGCAAGACGTCATGGTGGACAGGCTCGCTCATTTGCAGCTGGTCGCAGCTTTCAAGAGTTCTAAATGTCCAGCTAGCTACATCACTGTTTGTATTTAGGCTCGAAAGCACTTGCTTTCGGTCAAGGGGCCGAGAATAATGAGGAGTCTCAGGGGAAGGTGGAGAACGACTGAATCTGGGCAGAGATGTTGGCCAAGTTTAGAGACTGGGGGCTGTGCTGTGCTCTGTGTGTGTGTGTGTGTGTGTGTGTGTGTGTGTTTGGGGGGGATGGTCAGACAGGAATACTTTGCATGGCTTTTAAGGTGATTTCAGTAACCGGGGCGACCGGGCCTCTTTCACAATGTACTTGCACCAGCAGGAGGGCTGCACATTCACAGCCACAGGGGAAAAAAAAGAGCGGCTGTCGAGGGCCCCAGCTGGCGGTGGCGTGAAGAGGTTCCCCTAGAAACGTTAGTGCACAGGTCACCAGGACCACTGAGCCACCGCCAGCTAGTAGCCCTGCAGCGCTGGTTGCCTGGAGCCCCTGTGTGGTGCAGGTGGATGCAGCTCCCCCTTCTGGGCTTTTATTGCATATGCTTAAGCAGTGCAATGGGCATACAGATCCTGGACAAGGTTTAATGTGTCTTTTTTAGGGGAATTTACAGTTGCATCTTATTGGCCTGTGTGCTGCTTGGTGTCTGAATGTCATGTCTGTCTAAGGAGCGTGTCCGGTGTGGGTGGTCGCGTGCAGTCCACGTGTTGGGTCGTGTACTCATTCTGGCATGCCAGGCAATGGCAAACGTTTGGCAACGGGACAGCACCAGGCAGGAGGCTGGTGCCCTGGGTGGATAGAGGAGCAGGTGCCTGGAGGGGGCGGGAGTGGCTTTGGCATCTGCTCTACCTACTGGTTCACTCACATCCCATCCTGCACTACCCCCAGCCCATACTCAGGGGGGCACACACTCCAAATTGGATTGGAGCGGAGCCTCAGCGACTTCTATTCCTGTACATCTGTGTGTATTTATAGGTTATACACATAAACACTTGTCATTTTATAAATAAATATATACACACCACCATGTAATTATTTTTATATATACAGCGTAAATATATGTACTTGTATATACATGCATATGTAACATACACATTGTTGTTAGGTTTGGGGCAGTGATAACTTAAGGATGAAGTTGTTTCTGTGTGTGTGTCTCCTGGAAGGACGAGAACACATCAATGAGAGGAAAATTGGATAAATGTCAAGTAACAAACACCCCTAATTTATCATGTCTCTCAAGGGTATTATGATACTAGGAAAACCTGAGGCTAAGAGCAGGCCACCGGGCCTTGTGTCCTCTCCCGTTGCCTTACTGCTGTCCACGGCACATGGCCAGCACCTTGCAACCAAAGACCAAGATGGCATTAGAGTGGAGCCTTCCCCATGTGTCTGGCCGTGTCCACTGCAGACACCATGCGGCTTTTCTTCAGATTCTAACAGTCAGCGGTTGCATGATCTGCAAGGTGTTTCTCGTTCTTGCTTCATGATGGCACGGATATTCGGTTCCCTTCACAACACACACATGAATGTTGGGGTAAATGAAGTGCCCCAGTAAGAGTGTTAGTTCACAGAATAAAATGCAACCAGATGCAAAAAAGGAGGGAAAACACCTTTTGCATGATTTATGGATCACTGGTGTGAATCTGTGGACAGAGAAGGATTCCCCAGGGTCCTGGCCTGGATGATAAGGGTGGGGGGTCTCTAATTCTTTTGTGTCCCACTGCCTGTCCTGTGTGGTATGGAGAGGCTGAAGGCAGCTGGAGCAGAGGGGTGGGGGTTGGCGGGATTCGTGGGGCCCAAATGTTGTCCGAGTTCTGCCCTGTTACTTGAGACCCCAGATTGGCCTTTGAGGACCAGCCCCTCTGAGCAGGACTCCTCCATCACGGACTTCACACGAGTGAGACACGACAGTGACTTCCCACCATCACACCCCCTACAGATGCACAGCTGTTAGACACAAAATGTCTTATTGTACTTTGCCTGCATCACCACATTACACCATCTTGGGTGTTTTAGTGTGCTGATAACATGGAGAGGGTGTTTTTTAGCTTTGGATGTAACATTTAAAAGCCATTTTCTTTGATTTTCTTTACTATGGTACATCTCCTACGAGCTACAGCCCTCAGTTAAACACATTCCCTGTTCAGACATGAATGGTTGCTGTTGGTTTACTTTCAGCCCAGTTAGGAGCTTGGCAGCTCAGAGTTTTGTGTCTGCGTGTTCAAGGCTCTTCGATCCTGGATAGTCTTTTTCCTCCGACCCACATTCCCGCCCAGAAAAGGACTGTCTGCTCTCACCGCCAAAGTGTGTGATGTAGCTGGCTGCAGCATGCTGCCTGTGTGTGCCCACATGCCGTGGGGAAGGCTATTAGGGCCGCATTACGTCAAGCAGAAACCTTTTCTGTAAGCGGAGCTACGCTGGTCCCCTGCGAGTCCCCCACACACGCACGCACACACAGGCACCGTTGCTGGGCCTTGCGCCTGTCTTTCACGCTGCTGCACCGCAGAGAGAGCAAGCTAAAAAGCTGATCAGTCACCTCGCGGCGCCAGCCGAGCCACACAGATAGGAGCCTCACCGCTGCCGCCACCCCGATCAATTCCTGGGAGTCAGTGACAGGCGCTATCCTGGCACCTGCCCCGGAGGAGGAGGAGGAACAGGAGGAGGAGGAGGAAGCCCAGCTGCTTATTGTAGCTCCCCAAATGGGAGGCAGGTGGGGGTAGCAAGAGAGGACTGCTGGAACCATCTGTACACGTCTTTTGTATTCTCCTCGTCGCCTGCACGCACTCACAGACGCAGTCGGCCTCATGTGCGCGGGGTTCAAATGAGCAGGAAACTGCGGCTTGCTGTACCGTTGTAGGGCACCTCCGGGTGTGGTGGGGTGGGGGGGTTATTGCAGGCTGACAGTCGTTCCTGCTGTTACCCAATGTGCCCCCACCCCCAAGAAAAAAGGGCATGACTGTGTCACCGAGACAGGAGTGTTAAAGTTCCCTCACTGCTGGTTTCCCAAGAACTGGTTGTTTGTTTTCGTGTGGTGGCACCATGGGGACACTGCTGGGGCACGCAGGGGATGGGGCGCACGTGGCAGGCAGGGATAGGGGTGGTTACTCTGGCCAATCCATTTAATTCAGTTGCTTCGATTTCATTGCACATACTTGTTTAGTGTGAAATGGAGTGTGTGTAGAGATGTTGAGTCAGATGGCTGCAGGAACCACCATCCCTGGGTTGTTTGTAGATTTGTGGTGTCCAGTAAGGATCTGCTGCAGAGACCTGCACTTCTGTCAGTTTGTCCTGTGTGATGACCCTCGCCTGCACTTTTTCCCTCCGTTTTTGTGTGTATTAAACTGCAGGCCCTGAAAGCTGTGTGTGTGTGTGTGTGTGTGTGTGTGTGTGTGTGTGTATGATCACTCACTGCTGTGCAAATGGCATACCCTCCTATCTACCTCTGCAGAGACAAGGCAGGCCTGGTTGTTCTCTCACTGTCATACTTGGGCAGCAAGTGGCTTACTGCTTACAGGTGCTGCAGTCTTCTCAGAGGACCTGGGATCAAATCCCACCTCTTGCTGTGGAACACTTAAGGTACTCACCCTGAACTGATACAATAAAATTACCCAGCTGTGTAAATTGGTAAATCATTACAAGTAGCATAATACTGCATGCAGATTTTGGAGAAAAGAATCTGCTAAATGAATACATGTAAATGTCACTGTCACTGCTGGCCCACATGCTTGCGGTGCACAGGCTGCTGCCACCATCACCACCTCTCACCGCGGGTTTAGCCGACAGGAAGAGAGGAGTTTACCTCCTTCGTCGCAGCTCAGGCACACGTTCCCATCCCCTCTTCACTCCGTCCTTTGTATCTAGCAAACGGCTGAGGATGCACTGCAGATGAAGAGCATATGATGTGACCGAATGTTTAGTGGCAGGCGTGTGATGCCACTGCAGCACCCGGTACTGAGATAGACAGTGCACCCTTGTGGCCAAAATATAAATGACAAGACTACTGCAAAACTTTGTTTCTGCTACAGTCTTTCAACTTTTGCCCATTGCTTGGAAATGGTGCTTAAGCTTATTGCCCACAGCATTTACACTAAGCATAACACCCGACAAAGGAAGGGCATCTGAAATGATACATTTATTATTTACTGATGGAGATGATAAATTCTGATTTTAAGAATTAGTTTTGATTTATAAAGGATGTGTGTTTGTGTCATCACAGGCAAGCCTTTGTGTGCGGTTTTGTTTGGGTTTGGCATTTGTTGTTTTTTTTAAAATTTATTTAATCATATTTCATTTCATACAGTTACTTCATTTTTGTGACTTGGTTTTCACGATGGATGAACCTGCTAAAATATTTACTTGTTTTCTCTTTGCAAAGCACAGTTTCTCTGTAGCCCAAACAATGTTGTTGATGAAAAGGTCTTCAGAACATGTTACAGTAAAAAGTGGCTATTTCCAGCAACAGTGCAGCAGAAAAGAGGGCTGGGGTGGGACATGGGGCTGGGGTTCATGCAGAAAGGCTTACCAGAACCTGGATCTAGTCTGGATGGGCCTCTTTATGTGGAGGAATTTACGAGTGTGTCCTCTTCTTGCTCCCCCCACAGCCCTCCTGTCGTCCTGGTGTGAGGAGCTCGGCCGGCTCCTCCTGCTGCGCCACCAGAAGAACCGGCAGAGCGAGCCCCCGGGGAAGCTGCCCATGCAGCCACCCATGAGCTCCATGAAGCCCACCCTCTCACATGGGTCAGTGTCACGGTGGGGGTCCGCCGCCAGTCCGGAATCGTCACCAACCACTGCGCACTACAAACACTCTTTAATTAACCCCCAGGCTTCGTGTGTGTGTTCTCAAAATAGAAGCTCTAAAAGTGCCATCAAATGTAGGGATCTTCTGTGTCCAAAATATTTTTTTTTAATTTAAAAACATCAATTTAAATATGTCATATCACTACAGTCATGTGTACACCCTCTTTCTATTCTCTGCTTTGATAAATTAGGACATGACATAAAAATAATCTGGTGCTCACAAGATTGTAAAATTTGGTAAAGCAAATCTCAAGTGACAGATAACACATAACAGATTCCACTATGTTACTATTTAGTCAACAAAAATAAGTCATGTAGGAACCATATGTGAAAAACTAACTATCCCCCATGATTCAGTAGCTTGTATAACCACCTTTAGCAGTAGTAACTTGAAGTTTTTTCTGTATCAGTTTATCATTTTGTTTTGGAGTAATTTTGACCCACTCTTCTTTACACCATTGCTTGACTTCATTGATGTTTGGGGCATTAGTTTAAGTAGAACTCTCTTAAGATCTGCCACAGCATCTCTGTTCAGGTCTGGATTTTGACTTCAAACACCTTCATTCTTTTCTTCTTCAACCATTCAGCCTGTAGATTTGCTGGTATGTTTGGAATCATTGTCCAGTTGCAGGACCCCATTTCACTCGACTTTTAGCTGTCAAACAGTTGGCCTCACATTTCCCTATAAAATGTTTTGTTATAAAGAGGAGTTTATAGTCAACTTGATAACTGCAAGGTGTCCAGGTCCTGTGGCTGCAGAACAAGCCTAGATCATTGCCCCTTCACTGCCGTGATTGACGGATGGTATGAGGTGTTTGTGGTAATTGACTCTGGAGGGGTTTTGCCAAACATGACATTATGCATTATGACCTAACATCTCCACTTTGGTCTCATCTGTCCAGAGGGCATTGTTCCAGACATCTTGTGGTTTATTTAAATGCAGCTTTGCAAACCAAAGCCGTGCTGCCACGTTCTTTTTGGAAACCAGGGGTGTTCTCCTAATCTTTCATGGAACCACTGCTTGTGCAGGCCTTTCCTGATCAAAGAAGTCATGAAGTTCATTTAATATGTTAACAGAGGCCTGTAGGTCTTCGGTTCTTTTCTGAACATTAAGTCTGACCTTGAGGTGAATTGCTGGATCTCCCAATATTGGGAAGATTCGTGATGATCTTGACTGTTCTCCATATGTGAATAATCCCTCTCATTGTAGAATTGTGGATTTCAAATTGTTTTGAAATGGCTTTATAACTCTTCCCAGATCAATGAGCAACAACAGTTGCTTCTCTGAGTTCAGTGCTGATGTCTTTTCTCCTTGATATGGTGTTAACACACCCAAATGCTCCAGACCACCAAACTGCCAAATTTCTGTGTTTACAGAGATGGTCACTCTTTGCAATGACCGACTGAAGTCCGTTTGAGTAGCAGCACCTGGCTCCCAATTACCATCTTAAATTCTGTGGAAAAAAGTATTTATATTTATAATTTATTTTAATGGATGTATAATTTTTCCCACAGTTTCTGCATTTTGGCTTAATTTTTGGGGGAATAAATAATGACAGTGAAATTTGTAAATGTTTATGTGACTGTTATCTGACGCTGGATTTATCTTATTATAGAAGTTTCTGGACAATTATTTCTGGCCTGTTATGCAAAACCATTGAACTTGCTTTCCTCTTGTGACTGTACATATGTCTGTCTGTCAAACTATTTCTCTGTTTCCAACTAAGGTTTATGACATATAAATATTAACAAACATCAGTAAGCAAGAGGCATCTGATCAGCTTGAGAAAGCTGATGTTGAGGCCAGTGCACAGTTTTCACAATTGGTGCTGCTCACCAAAACAGCAGAAACAGAAAGGAGAATGGAATGAAACTGCTCCCTCCACCATTTCATTCCAACAGAGTTAGGTATGTAGTAAGTTAAGGATTAAAAAACACAGATAAATCAAGATCCACAGCTGAAGTGGGAAAGTGTGTAACTCAGTGTTTATAATTGGGGTGGTGTGGTTTTCGCAGAAGTAATTTTTTTCTTGAAAACCTCACATAACCATTTCCTTTCAGAATCAGAGCTTGTTTTCAGGTCATATTTAACAAAACAAATGCAATCTTTATCCAAAAAAACAGGAAGGATCCTAATAGATGGCACTGTTAGAGTCCCTATATTGTTGGGTCATTTGTTATTTGTGGTATTGCTTTAATACACGGTAGGAAGACCAAAGCAGTGGCTTACAAGGATGACCCAAGACCGACAAAAAGTATGTCAAACATATAGAAATTTCTAGAGAAATAGAGGGGACAAAGACCTACAGTAATGCAGAGTGCCGCAGGACAAAGTAAGAGTAATGTTGCAGTGTGTTACTGGGATCTACTCTTATAAATGTGCATGTGCTAATATTTACATGCATGAGTAAACCAACTGCTACACTTGCTCATATCCAGTGGGAAAGCAGCCAGTCAGGAAGACTTTGTTCGCTACCTTGAATAGGTGCATTAGGTTTGAGCAGGGCCACGTTCCAGACTGCTGCTTAAATGGACACTTTGAACAGCTGTGATACGGGGTCCTCTTACTGGGCTTTCTGGGAAACGTCCATGTGTGAATGTGTTTGCTCTCATTTCACAGCGATGGGTCCTTTCCTTATGATTCTGTTCCCTGGCAACAAAACACCAACCAGCCACCTGGATCATTGTCTGTGGTGACGACAGTCTGGGGTGTGACCAATACATCACAAAGCCAGGTGAGATATGAGTGCATGCATTTCATTGCTGATTTCACCTGCAGTTTGACCCAATATAAAGCTGTAGGATGATCATTTTCTATTGATCCGTAACATCCTTTTGGCTTCCGGAACCAGGTACTGGGCAACCCAATGGCCAACGCCAACAATCCCATGAATCCCGGAGGCAACCCCATGGCGTCAGGCATGTCGGGGAACAACCCTGGCATCAATTCCCCTCAGTTCCCTGGCCAGCAGCAACAGTTTTCTGCCAAGGGAAGCTCCAACCAGCCTTACATGCAGCAGGGCATGTATGGGCGGCCCAGTTACCCCGGGGGCGGAGGTTTCGGTGCAAGGTAAGTGAAGACACACCTTTTGTAGCAACTCAGAGCCTCATCACAGACAGGAAGCATGCTGTGAGAAGCAGGGGGTCTGCTGGGTAGATGGGTAGCCTGAGGGAGCAGAAGGCCATTCTTCGCTGTTCCTAGAGAGGAATTAATGGGGCACTACTTTTGCCAAGCAAATATACCTCAAAGTCCTCAAAAAATTCACTTTGTTTAGGATGTAACAAAAGCTCTTGAAGGCCCAAACACTTTGGCTTCTTCTTTGCACATTAGAAATGCATCAGATAGACACAGGTTAAAAAATTGTGTGGTGTTGGTCTACAAAGTGGTTGTGTATTGTTTCTTTTTTACTTAGAAAAAATGGTATTTATTGGCTCTCTTTGGTCTGTGTTTAAAAGTTATCCAGGGGGTCCGAACCCTGGGGGCGGTATGGGTA
Source organism: Arapaima gigas (assembly GCA_900497675.1). Taxonomy (NCBI): domain Eukaryota; kingdom Metazoa; phylum Chordata; class Actinopteri; order Osteoglossiformes; family Osteoglossidae; genus Arapaima; species Arapaima gigas. The sequence continues at coordinate 75,622 of UFQX01000127.1, read as the reverse complement.
TTCCCCCTCACTCCCGAACCCCTGCCGACTTTACCCAACCCGCTGCAGCTGCTGCTGCCGCCGCCGTCGCTGCCGCTGCCGCAACTGCAACAGCCACTGCCACGGCCACGGTGGCCGCCCTGCAGGAGACCCAAAACAAGGATATGAACCAATATGGACCGGTAGGAACTAGCCCAAGGCTCTTTCACAGAGACAGTGAAGTCACCTCAGCCAACTTTCTGTCCGTGGCTTTTCGCAATATACATATTACAAGCTGTTAGAAGGCCCTTAATGTGCTCTTGGTTGTGTCCAAACAGATATTGATTGCCTGCTAATTTGGGGAGCTGTAATAAAGTGTAATATTGTACTGTAGTTGACTATGCTGTAGCGTGTCACTGTCAGAGGGGAACGTCCCAGCCATGGCTCTCCTCCTGAGTGCTAATTTGGCTTGCTCTTCTCTTACAGATGTGTTCCTCTTTCCAGATGGGACCCAGCCAGGCCTACAACAACCAGTTCATGAACCAGCCGGGCCCCCGCGGGCCACCGTCTATCCCTGGCAACATGAACCCAGCAGGCATGGGCACCGGCATGAACACTCCCAACATGAGCGGACCTCCCATGGGCATGAGCCAGCCTCGTGCCCCAGGCATGAGCCCCTTTGGGAATCATGGTCAGAGGCCACAGCAGGGCTATCCCGGGCCCCGGCCCCAGTCCATGCCCATGCAGACTATGAAGAGGCCCTACCCTGGCGAGGTTAGCACACTCTCCCTGGAGATAGGGAATAGATCCTAGTCAGCATGTCGATGTCTGTCTTATGTAGAATCATAATCCAAAAGCTCATGATTGTTTGAATTTGCTGTAGTTCTACAGCCCCTGGATGTTTGCAGCCATTAACGTGCTTGACAGCGAAAAAAGAATTGAATCACTCATGTTCAGTGGTTTGCGTCTGCCAGGCTTCTAACTTTGGTGTTAAAAGATCCCTCTCTCTTCTGTTCTCATCAGCCGAATTATGGAGGCCAACAGTACGGACCAAATGGTCAAGGGTTTCCTAACCAGCAAGGGCAATATCCCACTCCAAATGCCCCCAGGCCACTTCCATCTCCAAACTACCCTGCACAGAGGATGCAGGGGCAGCAGAACTCAGGGCAGTACCCACCGCCCAGTGTGGCCATGAGCCAATATTACAAGGCAAGGCTGCCGTCCACCTCCCCGTTTCTCTAATCACACTTAAAACACAAGTAATCTAGAGTTCCCCAGCATCTCAACTGTCATTTTTGTTCTTTTTATATTTTCAGCAAGAACCATTCAATGGTCAGAATAACAACTTCTCTGGGAGTGGATATCCATACAACCAAGGAAATCTGAATGGGGTAGGTGGTTTCCAGGGGGTTGGTCCTGCACGCTGTTCACACCCTGCCATTTCACATAAGATCGATTGGGTAGATGTACGCCAGCTGTTAAACATTTCCACTATCTCTGTCCACAGCCTCCACGGCCTGTGGGTAACTATCCCCACTCACCAGTGCCAGGGAACCCTACACCGCCCATGACTCCTGGCAGCACCATCCCCCCCTACCTGTCGCCCAACCAAGACGTCAAGCCACCATTCCCTCCAGAGATCAAGCCCAATATTACGGCACTTCCACCACCTGGTGAGGACTTTGGGACAATAGCATTTGCACATTTTTACTTTTTATTCGCCTTTGTATTGGTATTTTAACCCTGACTAATTTTACTGTTGTCCCTCCCTTCTGTTCTCAGCCAACCCAAATGAGGAACTGCGGCTAACTTTCCCTGTTCGGGATGGTGTGGTGCTGGAGCCCTTCCGACTGGAGCATAACCTGGCCGTCAGCAACCACGTCTTCCACCTCCGACCCACAGTACACCAGACGCTCATGTGGAGGTCAGTCGTGTCCCGCCCCCCCTCCACAGTCCCCACCCACAACTTCTCAAAGCTACTCACCATCAGAGCTTTGACGGTAGCTTGGAACTAACTGTGCTACAACTGTTTGGCTATTCAAGCGACTATCTTGGGTGAAGGAAAGTGTTAAACTGTGGTTTCCATCAGGAAACTTCACTTGAGCATCACTTGCTGCCCTGCTTTACACTAATCTAAGCAGGCAGACGACAGCCTGAAGTAAGTGCAGGAGCAGGAAAATTATTGCCAGCAAATAGCCCACAATGCATCACTGAGATTTACTCGGGTGTGTGCCGAACTGGTTTGGGAAAAAAAGTGCTCCAAATGATTAAATTCATCTAACAAAAAAATACATTTCATGTTAGCTGTCATTTTTTCAGTGGAGTGTTTACTGTAAGTATAATAAGTAACACCAGTACAGAACTGCTTCAGCTCTCTTAAAGACCCAGTACAGACTTGACATCTGACAAAAGACTTAAATATATAGGCAGAACTGCAGTGAAAAATTAGATGCTCTAATCTTTTGCTTAGCTGGCTTTTCTGTGGTAGTTTCAGCCAAAAAACATAGGCTAACTTTTGGGTTTGCGCTTTAGGTCTGACCTGGAACTGCAGTTTAAGTGCTACCACCACGAAGACCGGCAAATGAACACAAACTGGCCGGCATCAGTGCAGGTGAGCGTGAACGCAACACCGCTCACCATTGAGAGGGGCGACAACAAGACGTCCCACAAGCCCCTGCACTTGAAGCACGTGTGTCAGCCAGGGAGGAACACCATCCAGATCACAGTCACAGCGTGCTGCTGTGTGAGTAGCACCCTCCCTTGCTCCGGATGCACTATCACTTGTTTTCTGCAACGCTGCTAGCGGACCACAACTGAGACATGTCCCTTTTCCCCTGCAGTCGCACCTGTTTGTCCTGCAGCTGGTTCACAGGCCCTCTGTGCGCTCCGTCCTCCAGGGCCTGCTAAAGAAGAGGCTACTGCCGGCAGAACACTGCATCACCAAAGGTACCTCCTGTGACTGGGCCTCCCAGCTTCTCCAGTGCCTTTCAAAACAGCTTGAGGCCACCAAACACACACTGTCTATCTCTCGCCTCCAGTCAAAAGGAACTTCAGCAGCGCGGCGGCGTCTTCTGGGAATGCCACGCTCAATGGAGAGGATGGAGTGGAGCAGACAGCCATCAAGGTGTCCCTAAAGTGTCCCATCACCTTTCGGCGCATCCAGCTTCCAGCGCGAGGGCACGACTGTAAACACGTACAGGCAAGTACCTCCCCTCAACATGGCCCCCACCTGCTCCAAGCAGAAAAATGTTTGCCCCACAGAGACTCCTCAGACCTCCCACAGCACTCCAATTCATTCTCCTGTCTCTCGCCAACAGTGTTTCGACCTCGAGTCCTATTTGCAGCTGAACTGTGAACGGGGAACGTGGCGATGTCCAGTATGCAAGTAGGTTGGCACACTTACTGCAGAGCAGCATCTGCTTCAGTGAGTCTTTCATTGATCTTCACAAACCTTCCTGTTGTGTGTAAACTCATTATGTTCACTCTACCCCCTAGTAAAACAGCATTGTTGGAGGGCCTAGAAGTTGACCAATACATGTGGGGCATCCTGAACGCCATCCAAAAGTAAGTGTCCTTCACCAGCCTTTTTAACAGATTTCTCAGCATCTCCCATGTTACTATGTTGTGTGAGTTTTTAAAAAATATATAAACTCTTCTCACCTGCGTTCCATAATACCGTTTACCTTCTCACATGCAGCCTTTATCATTTACGGAAGACGAAGTCATCGTTTAGTTGTCTTTTTTCCTTCCTCTAAGCTCCGAGTTCGAAGAGGTCACCATTGACCCGACGTGTAGTTGGAGGCCGGTTGCAATAAAGTCAGACATCCACATCAAGGAAGACCCAGATGGACCACTGGCTAAGAGGTTTAAAACCATGAGCCCCAGCCAGATGATCATGCCCAATGTGATGGAGATGATTGCTCAGCTAGGCCCTGGGCCCTCCCCATACTCATCATTACCTCCCCCTCCTGGTGGCCACAACAGTGACTATGGCAACCAAGGTAATTGTCAGCGTACAGGCTAATTCCTCATCTGCATTAAAATGACAGTTCAGAGTGTTTTCTGTCTTTCTGTTTATTTCTCAGCATTCCTCACATCTTATTGTACAGCCACTTTGTGGTATAAAACATTTAACAGTTTTGAGGTTTTTGATTCAATATATTCTTATGGAGACCTTCTCACACAGTCACTCAGAGCACTGAGTAAAAGATTAAAAAAGCAGAACAGATGTAGCACATATAACGTAAGCCTACAGATAAAAAATTAGCTATACATTTAATAGCAAGAGGATCTATACTAGCTAGAAAAGCAATAAAGTAATCCTGCTATCAACTGAGGAGAGGAAAACAAAAAAACCTCCTGCCAAAAAAGCAAGGGAGAAAACTAAACCTCTTGGGGTTCAAGTGCCAGTGACAGCGCCCCAGCCCCCTTGGGCACTGAATATGCCAGTAGTTACAGCTAGGAAACACTATACTGCTGTTATACAACATAGTTTAAGGCACTAGAAGCTAAATAAATTGACGTTGCCATGTTTCAGTTGTGTCCTTTACCGCCGTTCTGTTTGGTAGGAAACAATTACCAGGGGCACGGAAATTTTGACTTCCCCCACGGTAACCCCAGTGGTGCCTCCATGAACGACTTCATGCACGGACCCCAGCTGTCTCACCCACCCGACCTGCCCAGCAGCCTTATGAACCCAGACAAACCCCTGAGTCACAACATGCCCGACACAGTGAGTGACCACCGGCCCCTGTCATGAGCACAGCGTTTCCATAGCAACCATGCCCGCCGGCTTCAAGTTTGGGAACCTGCTGCTTCTGTTATGCCATGTACCATGTAACCCTGTGAAGGTCTTTACGAGAGAGGGAACTGCTTGGAAGCGTAATGGCCCACTCCTTTATCACAGAAAGCTTGCAGTGTTTATATCTGTCAAAGCTTTATTTAGCCCTCTGTCCAGAGGTCCAAAGTGAAGGCCAGAAACAAGCTATTAATAACTTTCAAAGTAAATCCTGAAGAGAACTGTTTGTGTGTATAATCCTGGGATGGAATCATGGGAAGAAATGAGCTTGTTTGTCTCACCGGCTCTGGTGCTGGCAACAGCGAATGGGTTGGATGTGTGTAACCTGTCTTGAACCCAAATCAATAGTGTGCGGCAGGGCAGAGGGACAAGCTCCGCACATGTCTGCTGGGGTTGAAATGCTGGTCACCACCTGTCGTTCATGTCTCTGGGTAGAGATGACAAGTGGGCTTATAAAGGACAGAGGGTCGCTGTGAGGGCCAGTAGACAAGGTTCTCCCCCTCTCACTCTCTCCTTCTCTCCCTACCTCCCTCACTCACTCCGTCAGGCGGCGGCTCTCAGACCCGTCTCACTGACAAGTCTCCCCACTTCTCTGCAACCGGCAGGCGGAGTGGGATGGGCATGTAAAGGGGGGGGCTCACTCTCTCTTCTCCCGCTTCTCCTCCTTCGCAGATGCCTCCTCACCCTGTCAGCACTGATCAGTCCCATAGCTCCACGCAGCAGGGCTTGCACGTGCCTCCTCACCCCAGCAGCCAGTCAGGGCAGCCATTGCATCACAGTGGTGCGCCGCAGCCCCCCCGCCAGCCCCCACCACCACAGCCCGGTGCTAACAGCCATCCGCACGGCGACCTGACCTTTAACCCCTCCTCTGCCTTAGAAGGTCAGGCTGGCGGGCCGGTAGCCCCTGATATGCCGGAGCCCTCCTTGGATGTAAGTGTGCGCTGGGCCTCTGGGCCAGCTGGGCACATGGTACTGCTTCTCTCATTGCTTCACACTGTCTACCTTATCACATGCAAGCATTATGGCTTTTTTTTCTTTTTTCTTTTTGACTGCCAAGCACTGTGCGAATTAACATCAAAAAGATGAGCTTCCTGATCGTAGTGATAAGGAAGAACCGCACCAATAGTTGACTAAACACTTCTGCCAGGGAGCTGTGTGTCGCTGGCTCTTTAGCTCTTCACTGTTTTGGATCATTGTGCGTTTTAGACAGAGAGAGCATCAGAGCCATAAATATTAACATCTTACAATTGTTGTGCATGTGACTGCTGGCCCCATTAAATAACAAATGACCTGAGCTTTATTTGTGCTTGGCCTAACAGCTTCTGTCTTTTCTTTCTTTCACTCCTGTGTTTGAGACAAAGGGAAAAAGTTCCATCCAGTCACATCTTCTCACTGTGACCCTGTTTCCCACCCCACAGCTCCTTCCAGAGCTCGCCAACCCAGACGAGTTGTTGTCGTACCTGGACCCTCCGGACCTCCCAAGCAATAGCAACGACGACCTTTTATCGCTCTTTGAAAACAACTGAGGCCAACTTTTCTCCAAAAGCAAAATAAGTCGGACTGGCTGAAGTCAACAGCTACTTAGTACTTGACAAACACAAAGATGCACTCCCTTGCTCTTCTTCCTCTTGTAAACATCCGATTCTCCCACTCAGATTGACTGAGAGTTATTGTAAACACACAGATATGACAGTCCTGTCGGCCACCGTGCACCAATACCTTTGAACATTCACAAACTGTGCAGCTATGTTTGGTTCATTTTTATGCCACACACAGCGTTCTGTGTGAAAAGCAGAAAAAAAATGTTGTAGCATTTTTTTAAATTCTTGTTTTATTTGCATTTAGAAGACATTGAAAGGAAAAAAAACAATTGCCGATTTAGGCCAGTAGTCTGTAACCCCTTTGAACATTGGTGTTCCTGACTATGAAACCGTGGCTTCATATTTTTTTAACTAGTTAATAGCACTGATTTCCGTCGACGGCCAGATAAAAGCACAAGAGATTATGACAAACCGTAATATAATAAGAAAACACTGCTAAGGGAAGAAAACTTGTGATACAATCCGGAGGGTGTGATGCCCTTTTCTTTATCGCCTGAATCTTTTTCTACGTTCCCAATACAAACAGATGGAGTAAAGTGTTCAAAGGTTTCAATAAGCTCATTTTCATCTGTAGATAAGGGAAAAAAAATCTATGTTTCTGAGGATTTGTGTGTGTGTGTGTGTGTGGGTTTTTTTTTTCAATTTTTGTCATACGCAAGGCCATCATCACTGAATGAGAGAAGAAAAATAAAAAATGAAAGAGTCAGGTTAGGGTTTTGAAAGTTCTGAGGGGATCTGATCTCCTATAGCGGCAGGCACTGAACACACACACGTGCAGCTCTCTCTACACCTGAACTGGGCATTTATATTCCAAGAAACACAGGTTTTTACACAGGTACAAGACTGTTACCCCTGCCTTACCTGACAGGAGAGCTCACTGGTAAAAAGGAGGAAATGGGCCTGAGCCCCGCGTTGCTCATGTGACCATTATGTGCCGTCTGTCCATTTCTTTTCTCTTTCTCCTCGACAAATTATGTACAGTAACTGGTATACGACGTGCATGTGTGCCAACTTGCCCTTGTTTAGTAACGTTCCAAAGTAGAGTGTGTGTTTTATCACAGACTTTGACAGTTTTTTTTTTTTTTTTTTTTTGCTTTTTTGTGTAACACTAACTTTCCTTTGAAGGAGTACTTTATCATATTCATCCTATATTGTCCAGTTTGTAATTATTGTTACTTTATTTGATCGCTCTTCTATTTTGCATTACTGCAAATGCATTATGGTTAATAGTCATTGGGAAATTGCTTTATGTCACCAAAGTTTGGGAGGGCCAGAGGGGAGGCTACCCGCTCACACCGAAGCCCTGGGAAGAGAAATGAATAATTTATCACTTTGTCGAATCACAAATATATGCTAACCCCTGATGTTTCTGTGTAGATATTTTATAAAGAAATTCTGGAAGCATCTTCTGGAAATATGGTCAGCACCGTACAGCATTTTTCCATGTTATTTTTTTCAATTTCATTTTAACTGAAAACCGCTGTTAATTATGCAAATGTATTATTTTTTCAAAAAGCTATTGTAAATACATTTGTGAATATTTTAGTATTGTCTTAGATGATATTAATCCTTTTCATAATTGGTGTTTGTTGTTTTCCACTACTTGTCTATGAACAAACTAACCCCATCGCCACCCACCCCTCTCCCTCCACCTTAATATGAGGTTTCTTCTGTGGAAGAGAGAACCAGTGATATTGTCTGTCATATATGTAGCTCTTCTTATTTTTTTAGTGTTTTCTCTATGTACTTTCTTTCCCCAGTACACTTGTAGAATCAGCTGGAATTTGCAGTTGTCTCTTCAACCCTTGTAAAAACTTTCCCCCATTAAGGTTGCTTGACAAAAAAGAGGAGGAGGGGGCACATATTTACTGTTTATATTGTAATGTTCACTGCTTTAATTCTTCCTGTTGTTCAAAGGCTGTGTGGATAAATTGATCTGTTCTGTCTCTAATTGCCGTCTTTTACGTATTTTATCAAGAACAAAAACACTGGCGTGATTTGGACCGAAATGATGTCATTTGTCAGTGGCCATCGGAATAATGAAGGGAGCCGTGGCGATGTGGGAATTGCCGTTGGTTGTCAACATGTGCAAGTGACATTTTAAAAATGTATCACAGCCTTACGTTAAATAAATCTATATATTATTTTTATTTTTGTTATAGAAAATACAGCTTTTGTAAAAGCTAAAGATCATTTGAAATTTGTATCCCATTTCAATTATTGTTTTCTGCTTTTGTAAATTATTTTTTATATGTTTTCTTTTCTAATAAAAAGTAAGGCTAGTAATCTTTTGATTTGGTTTAACCCAGTGTAGCTATGTATGTATTAAAAAAAATGAACAGCTAATTTCTGTTTTATAAATTATAAGGCCTTTGGGTGTTATTGTTGTTCCAGTTTAATGGGGGGAAATGATTAGAAATAGCTAACTGGTGCTGAGGTAGCAGCTAAAATTACATATATCCATCACAAGTTTAAAAATATATATATATTTTAAACATGCACTGCCACACCATTTCTTTTTTGTATATAAGTAGACATATTTGCAAAAGTTAATATTTCACAGTTTGCTCACGTTTATGTATGAGCCATTTCCATGTATTAGGCACCCCTGCATAGTGTAGTTACACAATCATCTACGAGGAAAGTTTTGACCCGGGAAAATAAAATAGAGAGAACTCAAAAAGAAAGCAGGGGAATGACCCAGCCAGTTGGCCCCCTGGGCTCAGCCACAGGACGAGAACATGCGAGAGTGAGGAGGACCTAAGGGAAGTCTGTACATATGTAAATAAGTATATAGAGACATGTTAACAGAAATGTATTCATTTTCCCCGGGAATGTGCATTGTTTATTTTTTTTTTTATTTTTTTTTTTTTTTTACGCTTGCCCACCCCATCAGAAGTGACTCAGTATGGAAAATGAATCTTGTTTGTTAGTGTCTGTGAATTCTCTAAGCAGTTGTTCCCTTCTGTAACATAACTCTGACCTCTCTGATGAGGCCAATTGGGGAAAGAAAAACAATAATTTTGTTATACCAACATGTAATAAGAATTAGCCTATGTGTATTAGTCTATCACCTGTGTATTTTTAAGGTGCTACAAAAATATTAATGAAGAAAATACTGGGGGATGGTTGGAGGGAGGGGGAGGAGATTAGGAGCTGGGGAGGTCCAAAAGATTGTAACCAAATCCATAGTTTGTACAATTTTTGATATCATGATCAGACAGAAAAAAACAGAGTAAAACTTAAAAAGGTACAATCTAAGGTGATTCATGCAAAGTGGCCATTGTCTTTATGTTTGTACATTGTATGTACAATCATTTCATATTCTAAACTGGTCAAAAAAAATAAACTAATTGTGATTTTTAGTCTTGCAGAACTGTATGTAGTTAGATGATGTGACAACCTAATATTTATCTAATAAATATGTATTCAGATGATACCTGTATTCTATTGTCTCCATGTGCTTCTTTAGGAGTAATTATGCATGATATAAAGTAGGTTTTCTCAGGTCAGCTGGAGGACTTGAAATGGGCATTTATATTCAGCAAAACACAGGAAGTTGTAAGAGCATCTTTTTGGGAGTGTTAAAGTAAATATGCAGCTTATGACCTCTAGTGTCTAGGGGTGTGACATTAAGAAGTTTAGAATGCTGTGCTAAGACATTGTCTGCACTTTTCTTGTGCTTCATCTCCAAATTGAAACTTTGCATAATCAGAGACCAGAGGCGCTCAGTCTGGTCATGCATTTGGGAAAGGAATGTTGAAGGTTGTGGTCTATATACACTATTACAGGCAAACTACTAGTCCCAACAAACCTCTAAATGTTGCAATGCCAGCAGTAAAGGTAGAGCTTCCTTTTCTACAGTTGAGTAATTCATCTGAGGTTTATTAAATCTACAGAAGTAATACACAGGGTGGTCAGTGATGAGCTTGTCCTCCTAGAGCAACACAGCACTTGCATCTACCTCTAATTTAAACACCAAAGTCTGGTGCTGCATAGGAGTGCTTTGACACTCAAAAGCATGGTGCCAGTCATTGGACCATATAAAAGATTTAGATGGGGCCAAGCAAAGTACTGACAGGGTGAATGGTAGAAAGGTTCTTACAAAAACTGCAAGAACTGGCCATGCCTAGAAATCTGCAACTGCTGCCTTGTACTTGGGACAAGAAATTTACTAAATGGCTGAAATCCTACTCTCAACAAGAAACTTGACTTTACCCAACCTCTTTCCCCAAATGTGACTGTGGTGTTGCCAAAAATCACATTTTGCAAAGATGTCTAAGCAAGGCCTTTTCAAGACATGTAAATACTGTCTTCAGAAGGGTCAAATGTTCCAACCCATCCAACAAGTAAACAAGATCATCCAAATGGGCATTACAGTTGGGCACATCAGCCAAAACCAAACTGACTAATCTCAAAAGTTGCAGGAGCATTTCAAAGTCCAGAAGGCATAACTGTACTGTAGAAAGTTGTCAGGGGCAAAAAATGCAGGAAGAGGCATGTAGGGTTAGTGGTACTTCCCAATATCCCTTCAATAGATGCATCTTGCTAATAAAACTGGGCAGAACCAACGTTGTCTATAGTTGCCCATATGAGGTAGTGGAAAAGTGTCAGGGACAGTAGCTACATTTACCTTGCGTCTCTACAGAAGTGAAAGGGTGTCAGCTTTCAGCACTAGCAGACATAGGGAACTGTACAGGCTACAGCTCTGTTTAGCCAAAACCATTTTCTAACAGATAAGACTTCCTTTTTCCATGCTAGATCTTGTTAGCATTAAAATGATAAGCATGTTAAACAATAGGGGCAGAATAGTTGTTCAAGTAGGGATGTCAAAAAGACAGAAAATCCTAAATTAAGTTCACATTGTCCTCCTTTTGTTGTGTAGGCAAGTGAGCAAGTTAGTCTTGCAAACTTGCTGAAATCACAAACCTAGCATGCTGCTGAGGAGTGGTTTACAATGCCAAGTCACCATCTACACCAAAGATAGTACATTCAAGCCATACAGGCTGCAACAGAAGAGGCAGAGGGTCTAGTTATATCTGAAGAACTTATTTGTGGGTGGTCTCTGGAGTGATAAGACTTTAGCACGTTGATGTGGCAGTCATGAGACTGAGGTTTTCTATCAGGAGTGCAGATGACATAGTCAGTTTCACTCATTTTTTCCCCACGGTACATAGGCCAGGAAAAACGTGCAGAAAGATCAGATCCAGGAACAGACCTCAAGACCTTCTCATCAGGCTGAAAGGATCAATAAACAGCTTTTTCATGATACCATTTCATGCCTTTTTGAGCTGCCTGCAGAGTTTCTTTAGCTAGAGAGCAGGTTTTATGCAGATGCTCCCAGAACTTACTAACATAATTCAACATGTTTGTTTTACAGCTCAAGCCCACTCCCAAAGCTTCTCTTTCAAAGGTCCCCTCACAGTGTGACCCAACACAAGTTCAGAAAGGCTGAAACCTAGAGACTGTTGGACAGTCTCACATACTGCAAATAAAACAAGCAGAACACCTTCATCTCCATCTTTATTTGTATCTAGGCAGTACTTTCGTAGCATAAACTTCAGTGTTTGGGGAAAATGCTCAAGCGTTCCCTGACTTTCTGAATAAAATGGGCCAGATGGACCTTCCAACAAGTCCCATCCTTAGCCCCTATGGACATAGAAGAGTGCAGCTGAAAGCACCACAATATAACTGGCCTTGCCTAGCTCATGCCCAGGCAAGGAAGGTGATGTACTACCACCACCAGGAGACATGCATCCATACAGGGATTAGGCAAAACCTGTATATTCAACTCAACCAACTTCCTCAAAAAATAACACTTAACCTCTCTTTGAAAGCATGCCTCTCAACCAGAATATGGAAGTGGTCAGCAATCAAGAGCAGTTTGTCCTTCCTATGCTTATTAAACCGGTTAAAGGAAGGTTTAGCAATAAAGGCCTGTAAATCAAACAAAGCCACGGGTCACCACTATATCACTCACCAAGGGAAAAACAACAAATCCACAAAGCACCAAACACTCAAACGCAAGCCCACACAATAACAGCACTCAGGAATCTATAGAATTATACAAAGTAGAAATCCCAGCCTGCCAAGTTCTCAAACTAAATCTCAAGGAAGTTGAAATCTCAGACAAGGTAGCCATTTCAGATGACCTCAAAAGATACAGGGGTATAAAGCTGGGTTAAGAATGTAGACAGAAAGAAAGACTATAAAAGAGGATTTGGTGCTAAAGTTATTTACTATGTACAAGTGGGTACTGGTGCAGATATATATTATACACACCAATACACAAATGCAGACAGGGGAAAAGAATGTGAGCAAATTCAGAGGAAAGAATAGATCAAAACCAAACAAATTATACAAGTTATACAGTACTGTGCAAAAGTCTTAGGCATGCAACTTCAATGTCTGTTGAGAAGTATAGGTACATTCTTATCTACCATCAGGGAGGTTTCTGGTTGGTCCCAAATTCATTCTGCAGCCCGAGAATGACCTCAAACACCCAATCTTCAGCAAAAAGAAGGAATCCTGCAACAGATGGTATGGTCCCCACAGAGCCCTGATCTCAATATGATCAAGTCAGTCTGAGAGGACATGCAGAGACAGTCAAAGTCTGCAGAAGAACTGTGGTCAGTTCCTCAAAATGTTTGGAAGAACCTACCAACCTCTACCTTAAACTGCATGCAAGTTTGCATAAGTGAATTGATGCTGTTTTAAAGGCAAAGGGTGGTCCCACCAAATATTGATTTCCTTGAGGTTTTTTTTGTCTACTGCACTTTTTAAAAGGTTTATTGATTAATAAGTATTCATGGCATTATTTTTGGAACCATCCTCATTTTATAGCATTTTTCCCCACAGGTGCCTAAGACTTTTGCACAGTACTGTATTTAGTTCAAGTAAACACAAACTTAAAACATCCTCAGCATCAGCCAATGCCCTATCTAACCTGCACTACCTACCCAAATACAGAGATAACACTCACTCCTCAACTGGTGTGATTTAGACAGGGAAAAAACTATGTGCACAAGTGTGTGTCACGTGACATTCGTACCTGTTCACTTTCCCCAAGTCACAGTTAACCACGTATTTATATGAGCAACTCAGGTGACAAACCGGAACAAGGAAACACCGGGCCATACAAGTACATGTAACACAATGAATACAAGCATTAATAAAGACAAACCTCGAGTCAAACAAAAAGCTCAAACCACTACTGAAAATAAGCAGAAACAAAACCAAAGTGAAAGCTCTAGAATCAAATGCCAGCTGATTTGAATCATGCCAGTGTGAATTCTATTCACTGAGGTTGGTTGTGACGTCAACAATGATGATTGACGGAATGATGAACCAGGAATCTGTAAGCAGATAAACAAGCCAACAAAGACAGAACAATGCACATCAGCACGTAAAAGGAGTCGATGTCGTATAAAATGTAGATGCTCCTCTAATATTTTGTGATGTTTACTGTTATAAAATATTTAGAAAATTAACAAAAGCTTTGTACAAAAACAGTATTTTTAAAAAATATGGTACAAAAACAATATTGTATTTGTGTCACAGTTATTCAATAACAACAGCCAATAACTTGAGTTTAATTAGAAGTACAAGAACAATGTCACACATATGTAGTTGATATGTTTTAACTATTCTTTCCTCATATGTAACTGTAAACCAGACATTTTTGTTTCTTTTTACTAGTTTTTATTTTTTGATTCTATTTTTCAAAGTGTATACATATTGTGACGGTGCCGTCAAGTTGGTGACAAGTAAAGTAGAGCAAAGATGGCGCATGACATTGACGTCGGGTACGAATGACGTACCCCGCTTCCTGTTCCGGTGACCATGTGCGCTGTGATGTGACACGGCGGCATCCGCACGTCGCTGTTTGTGCTGCACCGACTTCCTGACCTGAACTGTCGCCAAGTGTTCCGGTATTGAGCGAAAGAGAAGCGCGCTCGGGGCCACCATGCTGCGTGTCAGGAGCCGCATTCAGTTCTCCTCGCTGGGCGTCGCCGCCACCCGTCTGTTTGCGACGGGACCCCGGGCGAATCCTTTGGTTTATTTTGACATTGCGGCGGAGAACCAGCCGCTGGGCAGAGTAATCTTCCAGGTACCGTCACCTGTCTGGTCATCTACCCAGATCTGTCGCCGATGTCGCAGCTTTACTGTGAACAAGTGTTATTAAACTCGGCATATAAACACCGTACAGTAATAACTGTGTGAGCGCTGTGTGTGTGTGTGTGCGTGCGTGCGTGCGTGCGTGTGTGTGTGTGTGTGGTGTGGTGTGGTGTGGTGTGGTGTGGGGGGGGTCACTCCGACGTGCCCTTGAAAGAAGAAACTTCTAAACTTCTCTCTAAAGCAGCCACAGAGTAAATATTGTACAGATCTAACTAGATGTTTGTTTGTACACATTTATTATAGAATGATTTTGAAAGTGCATTCTAGCTACTTTGTACTCGTGCAGCAAATTTGTACTTGTGTAGTCTTTTTTCCAATCATAAAATGAGGAGTCTGACCACACGCCTGTTTTTAACTGAACTTATTGTTTTCTTAAATTATGTATTGCAGCTGAATGCAGATGTGGTTCCCAAAACAGCAGGTAGGAGGCATTTTGAAAGTTGCAAGTTGATTAATTTGTGCAGCTTCACATGTGTATTGCATTATTAGTAGTACTGTTGTTGTTTGAGTCCCCTATTTCCAAGCTGACTTACATTGTTTAAGAAGGACTTATAAGGTCATAAGATAAGCACATAACAATGGAGGAAGAAGCACTGTGTTGCAGTGTGTGACAAGGTCAAGCTGTTCCAACAAAGAAAGGGTTAGGAACACAGTGCAGAAAAGATCATGAGTGACACAGGAGAAGTTTACAGTGTTCTGTCACAGAAGCCACATGTTACACGTGCACACGTGTGCAGTAGTAAGCGCTCCCCATGTGTTCAACTCCCTCAGCCCCCTTGTGTTTGGTCCTGTCCACTTTTTCCCCACATGTGCATCATGGCCCATGTTGAACTTGCATCGAATTGCAGGCGTGGTGATGTGAACGGTTCCATTACCCCTCCTTTTATGCTTGTGTTTCTGTGTTTTCCATGTAGAGAACTTTCGAGCCCTATGTACAGGGGAGCACGGCTTCGGGTACAAAGGATCTACGTTCCACAGAGTGATCCCTCAATTCATGTGCCAGGTATTGAGTCTGGTCTTGTTTGCTGTAACTGGGTTTAAATATCATGTACGAGAATCTCTGAAACAGCCAGTTTCTGCAGAAATCTAAACAAGAACAGGCAAGTTGGGCCTTGCATGGTAATTATCAAAACTGTTGTCCTGTTTCTGCTTTCTGAACTGAACCGAAAAAAAAGTGTTCAGCAGAAATAACCCCCCCCCGTGGTTGTAGGGAGGAGATTTTACTAATCATAATGGAACTGGAGGAAAATCCATCTATGGACCAAGATTTCTGGATGAGAACTTCAAGTTAAAGCACACAGGACCAGGTAATCTGATTTTGGGGTTTTTTTGCAGACTTTTTTATGTTTCTTTTTTTAGAAAAAAAAAAAGAAATAGGAACATTTGTTTTCCAAGAATCCAACAGCCCAATACTGTGTTTACTACAGGATTTATTTATCCACATTTTAATGTAGTCTTAAACTTTGGGTTTTGTTTAATTTTTCCTTGCTGTTTAGTAGATATTTATTTATCGTTCTGATGGGAAAAGAAGGCTGTATTAGGTTTACTCATAGCTCAATAAAAGTGGAAGTGCTGGTGCCACAAGATGGAGACATTTTCCTGAGTGTGGAGTCGATACTAAATTTCCTTTTCCCACTGACCTATTTTCCAAACCAACCACCAGGAATCAATTTACTGATTACTTTTGTTGTGGTTGTTTGTTCTCACCAGATTTACTTGTTCAGTTCTTTCGCAAACTACAATACATCCATTGCCACAAGGGTGTTATATTGTATTATGATAAAAACGAAGTGAAGGCCTTTACTTTCTCAAACTTCTTCTGTGCTTGAGGCTTATACTAAAATTGAACATCTAACATAATGGTAACTGCTTTTTATTTATGCTGCTTTATCTGTCCCTTATTTTAGGTGTGTTGTCAATGGCGAATGCTGGTCCAAATACCAATGGATCTCAGTTCTTCATCTGTACCACAAAGACTGAGTGGTAGGAGCAAGCTAATAAAGTTGCTTTTTTGAACAGTCTCCATTGAAGTGTGTAATTCAGTAGATTAACAAAGACTTTTGGTTTTCCCTCACCAGGCTGGACGGAAGGCATGTCGTGTTTGGCCATGTGACGGAGGGAATGGACGTGATCTCCAAAGTGGAGTCCTACGGCTCGCAGTCTGGGAGCACCTCCAAAAGGATCACCATCACAGACTGTGGAGAGCTCAAGTAATGCTCTGCCATGCCCTCAGGAATCTTACACCTACTGTGAATCGAACATAAATAAATTGGTGAACGCTGTTTTACTGTGTCAGCAGGGTCCATGTTTAAACTTGACTCACTGATCTTTCCCTTTGGGAAGGAAAGAAAATTGTGTTTTTCATGTCATTGGAGAAGACATACAAAACTTCCACTATTCTGAATTGCTACTTTCTTAAGTAATAGTAAAGGTATAATAATAGTATCAGTTTAAAAGAAGAATACACCATAAATTTAGTGGTTGTTTACTGAAAATTTGATTGAAGTCAGAACTGTAGGGTCATTTTGCATTGTGTGTCATCCCCTTTACAGTTTAATGTTCTTTCTTCAATTTTAATGGCGGTACTTTGCAGCTAATGGTTTGCTTTAAAAAAATGTAGATTGTTGGAACAGTCTTCTACATTTTAGATCATTTCATGAAATTATGGTATTAACAAAGGATCCTCATGTTGAATCATGTGATGAAAACTTACTAATGTCTTGTCTGCATGATGAGTTTATCTGACTTCCTGGGAAACTGAACGGGTTAATAGTTTTGCTAGATTGTGTGCTTTTTTGTTTTCATTGACTGCTGTCATCAATCTGAAGCAATAAGATGCTGTTTTATTAACAGTATTTTTGTAAATGCAGTGTGACAAAGGTAGTTAGCGTAAAGAACAAAGCACTGACACTAACAAGCATAAAAGTAATTGTGAGATAAAGAATAGCAAGCAGTTTGAAAATAAGTCCAGGCCAATTTGATTCTATGCTGGTGATCTGTTTTGGTAATATATAAAAAGCATTTTACCCTGTATAAATATACTTATGTCATGGGTGGCTGTGCTGTCTTTGCTGGGATTTACCACTCTGAGTAACATGTTTAAATATTAGTGTTTACATTTTTGTTTCTGACTGTTGAAAAGGGTGACCTCAGTGTTGTTACACCTCTGCATATTTCTGCCTACTGATTAAAAATATTTTTCAGATGTTAGTATCCCAGCATATTTCATTTCCTCTGCAGGGTATGTGGTATCTTGCTATACAACTCTTAATACCACAAGCAAATGAAGCAGCTTGGGAAAAGGAATTAGTTCTAAACATAATCTTCTGTAAATGGCCATTGTCTATTATAATGTTTTTACTGATTAATAATAAATTGATCATAACATTTCTTTTCATCACATAGTCATACTTGAAATATTAAGACTGCAATCTTGTGCAATTTTATTTTTCTTGATTCGTCCTAACTGCTGCCTATTTTTGCACCTAATTCACCATTTTAGGATCTTGGTTAACCAGTTAGTTCATAGCTGTGGGTTGTATGTGCACCTCAGCTATTCTGCTGTATTTACATAAGTTCTGGTTGACCTGTAGCACACAAAATACAGCTTTGCACACTTCACCAC
Organism: Arapaima gigas; assembly: GCA_900497675.1. Classification (NCBI taxonomy): domain Eukaryota; kingdom Metazoa; phylum Chordata; class Actinopteri; order Osteoglossiformes; family Osteoglossidae; genus Arapaima; species Arapaima gigas. Next base: position 57,462 of record UFQX01000127.1, on the reverse strand, counting down.
ATTTTAGTGTGCTGGGTTCAGCCGGGTGACTTGAACAATTTGCGGTTCCTCCCATGTTTGTGAGGGACACATTGATCTCAGCGGGCTTGCCCTTCATTATAATTACAACCATTTGTATTTTTTTTCTGTTTTGTTGGCATGTCTTCTAGTGGAACCATCAGTGTGAGTCCGTGAAAGTTATTATTATTATCATCATCATCATCATCATTATTAAGTCCGTCAGTCTGGGAAGTGCTGTATGTAAGGCTCCAGGGAACATTAGTCAATTACAGTGCCTTCTTAAAAACTGGGATTTAGTAATAAGTGGTTATTTTTTATGTTTTTTGAAATAATTTTACATTTTGAAAGCTGTACATAACCTTTTAAATGCTTTAGTTATAAGGTTGTGACCATCAAGTGTTAAAGATAAAGGTTAAAAAGGTTAAGTGCAAACTAATGTGAGCAACATCACCAACAACACTGTCCCCAACAAAACTTGTACAGGTGCAAGTCAAATGTTTTAATTTCAAAAGTGCCATGTGGAGGTGAGAATCAGCCAGGCGTTTTTGAGGGGCAGCACCTCTAACTCAATGGGCAGAAAATGTTGGACAGAGCTTATGCATTTATGCCTTGTTATGAGCAAGAATGATGGGAGAGAGGAATGGTGTGCATTGTTTAAACGAAGCCATATGGAGGCGAGTGAGCGTTTCCAAAACCATTCAGGTTTGTTTGAGTTATCAAATTTCACCGTCGCCATGGAAACACTGTTTTCCTTCTGGCTCTGTTTAATGTCCACCAGTGTTTAGGGCAAACTTGATTTCATTTAGGCTCCCTTCCCGTGGAGGGCTGCAGAAAGTGCAGGCTCTCGGAGCACTGCTGTCCACTCTGTAACCAACATTTGCAAAATACGCCACACTTTCATAAACTTTTCCAGAAAGAATGAAAATGCATAGCACACTTTTCACTTTTTCACTGACTCACACTGCCAGTCCGAAATGGCCACGTTTTGCAGTATCCTCCTCTGAAACTCCGCAGTGTGGACATTCATCAGATGGCCCTGTTTTATACCAGAAACTTTTTAAAAAATATATGGGCAACAGCCACAAAGGCATCTTACCAAAGTCTGTATTTATACACCGAATAAGGATAAGCATCTTTCTTTCTTTGGTTCTTTGTTCTGTCAAAGATAATTCATTAGCCACATCCATGCAAAGTATTCCACACTTACCAAGTATTTGTAAAAGGGCCAGCAAGTACTTGTGGTTTTTACACATTAATTGGCACAATAATATTCATAATAAGTACAGAAGATGAAACCTTGAATGAGGCACACAGCCATTTCACTTACATATTATTGTGGCGAGTGGATTTAGTAACCAAACTTGGTTTATTACAAAACAATGTGTGCATATAGTGGGCACAGGCAATATCTTCTGACAGAATTCCACCATCTTCACACCATTGTCTCAGTTGTGTTTGACAATTAAGGAAAACAGACTAATTAAACTTATTCAATATTTTAATTCAGCAATAAAACTCTTAAAAGCTGTAAAGCAAGCTTTTTCCCCCTATTAAGCAAATAAGGCACATTTTGGAATGCCATTTTATGGACATTTAACAGAAGAGTTGTACATTCTTTGCACATTCCCAGTTATACATCTTCTCTGCCAGTCACTCTGTGTTCTGCCAATTTCCATTTCTGCATTAGTCTTTGTACAAAACAAGTTCTTTAGAAAAACAAGTAAACAGTGATACCTATTTATAATAAAGCAGTGTATGTTATTCCATTTACCTCCTGGATTTTCTCAGCAGACCTTTATAAAGTCAGTATGATGATACATCAGTTTCTATACAACACTAAATGCAGCAACAGTTAGTATTTCGTGTATACTAGGATAGCATAACATTTCAGAAACTAATAATTCTCTAAAAGGTAATAAGAATACAAAATGTTTTTTGTCTGTCTTCCAAGCAATATGAAAGAATACATGCACATGCAAACCTCAACCACAGACATGTCTAGAGAAGCTATGATTTCCCTGTGTAACTCGATAAAAATCCACATTAGTTTGTTAAAACAACTTTAGTAGATTATATACAAAATCTCACACTCTTGTGTCTTGCTGGAGCAGTGAGTGTGTCACTACAAAACGGAGACCTCTGTCCCAGGTCTCAGGGTCTAACAGGTACTACTTACTAGTCGCTTAAGCACAATATTAAACTGCAGCAGCATAAGCATTATGTTTTCCCATTCCTATTCTTGTTAAAATTGCAGTACAGCTTTTTAAAACAATGCCATATGCATTTCAAAATACACATATATGATCTCTTATAAGCACATAAAACACACTTCAATAGCATAATTGTTTAGTTAATACTGATCATATTTTCATCCACACATTAAACAAAACAGAAATGGCTTTAGGAGAGTAAGGGTATTTAATAATTATGTACCAACCTTAATATAATAATCTAAGTAGACAATATTTTCTTCTTAGTGTAGTTTTTGTTGCATATTTTATACAGACAAAATATTGTAAAAAATCCTTCCATAAATATTTTCTGTAGGATATATCCTCAGATTGTAAAACATTAAAAAAAAAAAAACTCCCAGCTTTGTTTATACTTTAACAACAGGCCCTTTTAAGAAAACGCTTTGATATTGCAATATAATACTTAAAAACAACTAATATACTATTTTGTAAATGATGGCCTTCAAATATATACATACAAAAATCATTGCAAAGATCTTTCTGGGGAAAAGCACTTCTCTTTTTTGCTACTGATCCAAAAATGTGAACATCAAGAGAGGTTTCCAAAATACATACATTGTTCATAGAAAATGCAAAGTTTTTTTATGTAAAAAGTCAAGTATATGCATCAGGGCAAATGCATCTGCAAGCAATTACATCTTTCTGGAGACATATAAACACTTGATGGCTCTCTGCTCCCTCGAAATCGTCTCTCCTGAGCAGTATCAATGGCCAGAGGAAGAGGTTTGAAACCAGCAGACACATCAGTTCATCTTTTCTTCATAGGTTTCAAAAGATTCAGAGCCATCACTCGGGAGGTCAAGACCCTTTCTGAATACCACACTGCCTCTTTTGGCTTAATTCACCCAGAATTCTTTAGAGAGAGGCACCCAAGTCATGTTGGGAGGACATACCTGTTTTGTGTTCTTTGCCGAAGTCATAAGGGTATAAAAATCTCTTTGAAAAGATTTTTAAATTCAAATTTTACTGCAGATTTACTGTGAAAGTTAAACTCATTGCCAATTCACTACAAATACATACGTGGTACCAACATTAAACACTAAAGATGCAGCTAAAATTGCCTGTAAAACACTAAAATAAACAGTGACATACTTCCACCCATACAACACTGGCAAGATGGTGCAAGTTCAAAGTATGATGTTCTTCTGTCATTTGTAATTAAGGAGCTTTATTAAAATTGATCCCAGCTGCTACATGTTTTGTATGCTGAAGAAGATGTTGTACCTAGAGGCTTCTTCTCATACATGGAAACATTATACTGTACATTTCCCTTTTTTTCAGCCCATAAATGTTTGTTTAGTTTCATCAGCATGTTGTCCTGGTTGCTGCACACACTCCAACACACAGACCAACTGCACTACCAACTGTCCGCTCAGCTGCGCTCCATCTAGCAGTAAAAGTAACATTCACGTATAATGTTATGTGTTTAAAACCGTCCAAGCGATTGCAATTTCACATTCCAACAAGTTAACATTAGTTCACATTACCTCCCACTGCTTTAACATTACCCGCACACCTTATTTCACACCTTCTAAATTATTGTAAGATTTTGAAATAAAAAATAAATTAAAAAAAACAAAGCAAAAAGCAAGTCTCCTAGAAAATACTGCCAATGCTGTGCTGTTCAGTTGTTTAGGTAATACGTTTATCTTTGCATTCTGGCCAGCAAACAGGTTTCATTTATCACAGGCACAGTGTTCAAAAGAAGATGGTTCATTTAACTTAAAGGAACCACTTGGTGTATCGCATGTAGTGCATTTAATCTCAAATTGGTTTCCATGACAACAACACCATGTTTGTTTTGTCCTGTTGGAAAATATTCTTCATGCTTTCAAGACACTAGTGTAATGGAATAAAGGAAAATATTAGCTGGTCTGGCATCTGTGTGATAATTTGCAGGAATTGCATTTTTCATTTTTTCTTTCTCCCTGGTTCTACAGACAATTATTGCAACAGTCTTCTTATCCTCATCTGGAGTCTCAGGTGTAAATCGGACCCTAATTTAAATGCTGTCTGAATGGTGCTGGATTGCAGCCCTCTGGGACATGGCTGTCCACGACTGCTTCGGATTCTATTCTCAGCTCTTCGTACACTCTGCAGGTATTTTCGTAGCACTACTATTTTTTTATACACCACAATTCATGCATGGAGAACAGAAATGGCCCCAAAGGGTTGAACGGAGCAGAACTCAGGCCTTGGTTTCAGTTCAGCCTTTTACAAACCAGCACTAATAACTGTCATGTCACTTAAGCACAAAAGCCAACTCCTTGAATTTCCCCATCATATTATAAGAATCCCTTTAATGACACACACACACACCTCCTCCACTGATCAGACACTCCCGCACGAACACCATCCTCCATTTCCACTGAACACCTTTAAAACACACACGTAGACATCCTCAATGGACATATCTAACCGCAGCATTACATTTCATAATCAAGAGTGATATTTGCACACCGTGCCATCTGTAAAACATGCTTCATCCTCCTGTCAGGCAGCAGTGTGTGGATATGCAAGCAACTGAATGAATGAATGAATGAATGAATGAATAGATGAATGACTGAACTGATGAATGAATAAATGACACTACAGGTTACCGGAGACAGTTGTAACAACACTAACGCTTTTATCCTCCTGTCGCACCTCTGTTTCAGCCTATTCTACAAGGGCAAATTGAGCCAAACTTACAGATTCCTCCTTAAACCTGCGTTAACTGGCCATGCATTCACACCTGTAAGGTAACAGCATCAGTACTACCAGTTCAAGTGCTTTTCCAGGTGTTTCCAGGTGTCTCCCATCAGCTTCTGCCACTACAGATATTTCGAGCTGCTTTTTATTCACTGGCGCTGATGACTGCAAATAAATGTTTTGCATCTAAAGCCTCTTGCACAGCAGGTGTTGGCCACACGTTTGGAAAAGTTAACTATGAGATTTTGTTCAGCTGTTGGCAGCTTGTTTGAGACAGAACAATAAAACACACAATAATAATAATAACAGACACAATAATGTCTGGGAAAGGATTTTGCTTTGTGCATCTTGTTTTCTCTCCAAAGGCTACACTCTGGTTGCAAAAAAAGCTGTTTGGATACAAAAACACAATTGAGGAAAAATTATAGGGGAGGGTGTTACTGGTTTTCAAGACAACTGGATAACTTGTGGTTACTCACTTGGTCTTTCCAAATACAAGTTGATGGTATTGCAGCACAATCTGCACCTGCAGGAGGGCTTCAGGACTCAGTATTGCTGAATGTGCAGTGCAAACTCCCTCAAAAGGCAGTGGCAGTGCAATACAGGGTGATTCAAAAAGAAATGAACACTTTCAGAAATGTATTACTGAGGAACTAAATATCATATGAACATATAGTCTAAACCAATGTGTAAAGTAATTCATATTTTTCTTAATCTTACAAATGTTTCATAAACACCCCTCCTGTCACTCAGCTGTGCAGTGAGTAATACATTAACAATTTTTTTTGCATCACCCTGTACTATGCATTGCTAACACAGTGGTGGGCCAGCCGTGCATTAATGCTATTTTCACAAACTAATTTAATAAGAATACGTTATGCTTCCTTTCCACCTAATACATTTGGTTAAGGCAATAATCTGCTTTGGTGGCAGATTTTTCATTATATGTAAAGGAAGCTGTTCAAACGCACATGACTGGATTTCAGCTTGCTCACACATGAGGTATAACTCTTAATTTTCAAAATATAAGATCATTAAGCCAAATGTTTCCAATTCAGGGTTCAAATTTCCCTCTAACCATGAAGATAGCAAATTAGATTTTAACTGCTGTGTTTTGAGAAGAACTTTTGTGTTTTCATTTCCCAAACTGTCCAAACACTACAAGCGACCAACCAAATGAAACATACTTGAGGGTTGTGACTCTATACCTGACATCTTCCTACTTTAACAGTATGATTGACCTGAGTAAAAACAGTAACACAACCGTGTAAAATTGAAAGCACCGCTTCGAACCACTGAAGTTAGCATCTCTCTCGGTCTGCGATTACATCTCTGCTTATGGAAACTGAAGACAATGAACCCTTTTTCTATGGGGGCCCATACAAGCATATAGATGCACGACGAAGGTTGGATAACATATCAAATAAAGATTTAAGTTCAGGTTTTGTGTTTGCCGGTGAAAGCTTTTTGTATAAACAGGCAGGGCAGAATCACAGATATAACCCAAAACGGTGAATAGTGAAAAAGTCACAAATTCAGCTTTTTTTTGTCTGTCTAGGGGTAGAGAGTTCAACGCTATTTGACACCCATTCTGCACTTTAACTAATTTACGACACAAACACAAAAACGTGTAGATCAAAGAGCTATACGTTCTTCTGATGTTGTTTGCTCTTAATTTAAAAAAATAAGGTAGCACAAGGATAATGTTATAAATCTATATGAAAATACAATTTTTCCATTATGCCTAAAAGGAGATTGGATATATTGTATTACTGTGCTTTTCAATTCTAAAATGTTATGGTATTGCACAGCAACTCTTCCCTTTAACAGCCTTTTCATTAAATGATATCTTATATAAATTAACTGTGCATATATCTCAGCGGGTACAAGGAATGAGCTTACTACATACTTTAAAAATATTACAGAAACTATTTTCCAAGCAGACTAACGCTAAAAACTCATAGCATTACAACAGAATCTACAGTAGTTTCTAAGGATGTATGGAAATAGTTACAATACTTGTATATATCCCAGTTAAACTAATACAATTGCACAATACGAAACCTAATGATGGCCTACGACAAAGACATGGTAGGACTCCAGTAATAAATACAAAGAGAACATACAAGCCAGGGATAATTTCTTCATAATCCCTCAGTTAATTCACAGTTGATAAGATGTGCTGCTGACCCACTGAAGAACAAACGGCATTAAAAACCTTATTAAATTATTAGCAAAAATAAAAATTTAAGAATACTCAGCACATCCACATTTTTCACTTGGCAGGGAAAAAAAACATGAAAAATAAAGAATTATGTAAACAAAGTCAATAGACCCCACAGTGAGGTAATCCACTGCAACTGATACGGGCAGCAATACTGTCAGTGATAGTGTTAAAACATATTTTCAGTTACACACATACACAGAAAAAGGAGAACAAAACAAGTCAGAATATTGATATTTTAAGGCCTGTTAGCATTTAAAATATATTTACATATCAAATTTGGCAAGTTTCACTTCTCAAAGAGCACTTTGTGGGTAAACCTGTAAATTACTGTGGAAAAGGCAAAATAAGTTGGGGACACCTTCTTCTCTGGTATTATTGCACGCGACGGCAGTAGTAGCCAAGGACTTTGCATTTTTCACACAAGTGCTGAGGGTGTTCCTTGCTCTGGTCCGACACGTCCAGGCCGTCAGGCTTCTCCAAAGGACGCTGTTTCAGAAAACAGGGAGATGTTGATGTCAGAGGGGTGCGTCATCTCAATAACATTCCCCTGGATACAAAAGTAAAGGTTTATGATCATGAGAACAATGAAAACACAATTGAATTTAAGAACATTCTGCGAGAAAATGCAGAAAAGCGACATCAACGCACCAAGAATACATTTTTGGCTTTGGTGTGAGAAGAGTGCGGTATCTCAGTTCAAAAGACTCTGAAAAGGAGTGTATAGAGATTTTTCTCAATGTGCTCTTTAAATAAACTGTACGTGAATACATTCAATGTTATTTTTTTCCCTACACCTTCCTTCAAGTACGATTATATGCTTTATATGATTATATAATTCTTTATTCCATTCCCTTAGTCACTATTTCAAAAAGCAGTTATATTTCACAATAAATTATTTTCCCTTGTATCCCCCATCACTCTGGCAGACCAGAGTAAAATCTTCCATTACCTTGACTTTATTTTGCTTCAGCCTCCAGACACTAATCTGCAAGGCATTCGTTTCTTCCATTTATCGGCCGCGATTGAAATGAAAATGAATACTGTCCCGTGTGCTGATACAAACCATCTTGTAGAGATTGGGGAACGGCAGTGGGAATTGCTTTCTCGGAACTGATACTACGAATTCAGGAAAGGCCAGTCAAGGCCAGAAACGTTTCAGTCCACTGTCATAAACAGTTAAATGCAAATAAAAGTGGACGGTATAAACATGCAAGCAAAGAGGGGGAGGTAAAAAAATTAATAAATCAATAAAGAATGTCACAGCAAGAACGAGCATTAGTTCCGTTTTGGCCACACAGTCAGGCTGTAGATGCTGTTGTAGATGGTGCTGCAGTGTCCATACTGAGTGCTCATGTAAAATGACAAGTGTCACCTGTAGCCAAGTGTGTCGCTAGGTGGCGGCACCCAAAGGCGTTCTGATAGCGCTTAGCATGCCATGCCAGCTAGATGGCCAATTTCAACTAACCATGAAAGATAACGTTGATTTCATGGCGCAAAATGTACAGTCAGCACACAAATCCAGGCGTCTCCTTTTGCCACACATACCATAGGGACACACCTACGGTCACAGTCAACAAATGCTCACTAAAAGTAACACAAGTCACAGCTGCACATGTAAACTGATCTACAAAAAGAAATGATTGATGATCAACCGAAACTTAAAAAGAGAACTTGCTCTGGATGTAATCCATGTGTCATGTTTTAACATGTGAGGAACTGTGCTGCTTCAAAACAAAAATCTACACAACTTTTAAGGAAAATAAAATTAATGACTTACATATTTAAATGTCAGAGAATTAGCCTGCAAAACTTGTTCTGGTTTTTCTTAACCGGTTTCTGCTGTCCATGAAAGAATATATTATACAAATGTGTTGAAAGTCAAGAGCTGAACGAGTGGATAAAAGAGGTCTGCCACACAACAGTCTTTCTGGCAATTACACTACAGTGTGTAGCTATACAAATAAAACACACTTACGAAAAGTTAAATAATGTTTTGGTTCCAAGAAACTGCTCGAGTCTAGTATTGCATTTTAAGCTCAATTTGATTTATACACATACAAAACAGCCGCAAAATATCAAGTAAGTTGCAACAGAGCTCTCCCAAAGGAGACGTTGCTTTGACAAGGTGCTCATGTGCCTATTGGACAGGAAACACTTGCGATAAGATATTCCTGAAAATCTGCATTACAGCACAAACTTTAACCAAAGAATTTCAACAGCTCATTTCTTACTCAGTTAATAAACGTCATTATTTTTGCCCAAAAAAATTGTTTGTATTGTTTTTTGTTTTACATGTATTTCGCGAACATGGGAACCAGAATCCAAAAGCCCAAAAGATGTGCTCATTCCTCTGTTATTCCAATTGCTCTGACATGTTTTTGAGAGAACTTCTAAATTAATGGCGGACTATTGAGGGGGCTGTAATAGAAACAGAGTTTAAAATAAATCTTAATTGTGACACTTTCCTCCCCATTAAGTCCCTTTTAACACTCAGTCCCAAAAGAGAGGAAAAGGCTCCCAAAAGACATACAACATGGTCAGTGCAGATGGTCCCACTTCCCCATTATCTAAGCACTCATCATCCTTTATCTTCTACTTTGTTTTGTCCCCTTAAAGCTGTGAGGATAAAAACAAGCCGCCTGACACAGAGTGCTGAACAAATTAAACGTTTTTACAGTCAAGGCCACATATGAAAGTGAAAACCAGCATGAGAAAACGCAAAGAATGTTGAAATGTTTTATTCATTGCTTTATTCAAACTTGCTGAGCTGCAAGGGAATGACTGTCAGGAAAACTTAACTGCAGGAAATGTGGCTGCTCACTGCAAATCGAGCCCAGCCATGACTGAAGTATGGAGGATCACGTGCATTTAAAGGGTCAGTGAAAGAAATAATTACTCATGACAATCTATTCACTAAACCAGTCAGTACAACAAAATTACGACTTTATTGAAATCCGTCAAATAATTAAATTTGAGCTGTAATCAGTCTCTCAAATGGGTTTCGCGGGCGGATAGAACTAGGCTTTCTATTAAAGGACATGTGTCCGAGTACCTCCCGTTTTAGAATCAGCGTGAAGGACAGGCGCCTTAGTGCTGTGGCAGCAAGATGTCAATGGCTGTCAGAACTCTGATGAGGCTCTGCCGTTTTCAGGAACAGAGCTGAAGACAAACTGCGGGTCAGACCTCTTTGCAGTTTTCCTCCCCGATCTCGAAAGGGCACCTGACCACAAAGCCCACAGCCCAGGAATATCTAAGAAAACAACTGCAACCATGTGACACCTGCACAGCCCTGCCTTCTAATGTATGTATTTACACAATAAGAAAATTGTGGGAAAACATAAACATAATGTTTTGAAGTTATAATTATCACACAGTAAATGGCCACCCCAAATCATGTTACGGAACAAAACTCTCTATATCTATAAAGCTCAATCTGGCTTTTTGGCTGGGGCATCTCTGTTTATGAACAGCTTTGTTTTTCAAGCCACAGACTTGAAATTTGGCCACACAGGTACTTCTCACTCTAAGGGAGGTTTTTGCATTGTCAAAAACACAGACATACTCACACACACATGCAGACACAGTGCTACACACATTAGTGATGTGCCTCCAGGCAGTTCCCGGCTAATCTGTCTGGATGAGGACAAATGACCCACCACACACACACACACACACACACACACACACACACACACACACACCAAGGAGGGCTGATGAGGTCTGTGCTGAAGGAAGGACCTGAATTGCCGACCAGGGAGGAGTAAAAAATTGTACACACTAATATAAAAGTAATACGTTTAGTGAAATACAGAATATTTTGTTATCACTTTACTCCTTTCCCTTGACTACAATTGGCAAGTCACTCTCTGGCATCCACCTGTCTAAAAGCACTAATAATACTTGTACTAAATGCACCACTTTAAGGGTAATACAGTTTGATGATATATAATGCGTTATTACTATTTACCTTTCCGCTTTCTGGTCCGGGCAGCACCGGGTAACTCTGCTAGTACTCTGTTTAAAGACGAGCCCTCACACTGATAGAGTCCATCCCATGCTCCATACCATCTCATTACTTACATTGTAACTATGCTTCTTTTTAAATTTGCATGCGGATGCACGTTAACAAAGGAAAACAGAGACCAATTAACATACGGAGCAGGAATTTTGTACCATACTTATGAGCATTTGTTTTAAATAACTCTTAATTGCCGGTGGTCCAGTATGTACTGCTTTTATACATTCATAAGGTTTCAGAATAGGGTCATTTGACCCCTAAAAATTTGAGAAGTATGAGATGTGGGTGTAGAATGGCAAATACAGCACCCACAATATGCAAACAGATGTGTATAGAATGAAGTTTCAGTACTAAATCAAGGATGTTCTTTCAGTAAAAAAAATCCAATGGTCAGATACGTCTCCATTCATTGTCTGGCAACTTCTCCGCACCATCAGATGTTTCTGACCAATATATTTGCCTTTTCTGATTCCAACCAAAGGAAATATGCTTAGAGAAAGGTCTTGGTTTTATAAGCAACATAATTGCTAACAGACAACCAGTGGATTGATGTTTTTTCCTCCTTTCTCACATGGATGGATGTCAGAAGGCAACTGTATTTCCTGCAAATAACCGCATGGCCTTCAAGTGACTAGTTGTTCTGCAGATCTACGTCAAAACCACTGTTGTTGCTTCAGAGGCCCAAAAGTTCTGCACCTTGGAAGCCACAAAGTTTACCAGTGTGGTCACATCTCAAGCACCATCTCTCTAACATTAATGAAAGGGCTTTTCTTCTGAAACCAAAACCTAATGACCCCAATGGAGTCACTCCTTTCAAAATCCCTAGCAAAGTCATTTAAATATGCAATGCAAGTGCAGGAGGATGCGAAAGCATGAACATTTTCTTACTTTTTAAAGAAGTTTTCTTTTGCTTATCTCTGAAGAAATGAACAAATTGCATTTTGCCCTTGAGATCTCAACAGGGTTTTTGGGAGCACCGCAACATTTATGATGTCCTACAGTTTTATATTTTCAGTCAGCTAACACCTGCAATTATGCGGCATGACTTTTTGAGCTCGGTAGGTATTGCGCAAACTCAAACTCTTGTGTGACAGCTGTTATGGAAAGCATATGCACCATTTGAAAAAACAGCACAATATTCATGCAAACTTCCAGGAACCCGACCCACTTATTAAACACGACATCACCCTTCTGTCAGTGACACATATGGACTCACTCAGCTAAACCTGTGTACAGAATCCATGGAGGCATCTCGAAGGAGAGGACGGACATCAAGAATGCGTCTCTATTTTTATATGCACAAATGTCTAAATGGAAAAAAAACACTGTGTGTATGTGTGTGTGTGTGTGTGTGTGTATATATATATATATATATATATATATATATAATATATAAAAGATGATATATCTACCCCCTGGACTGTATATATTTTCATCCCTGTTCTATAATACGGCTACAGTCCTGCTGTGTTCAGGGTTTAAACTTGCTCTCTGAGGATGGTATTCCTTTAAACCTCAGTATGTGAACCCAACTCTCCAGCAAACACAGGTCACTTGGGAATTTTTGGAACAGGTCCCAAAATGACAAAGTAATTGCAAAAAATGCAGCAATAATGTGAAGTATGATCAAGTAAAAAACGTAGTACTATAGAACACAGTATATAACAAGTGTTCAGTCCTATTTTTTTCCACCGCCATGCAGTTTGCTCAGGGGCATCGGTCACTGTCTGATACCCACAACATCTGATGTCAGCAGGGAGTTTATTCTATGAGACTAAACAACAGAAGAATGGAGAGAAGAGACAGTTCTAGTCATAAATGATAGCGGCAGGTGAGAAGGATGCGATCAAATTATGGAGGAGAGGCAGGGAACAGGAGTGTTAGTGCAACGATAAGCAACAACTGTTCCTTTGAAGCACATCTGAGCAGTTACAGGAACCCAGGGGAGAGACTCATACAACAATAAATTAACATGAATAATGCACAGCTTACAGAGAACTTTCTGGGCAGCAGAGTTCCTTATAATCAAAAGGGAATATGGAGAGGACATTAAAAAGCCTGTAAAAAAAGAGCATTAAAGAGAGAAATCACTGAGAACGGAGCAAGGAGCAGCATATTCACATTTTGTATGTAAGGCAAAGTAACAAATAAAATGATAGATGAAATATGCAGGACAGGTAGTGAAAAAGGGTGCAGGTTGCCAAGAGGTAAAAACATTAGTGGATCAGAAGATGTGACAGAATGAACTAATGTTCAGATGGCCAAAGATTTACAGTTTCAGATGGTATCATTGGAGCAGATCTGAAGTAGATGCTGAAGTGCACCAAACTGAGAAGGAAAACTAGGAAATGGTATATATCTCTCTTTTGGTTTACAGTTGGTCTACAGTATGAAGGAACATGTCAAGGCCAGACTGTGCACCTGCTTGTGTGGGTAAACATTGATGTGGCACTTGATACACTCTTGTCCCATGTTGGCCCAGGAGTTTCCGCTCATCCACTTCCTCTTGCATTTGGGACATTTGTACTCGCCAAAGCACCTCTTCTTCCCTTGGTACGGCGTCAGACCCTCCCCCTTGGGTCGAGCCTATGGAGACACAATTGACACAAAAGCTCAGGCATCTGGAAAACACTGAGGGCAGAAACGGAGTGCACATTTTCAGTTCTGAATACAGTAGTGCTGCTTTCCAAAGCCTGCTTTCCTCCTGATCCAGCATCTTCCACAGATAAAATTGTATTATAGAACCAAATGCGTATGACTGGCACAAGGGTGGGTCTTGAACTTATTGTTGCACCCCTCCAACGCAGTCAGTAAAAAGTGCAGTACAGAACACGTATCTCCCAAGGTACCAAAGTGTGAATTATGAGTTTTTGCATATACAATAAAAAAACTATTTAATGCCCTTTACCAACCAAACGCGATGCTGATTTTTCATGCTTGCGAGTAACAGGACCTGAGCATGAGGGAATTTTAAAAGTTCAGGTCAAAAACAACAAAAAAGTCAGTGTCGGTGTATTCTTATTTTTACAATTTCTCTGTCTTTGTAACCACAATTTCTGAAGAAGCAGAATCAGTGTAAAATGTGATCATAACTACAGTTTGGCCTTTTGACTGTAACTAGGTTTAATAAGTATATATTGTACTGTACTTTGCATGTCATGTTTATCTATATTTCAGTTTTAATGAAAATCAACTCTAATGTCAATATCAAAATTGAAAATACACAAGACACAAGAAAAAGCAACTTGTGCTACTTCCATTCTGACATTTCTACCTGAATGCATTAAAGTGGTGCTTGAAAGTTTGTGAACCCTTCAGAACTTTCTATATTTCTGCATAAATTTGAACTAAAACTACATCAGATTTTCACACAAGTCCTAAAAGTAGATAAAGAGAACCAAATCAAACAAATGAGTCAAAAAAATTAGACATGGACATTTATTTATCGAGGAAAATGATCCAGTAACACATAAAAGTATGTGAACCTTTGCTTTCAGTATCTGGTGTGACCCCCTTGTGCAGCAATAACTGCAACTAAACGTTTCTGGTCCTGCACGTCGGCTTGGAGGAATTTTAGACCATTCCTCCTTACAAAACAGCTTCAGCTTTGATTGAAAACACCTGACTCTAATTTCACCTTCAAATTATCTGCTAATCCTAAAGGTTCACATACTTTTGCCACTCACAGATATGTGTTATTGCATCATTTTCCTCAATAAATAAACAATGAGGTCTAATTTTTTTGACTCATTTGTTTGATTCGGTTCTCTTTATCTACTTTTAGGATTTGTGTGAAAATCTGATGTAGTTTTAGGTCAAATTTATGCA
Source organism: Arapaima gigas (assembly GCA_900497675.1). Lineage (NCBI taxonomy): Eukaryota > Metazoa > Chordata > Actinopteri > Osteoglossiformes > Osteoglossidae > Arapaima > Arapaima gigas. The sequence continues at coordinate 42,446 of UFQX01000127.1, read as the reverse complement.
GAAATATAGAAAGTTCTGGAGGGTTCACAAACTTTCAAGCACCACTGTATCTATTTTCAGTTGTATTTTTTGCACCGGCCCACATCCGTTTTTTATTTCAGTCTATAAAACTAAAATTTATATCAAATTTAGTCAAAGTAGGCCGAAGCCATTTGTGTATATCAGTAGGAAAGCTCAAACAGAGTAGCTTTGTTTTGCTTGGAGATACATCAAGACTGCTTAGATCAAAACAAGTTAAATTATGCTATTTCATTTGTTTTTGATGTATCAAACTGAATTTATGATCTGCCTCTAGCATTTCAAAATGGTCACACTGGAGGCCTGCATATTTTCTCCTGGTTTTAGTCATACATTTTACCACAGACACAAAAACTAACATCTTTCACACTGTGCCCTTGTCTCCTAATGCCTAAATATATTTTACACCAATATGCCGTTTCTGTACACCCAAGTACAAATTTGAACTGGACCCTGCATTTAAAAAGCATCAAGACCCAAGTCCGAATCACAAACCACAGCTGCTGCACAACGTCAGGCATCCAACCTGATTATCTAAGAATATGAACTATGCAAATGTATATTTGTCCACATTTATATTTTTAGTGAAGATTTAAGTAATGCATTTAATACATTCACTCTTTCATAAATCACCTACATTACACTGTTTGTCTATATATTTCAAACCGCTGTGTTTTTTCAGGCAGCAGCGGTTATGCTGTTCACCAAGGTGTGTCCTGTTACCCAGAACCAGATTCTGAGAAGTCAGGCCTCACTGACCTTTGCAAAGGCAAGTTCTCAGTACTGAAGACATTTATTACCATGTTCATACCTTCTAATGACTGGGCTGGAAAGGGGGGCCAGAATACTTTGAATTTTCATAACTACACTGTCTGCATCTGAGTGTTTAATAGCAATTGGTATTCGTATTATAGTAGCCAATCATGGAAATGGTAAAACAGACAGTTATTAAATTTTTCTATAAAGGTTATAACATATTAAAACATATAACGGAAGCACATACAATTATAATTTATGAAACAAGTATAGACTGATTTGTATAGACAGCAAGAACAGCAGTGTAATCCATAAAGGATGACATCTTTTTTATACTTCCTAAGACTGCTTAAATATTAGGTAAGAAATTTAAGCAAGAATATTAAACAATTAATATTAAGCAATGTATATTAAACAAAATACCTCATGCACATTATGCAGATTTTTTCCCCTATTCTTTTTATCAAACATGATTGTGTGTGAAATGCTTTCTGTTCAATATAATGAAATCACTTCACTGGAGTCTGGTTTTGTCCCTTCTGCCTGAAAAAAGTTATTTCTAAGATCCTGCTGTGTCAGGATTAATGTATTTTCATCAAAACGCTGTGTCTGTTTTTAGTTGCTAAGCAGGCAACTGCCTGTAACTGTATGAAGGGCTGGAGGGGGCTAAATGGTGAAAGTCAGTGTAGGCAGTGAGTAATGTGAAATGTAATCATCTGCATCTGTTTCATTCCAACGCTTCTCCAAGCGCCTTTGCGTCACCCTTCACTTGCTAAGCATGATTGGTCACCCCCTCCAAAACAAAATAAAATGACTCAACAGTTGTCAACAAAAGTTTTCCCTGATTTACAGTAATGTTAACATTGGCCATCATTAAGGCATTCATATTCACTCCTGAAAGAAAATTAAGTCAATGAACTGACTCTCTTGCATAAGTGGGGGTCCTTGAATAATAAAAAAAGTATAACATACTCTAACACCCTTTAAATCATAAACATCCTTCTATCCATAATGTAGTAACGTAGAAGCTTCAGGGATAATGTAACACTACAATATGTTTCTGCAGCACTGAACTATAAGGAAAATGTGTCTGATGTCACAATATTAATGCTTTAAGGGTGTAAATTCTACCAAGAATATCTAAAAGTTTGGCTGTGTAACATCATGAATAAAACTACGCTTCCAGGAATCTCCCACTGTGAATAGGGTAAATGGAGGGGAAAGTAAGGTTTGTTCATTTCATGGATCCTTCCCAGGAAATGCAGCACCTTCTCCGATTTCCAAAATATTTCTACTTTTGGTCAATGCTGGGATTTCTGTTTATCCAAGACAGCTATCAGTAACAACAAATACTGTAACAGAAAAAATGTTCCTGTTGCCCAGATTGCCTGGGGGACCTCCCACTGTCCTCTGAATTGAACTCCTGATACTGTACCTGCATGAGATTTCTGGACACTTAAGTACATTTAACCACTGTCATGTTATTTCATCTTTCTTGCTGTTGCAAAAAACACAAAGCCTTGTGCATCCAGTTAAGTTTTTTTGCTAACCCTGCATGCGCTGCTCTTTGCAAAAGCTGAGTCGGCAGCGTCACGTGACCCATTTGCTCAGCTAAAACGTTGGCAGCTGAGGGCCACTTTCTGAATGGTGCCCAACAAAATGACCTTTGGATAATAAAAAATTGCAAAAAAGTTTACTTTTACCACGTTATTCTTTCAGACACCGATCCCTTTTACCCCGTTTAACATCATTTCTGTTTACACAGGACGGCATCTACTGCATCAATTCAGATACAGTTTTTCATTTAGCAACACTTTTTCTACAAATAAACTCTTGTTACTGTAATTAACTAGTATTTATCTGACCTTTTTGTTCAGGGCAACATGCAGTGCTAGATACACCACACTGGAGCAGGGAGCAGGTCACTCATTCACACACACACCTACTAAAGGAAGGGCTGCCTAAAACACACATCTTTGGACTGTATGAGGAAACCAGAGCACCCCAGGGAAACCCATGCAAACTGCAGCCATACTGAGCTGGTTTTTTGAACCCATATCCAAACCCACAACCGAGGAGCCGTACGGCACCAGCACTACCCACTGTAGCACCCCAAAAAAGGATGCTTTTAATCATCATTGCTGTTGCTTAACCTCTACCCAGATTGCTCTCCATTAGGCCTCTGTATGCTGCTGTACTACAAGGATGTTACGTTTATTGGAGAGATACACAGACCACAACTGTAGTAAAAAAAAGCCAAACCAAATAACATTATTCAACCAGATTGATATTCACATTGTTCCCAAAAGCTTTGGTGTGGCCACTTGACTCACTTTCACCCAACCAGATCACCACTTTAACATCAACACGCTGAAGATGTTGTGCATAAAAATGTTTTTGAAATGCCACGAAACAGCAGTTCTTCACTTCCATACAAAGTGGGAACTACAGGTCTTTCATATGAGGACTTGATGGTCAATTTGCGAGTCTCCTTTTGTTTGCCGACAACCCACATTCTCAGAGGGCAGCTGAACACCAACATTTGGGAATGTCACACAAAACAAGCCTGTTGTTTTGTCATTTGGGAACCAGACTGAAAAACATGACATCACAATTCCAGCATTCTGCTTAGATCCTGCTGGACAAGAGGATTGGTACTGAGAAGATAAATTTCTTCCCCTGGCCCTCTCATTCTTATTCTCTCTCTCTCTCGCTCTCTCTCTCTCCCTTTCTCACCCTACTCATCTCTCTACTGTCCTGCATATCATTTTGAAGTCATTCAGCGGTGAAATTCATACAAACACACCATGCTGCTACCCTTCAGATAACTTATGTGTCAAAGAGCACAACAAACATCCAATATTTTACACGGGGGAGTGACTACAAGTTACCATGATTAAAGGATCAGACGAAATGTTTCATTTAGTGAGAGCAAGGAAATTATGTCGTCATTCAAACAGACTATTATTGCAGAGAGCCGCTGGATGCAAACATGTTTAAGAAAGCAACTTCCTACACAAGATTAATCCAAATGTAAACCACACTTATTGCCAGCTTTTATCTCCATGCATTCTTGAAACCCAGATCATCATCTGGAACCCATTTCACACCTCTTTTACTGACAACGCTATATGATAACAGATTCATGTTTTGCTATACTGTTGTATCAACTTTGTTTTGTTAAACGTTTATATATCTTCCATAAGTGCTGCAAACTACTTCTCTGCTGGTGCTGGAACAGAAAACTTAACAGTAAATTATGATGGATTAAATCACAGAGCTTAAGAGATCTATAATTTGTTATTGACGTATTATTTATCGAGTATTGTTGTTCTATCTTTATCCTTTTCTACTTTACTTTTTCCCCCTCCAACAAATTTACTAGATTTACATTTCATTGGGAGCTGAAGAAACATTAATGGCTCAAATATACATCCTTTAATTGTTATGTAATAAACTTCTCAACACTGAGATGTGCAGGATGAAAAAGATGTCAGCTTTAGAACATCTGAAGAAAGATAAACACATGAAATGAACAGTTACACAACATTTCAAACAAGAACTGGCTGGGTCAAAGTGTGTTGTGTGTGTTTACGCAGAGGTACTTTGTTCAACGCCCCGAAAGCAGCGCTCCGACTCTGAACTAGTTTAGTGGACGTAGTTATGCATAAGTGGTGTTTCTAAAGGAGCTGAGCAGCAAAAATGTTTATAGTTGAAGTGCATTTTACAGCATTTATTTGTCTCTGCTATCCTCTGATGAAAAATATTCATTGAGTTCTCAGCACAGGACTTTCAGGATCCAGTCACGCAGCTCCACATTCAACTGCCCAGTATGATTCTCTCAAATTTCACACTTAATAATGCTGTTTTATTCAAGTATCTGCAAAGTGAACAGCATTGGACAGTGAGGTTGTACTGTGTTTCCTTCCTGTAAATGCTCTGGTTTCCTCCCACCACCCAAAAACTTGTAGCGAATTACTGACTTTGAACTGTCTGCAGAGTGTGTATGTGTGCGTGTGAGTGGGCGAACAAGTGTGCGATCGCTCTGCAACGGTCGTGTGGTATCCAGGCTCTACATTGCTTCACACTATGTTTTTCCAGGAGAGGCTCTGCACCACTGTGAACCTCTGCTGGATAAGCAGTTAACAAAGGGGGGGGGGGGGGGG
>UFQX01000127.1:0-37468 GCA_900497675.1 Arapaima gigas | reverse complement strand
GGGGGGGGGGGGGGGGGGCGTTTACGCACGCATACAGATTATTCAACAAAAAAATACCCATTTGGTCACTGAAGCCATAACAACTAAAAGTTATTCTATAATATTAAGCAGGCGACTGAAAAAACAGAACCAACAGTTCTGGTTACAGTTAATCAAAAAGCTGACAACGAGGCTAGTAGGGTGCAGGGTGTAAGTGCAGACCTGGGGTCTTCCAGGCTGTCAGATTTGGACCGAGAGTCCTCCCTCCAGCTGTGGTCCCCGTGGGCAGGCGGGGAGGCCCAGGCCAATGAGCTGCAGCACACAGCTACAGGACACATACCTCAGCCACACAGTCATCACTCCCAGCTGCAGAGGGCCCTTCGATGAAGCCATAAAGGGCCAGGGGAGAGAGGAAATCAAAGCCAGATGATCTCAGCACTTGTATAACACAAGAAAACATTAAGCCCATCATAGAATCACACTGAATGCTTTAAGTCTTTCTTGGGGGGGTGTTCTTAGCAAATGTATGTGCTAACACTGCATGTAAAGTCAATACAAATCATCCAGATTTCAGTTCTGGCCTCGCATGTTGCTGAATTTCAAATAAACAACAGTGCTGTAAAATTTTTACAAGGATTTAGGAATCGAACATTTTCCTCAGAAATCCAGACGCATATTGAGTTAAACCAGGACTCACTGCATCTGCAGCTGTAGGTGAAGGAACAGATCATAGGACGGTCTACATTTGTCCACCTGTGATGGCAGTGTATTTCCACAGCGTGGCGCTAGGGGTGGATGCGTGGACCCCAGGCCGATGCGGTGACACTAGGCAGTGGACATTGAGTGGGCCGTATCACATCTTCCTGTTGGAGGAAGTGACTTTCACTGTGTCATGAGCCAGCAAAACAGTACGCCTGCTAGGGGATCACGGGGCGCGGCACAGACGTCGGTTTCCGCTGACCACCACAAAACAGTGAAAAAAGATGGAAGATGAAAAAACAATGGATGACCACAGTGTGGACATATCTAATTCAATCTCAAAATAATAACTAAATCTATGTGCTCTACAGATTTATTACTACCTCCCAATAACAGATGTTTTGCTGAAATATTTGAAATCATGGAATGGAATGGAATGGAATGGAATGGAATGACTAATGTCATTAGTATAAAAAAAATACATCAATCATTTATATTTTCTGTGTGATTTCGTATCATACGATAGTGTTAAACCCAAAATAATAACTGAAACATTTAAAAATTGCTTGGAAAGGTTTTTCTTTGAAATCTGAATAATAAATCTGAATCATGTTTTTTTCCCATTTCATATTACAGTGACAAACAATGTAATACTATGGTTTTGCTGCTTGTTTCTTTTTCCTGCCCAAGTTTTATTAGACAGAACCTTCTACTTCAAGACTGGTCTGCCTGAGAAATGTCTGCACACAGACAAATGCAGTAAAGGAAGATGACAACAAAATTTTTATAGCAAAGATTTCCTAAAGATCCATAATCTTAGTAAGCTTATACATGGACCCTGCTTTTTTAGAACCTAACATACATTCATGTAATGTGATGTAATGTAATGTAATGTAATGTAATATTGCAAAAGGTATTTTGTCTGCCCTGAACAGAGAACAGCAAACAAAATTTGTTTTGTCTTGAGGAACATGGTCCAAAAGAACCTTGGAGGTAAATATGTCTCAGTGTTCCTCCTGAATCCTTCAGTTAAAATCATTCAGTATTCTTGTTTTCTAGCAATATCTGATCTCTTGTTGGATTATATAATAATCATTTTGCCATTTAAGCTTCCAGAAGATAAATTACCATTACACGCAACAGGTCCTGCACAAGGGAAACACATTATCAAGCAGAGGACAGTGTTCCCTTCCTCACCAGAAACAAAGGCAAGTGAAAAAGAGATCATGTTGATGGCTTTTGCACAAGAATAACATTGTCATCCATCAGCTGCAACCCTGTGCCTTTGGATTGAGTATTTCTCTTTAACAAGCAAGTTCCGCAGCCTGTGCAAAAGGCCGCCCTTCATGCGGGAGTTTCAGTCAGGTGCTGCAGTACAACTGCGTGTCCAGGCAAATGGGCTAAATGGGCCCAGTGTTCCCAGTTCCTCGCATCCGCGGCACCCCGACGCAGCTGTCCCTTTTAGTGCCTCTGCGCACAGAGAGAGGGTGGAAGAGGCTAACAGGGGAACAGGTGGGCAGCTAAATGACAAATTTGGGCCCCACACAATGCCCCTGTGTTTTCAAAACAGAGACCCCCCCCACCAAATGAGAGCAGCCAGACAGACTGAAAAGAACCTCACATTTAAATACAGCTACAGAAAACAGCACCGGCAAACCTGCAACAGCAAGCAACGGAAGTTATTAGGCCAATGATATTTATAAACGGTGTGTATCATGAGGATGACTAGAAATCCAGTACATATAAAATAAAGAAAAGGTCTATCAAACCATTAACTGACATTTTTCTGACTTTTTTTGTACAAAGCCTGGCTCGTTTTCACATTTCAGACAGTAAATATGGTTCTGCGTGCCTGGAGTCCGAAATTATTTTTGCTAATATGAAATGGCTATAAATCCATAAACCATCAGAAAAGGTTTTGACTGTCCCTTTCATTAACTAAAAACACTTAGTGGGGTAATAAAATGTCTCTTTTTTTGTTGTTGTTTTCATTGCCATTTTTCCGAAAGAAAACAAATAAAAACTTGGCACGTGCTGAGTAACACTGTTATTTTAAATCGGTTTTGAAACTCAGTGAAGACCTGGCCCCAACATTTTCTTTTCTGGGTTATTACAAAGTATATCCATGTTTTCCAAGTATTGCAGATAGTCCTGGACCGCTTCCTGGTTACTGGCAAAGAAGTCGGGGGTGTTGGCCGCTCCCCCCGGCCAGCATCTGGAAACCATCAGTGTAAACAATGGGGTCCTCGGAGCTGGAAGCTCCTTGCTCGGCTCCCACAGGACTCCAGTCCGAAGAACATGAGAACACAGAAACTCTTGGACACCGTGTGGTCAATTATTTCAAGCTAACAAACCCAAGTCCTTCTCAGCTCTGTTTAGTTTTGACCCCCTTTCGTTTTACAGAGAGAAGCCCGGCTGCTCTGATAAGGCAGAAAGACTGGTGTTGGACACGTGAACAATGTACAGATACCATCAAACATAGTGAAAGACAATTTAATTATGCTAAATCTATTTCTGTTGTAGTATAAGATCATACAATCATAGACTGTGCATAAATATAATCATATTTTTAGGCCAGCTACAGTTAAATGTTGACATTTTTCTTTGATTTATTCATTAAATCAGATGTCAGGCAAACATGTCAACAAAGGAAAGAACCAAAGTATGCAAAACACTGTTAACTACAACTGCATTCATAACATGTTTAATTTGAAAACTCAGCACTTCGCCAACTAAACTAAACCTGCACCATCATACTGTTCTGGTTACAGACATACATCTGAATAGGAACCTCATAATGCAAACAGTAATAAAATTACAGTGGTACATATCAGGTTTCAGGAGCTCACTGTGAAGCTACTAAAAGTTTAGAAGTGGGTGCAGTTTAAAGGATGTAAAGTTGTTTAATGCAGGATGAAATCCTGAGATCCTGAATATTAAACACAGAAAAGAGAGGTCTGTGGAAGAGTATCACTGTGAGCATACCATACATACTGTGTATATTACTGAGGGTGTAAAATGTGATGACATCACTGTGCCCACATCAGATGTTACTGCTCGGGGTGTCTTATCTGTTTACTATTCTCATTTTGATCCTTTCGCTCTTAACCACAGCCTGTGGGCAGAAAGAAGGTCGCATTCACAGGACTGCTAAACACAAGCACAAAGCTGCCACCCACAACATGCCTGCAACATGTCTGAGCCAGAGTCAGAGAATTACACACCTAAGAGGGCAACCTATAGAGAAAAAAGCTCAAATTGAATTTTCTTCTTAAAAATAATTAAATCTATGTGTCTTTCTCAAGAAATTAATGCCCTATGGAAGAAATTACTCATTTTCTGTCAGATCTTGCTGACTGTATTATAACTTCTGAAAGGCAGGTCATTCCAGTATTGATTTGACAGACTGAAATAAACTGGTAATGACTTCTATAGGTATATGCACACCATGCTGAAATGTAGATTTGCTGTGAGATATTACACAATATACAGAATTTTAAGTGTCCCTTATATTAGCAATCTTGTATAAATTCAGTTGTCATAAACAACAACTATTTAAAGTACTAAAGAAACAGATGTTTTTGGTCAGTTCATAAGTAGAATTTGAATCATTCATTTTAAATGACGCATTTTCTTGTGTTCTATCACTAATTTGGCTTGTACTGTGAGGTACTGATCAGGTCTGCTGCACTGTGCTATGCAGAAGCGTGTAGAAGTTGATCCATCTTTACATAAAGCAAGATGGGTTAGTGTTGATGCTTTCATGCATAAGAACTGCATCAGGAATCGCAGCTGACAGGGACTTCGGTCATGAAGGTTGCTGAGTCAAGCCCAATTCCATGCCACTACTTTAGTATCCTTCACACATAACCTGAAACGATCTAGTAAAAAGCTGTATAAGTTGGTCAAGTGTGGTAAGGTGCTAAGGTTAAAAGGGTTGGCTATGCAGCAAATTAATAATAATAATAATAATAATAATAATAATGACAATGATGATGACAATAATAATAATAATAGTAATAATAATAATAATAATTCTGTTGTGTAACTGGCCAACAGCAGAGCAAATTTAACAAACAAACCATGAAACAAGATTTGACTTTTGTTTTTCAACTGGAATAGCTTAAGAGTTATATCAGTCCTCATCTGATCCAAAATGGGAAAGCAAATTTACAGAAATAAGCAAAAATACTACAGTACTTTTTACAACATGCTGCTTCCTCTGTGTGCAGCAGTGAGTGTGTAACTCTTATTACAATCATTTAAAATGGTCACTTTAGTACACCACTGCAGCCCTTGTAAAAAGCAAAAGCCCATCTTCAGGGCTTTGCACCTAGGGAGTTCTATAATCTGGTGAGATTTTACATACATCTTACATGTTCTGCGGTCATTAAAACTGCAGGCAGTGTTAAGTTTCTTAGTGCTGTTCCTCCAGAAAGGAAAAAAAGTAGGGCGAAGGCAGTGATTTGAAAAAAACAGACACTTCTAATTTACAGTATATATTACTTGCTTAAGTAAAATATAACAAAAAACCTTTGTTTAAATTTTACTTGAATGATAGTGGTTACGAAACAGCTGCTTAAAATACCCCTCATTGCTTCACGTTGCACACAAGGGATATCCATTGTTTTAGGACAAGAGGAATCAAATATAGCATTTAAAGACCAGTGGGAATGCCAATGTACCTCATCTGTGACATATAAGAACATGGTGTGTTGAAAGGAAATGGCAGCCTGGCGAAGGAACGCGCTTATTTTGTCCACTAGTGACTGCTGTTGCTGGGCAGTAACTTTGTGAGGTAAACATTCCTATTGTGTATGGATGTTACCAGGCACACATATCAGCGTGACACATCTCCGAAGCATAATGTCATTTCAAGTCACTAACTGCTCTCGCCTGGGAATGCGGAAACACCCGTGGCCGCAGTTATCTGGACACAGACTTAGTTAAAGTTGCAGCTGCCAATTAAATGTGTAATCGAGGCTCATTCACTTGTGGTTCCTGTCATTGCCGTGTTGAAGGCGGCAGCACGGCTCTTCATCAGGCCCACAGCACTTGGACAACCTGGTGTCACCTTCGCCAAGGGAGGCAAAATGCTTCAGTAAACAGATTTACCAAAAAAATAAGCTAAAACAAAATAAATAAAGAAATAAACACAGCCATACGCTTATGTTTTGATCAAAACACAATAAGAAAAGCAATGAGATGTTTTTAACCCAGAGATCTGGAATGTTTCACTTTCACAAAAAGAATTCTATAAAAATTACCTGAACTGAAATTGAATGCTTAGTATTCCAAAGGATAGGATTGAAATTTGCAATTGAAGTGCACACATCTGGACCACAGGGAACAAAATAAGTAATGTTAAATTACATCACTTTCTTGGTAGAATGTGGTATGTACATACATTAAGACTGTATTATTATTATTATTATTATTATTATTATTATTATTATTATTATTATTAATATCAACTGTTCTCCCTGTTCCATTAAAAAGATATACATCATATTCTTTTTGCATCATATTCACCTAACACTAAATTAAAAACTAATTCAGTTTTTAATCCAGTCAAGTAAAGCAGTGAAGAAACAGTTTAGTCTATATCCAGAAACATGTATAATGAGTGGGCAAAATGACTTGTAAATTGGAAATAAGGGCAAGATCCACATACCGGACTTTATATGTAAATATGTAGCTGTAATATTACTGCATTAGATGTGTTCATTTTAAATTTTGTTAAGCATTTGAAAAATAAACTGCCATTTTTAATCACATAAATACGCAGCCAGTATATATATTCAAAACATTTTAATAGGAATGAAAACATTATACTTTATCTTTCTGAACATAATTTTTTCCAAACCACAATAGTCTTAACCATTAGACAACCACAAGGAGACAGATTTAATTTCAGATTTTCAACGTTTTGACATTCTTTTAAAGTTTAAGCTTTTACACACAAATACATGCAGTACAGATTAATAATATATGTGTAAGAGATCCTTTTGAGATAGCCTAACAATGCAAGGAATAAAACATTTCTGTCCTAATATTTTTGTGTAACCACAGAAGTTGCCCATTTGACAGCCAGAGACTAAATAATTCCGGCATGTTCTACGGGAAACAGACATATATAGCTATAGTCGTATGATGTGCCCTACTCTGCTATTCATGGCAAACATCTGGGAAATGATAAAGTCCAGATATATCTTTTAAAAAAATCACCACATGAAGAAAACTCATTCCACAAATTGAGGAAAGACAGTTCTGTGTTATTTAAGAAGGCACAGCCTCCACTCCCTCTCTCTTTATTTCTCTCTCTCTCTCACACACACACACACACACACACACACACAGACACACAGACACACACACAGACACACACACAGACACACACACAGACACACACACAGACACACACACAGTCCTCCACTGTTTCTCTCTAGTCCATATCTCTGTTTGGTTGTGTGAAAACTAGAGACAGCTGTGGTGAAGTCAGTCAAGGGTAATAAATCAAAAGACCTTTTCAAAATGTACCCCCAGTGTTCAACAAAACAACCTCAACCCTAGAATACAGGGACAGAGGTTGGAAGAGACTCATACTACAGAACTGCCCAACCAGAGCTGTGCGCTATTTGTCCATGTGACATTTCCTTTTGCCAATAGGCATAATTTTTGTTTACAGAATCATGAATAATTTTTGTTTACAGAATCAGGAAATGGGCATGCTCAGAAATGAAAACAAAGGCTAGAAAATATGTGTAAGGGTTTCTGTCTGTATTGCTTAATGTTTAAAATGCTTGTAAAACATTCATCTAGGTATGTAACTTTAATTCACAACCCCTACCAAAACCTCAGAGGAAAGGAAAAGATCAAAGATGCACTTAATACACCATGTCTCTTCTCTAAATCAAAATCAGATTTTACCATGTAAAGTTAATCCACAACATTAGCAAAAAATGTGCAACTGGCATAAAATCAAAGGCATATTTATGAAATGCCTACAAACATTTGACGTATTACAAAAAAAACCACCACGAAATACACAGACAATTGTTGCTCTTAAACATTTACATTATAGATTTCCTTACGCTCAAAACTTCATACATAGTTTTTTGAGCTGCTGATAACAAAAAGTTAAAAATAATACAGTTACCGGAGGCACAGCAGAAACTGAATGACAACAATGCTGAACTATTGTGAAATAAGTAGCATGTACTAGCGCTATTAAACCTCCTTTTTTCTCCACAATCACTCGAGAAACAGCATCTTCATATTTTATGCTTTGCATTTTATGCTATTCGTTGCACGATAATGATACTCCTTCCATAAATTCAGAATCAGGTGACAATAAGTTTCCGTTTCTAACGTGAATTTAAGCACCACCCTGAATGCATCACTACTGGATTCTGTTTGTTGACCATACTGTGATTTTTTTTTTTTAAATTCTGTTGCAGCTAGAAATATGGAAAGAGGAGTTTGTGTGCCTGTCTTCAGCGTCGACTGTTTTCCTGTCACGTTTCTCCATTCTTTCCTTTCCCCATTTGTGACGTCACCGGTGTCTCTAATTTAAATACAATGAGTCACAATGCACCATCTTCCCGCACCGCAGGAAACATAAAGGCCTGTATGAATGTCAATGAGACTCTAGTGCTTCACAGTCTTCTAGAATTTTCATTGAGGAAAACCTAGAAGCAACCAAGGAATTTAAATGCTTCTGGAGGCCATTCAGAACAGAATCATTAAGTCATTAAGAAAGTGTGGGGGATATTCAAGCAGTCTGCTGACTGCAAAACAAATACAATGTCAGACATTCCTTACAAGAGTGAAATTATCCTTGCTTATAGACAAGGATGTGAATATTCAAATTTTCTCATATCTACAGTACGGTAAACATGAATGAGACCTGACATGAATGACCCAGCAATTACCAGCAACTAGTGGAAATATCCCAATCTTTTCATCAGTTTAAAATTTTAAATATCACAAGATCATATTAATTTCCTGTGGCATAATTTTAACACTGTCTGTGTCTCATATCCAATGGTGCATAAAAAGATGCAGATGTGGACAATGACCAGTGATGATGCCTCCAAAACCAAAACAGCTCTTTTTACACTCCAATTGTATGTATACTGCAGAGCACACAGACACATCAGTACAATGCCAGTTCCTGACAATGTATATTATTCAAACCGCTGTTGTCTGAACATGGAATTCCAAATTCCTGGAAAATTACTTTTTCAAACTCCTACCGCAATTGTGGCTTTCAGTGAGGCGTCTGTGGAATTGCCTGCTGGGTGGAAAAGCCAAACATCCCACAAAATAAGCCAAGGAATGTTTCGATATCTTAAGAGAATTATTTGCTTCCAACGAAATACAGAGAAAAGACAACATTATTATTTCGTATTTGTTCAGATTATCTTTTCAATTGTTTAACAACCTCCTGATGTTGGATCTTCATGGCAGGCCTGTGTCGTATTGCTCATTAGAACAAAACGCAGTAAATTTGTTTGACACCTGGTCGTTGAAACCGGTTTCCTGTTTTACATTTTGAGACAATTTTGCAGAAACCTCTTAAAGTGTGAAAAACGTCAGAAAGTCAACATTCATATAAATGTTACAAAAAAATTTAACAATGCAGTCTAACAGCCAGCATTTTAAATCACTATTAATGATGTTTTTATATTTTATGCACACTCAGCAATTGTGGAACACCTCAAGGACTTCTGTGCAACCTCATGTGCTTCATAAATATTTTGCCTATTCAAAACCACCTTCTGCTTTTCAATAGCACTAATCTGAACTTGGGATGCAAACAAGAGCACGGGTTGTGAAAACTCACATCTGCCTGGAGGTGTTATGTTACCTTAAGCAGACCTCCTGGTCCACCCACTGAAGCCCTGTGCCCCCGGGTTTTGTAATGCTGACATGAAGCTGTCTGTAGGAGGGGCTGAAAATGTGTCTCCAGCAGAAACAGGCCAGGAGTGGCAGTGCAGAAAGAGGTGTAGCTTTAGCCATATCCCAGACTCCCATCATGCACCACTCCCTCCCATGGCCACACTAATGGCTCGTACAGTTGTGTCCCGAGATCGGGTTTCAGCAAGAGAGAGTGATAGAGGCAGGTGGGCTGGCAGGCTTGGGGAAAATAGGAGAGCAAAAATTCCCGGCTTGTTTCAGAACGAGGGGGTGCGAGAACCCAGGAGGGCATTTCTCCGTTATCACACATTCCGCAGCCAGCTGGGCTAGAGGTGTGGGGGGAAACCAATACCCCTCAGTAATAAATTGTGCATTTCCCTAATCCTTCAGACAGCACGGGTCTGGGCTCCTCAGCTAACTGCTGTTTGCAGAGTCTCTTCAATTTCCTCTTAACATAAGAAAAATAAATTGTATACAAAGGAGCAAAAACAAAAAAGGAGAGCAGGCAGTAGGGCATTTAAAGGACACAGACATGAAGGCAGCCAGATCATGACACAGACAGGACTCTGCTGTTACACCCTTGATAATCACCCTTAACCTGAAGAGCTCCAGCAAACTGCCCAGGAACAAACATCTGTTTTAACTTGTGGTGTGTAAAAGTCTCACCTAAACACTGAAATTACATACATACACAAACAAACAGGTGGCATAGCAGATGGCACTACTACCGTCCACTTGCAGGCCCTCCCTCTGACAACCTAAAAAAGTATAAATGTGTAACTCATAAGTAGCTCAAAACAGTAAGCTGTTTGGACAAAGGTATCAGTTTATTGAATAAATAAATTTTAAAAAATGAACTGTGGTGTTCTACACAAAAGTGAAAGTGAGGTACATGCATGTTTATGACATGTCTATTCAATCTCATTTATTGAATTAGATCAAATGTACCCATTTATACATATTTTTATATGCTTGCTGTATATATATATATATCTCCTTCTTAGGCTTTGGCGCATTGTCTGTCCAGTATTAGAGATAAACTTTATTCCACTTGGAGTTCAGAGGCCTGCACTTACTTTTTCTCCCCCACTGCACAGTCCCTCCAGTTCCTCCCCCCCAAGCATGTGCAGATCCAGTTTTCCACTTCCAGAGCTCCAGGCTCTTTCGTCACAACACCCTCACAGACTAGACATCTAGGGCCGCTTGGGTATTGGAAGGAAGGTCATAGGTCACCAGGTCACACTGTAAAAATACTGCAGTCAGAGGCACCCCCCCCAATGCCCTAGTGCTGTCACACTCAATACATTACCACCTATTACAGGATCCTTCTAACCATCGACACACAGGTTCTGAATTATTGTGTTATGGGTAAAGATGTATGAATGGGGGATATTACAATACTGAGTTCATATGTCAATTACAGACAACAGCATGGTCATTTAGTTAGTTTTGAGGCACATTTGTTATTTATTAAATGAGATGTAACGTAATTTATTGTGCCTCATTAGGCCCAGAATTGGACCAAGTATTCTGTTTATTCCCTGCACTTTCCACCCCACTTCAGAAATGAACGGCAGAGGCACGATAGGCACTGAAGGAGGTGCTCAAGCATCCCACAGTTAAAATACCTTCAGGAACTCAGTTAACCAGGTCACTGAGGGCAGGAAAACTCCCAGCCTGCATCAATGAATGACATATTCTGGATATATTTCAAACAAGAGAGTGAGACTGCAGCAGGAGACGGCATGTATTAAACTCTGAAGCTCCAGCAACAGCATCATGTTGATACTACGCTCTCTTATGCATGAATGCTCTCTCCCCATTTTATCAATGTGAAATATGAGACATAGCAGGGTAAATGAGGACAACCATATCAAGCAAAAAACCTTGATGAAAAAGAACACTGACAGCCAGATTTGTTGCAGTCCGGCTTGAAGTTTCCCGCATGGTTCTCAATAGTCAGTGCTTTCCAATTGGTTTGTTTTCTCCAAAATTCAGTGTTTTTAACCCTGCCAAGGGGTAATATGAGAACTTCCTACTTGAGATGAGTCATTCTGCATATGGTTCGCTTCTTTATTTTTCAGGAGTACTGTAACAATAAATTGCACACAAAGTATTCAGTTATTAAGGCCATATGTTGAACAGTAAATTTATAACCCACGTCGCAGTTGACCAACTTTGGCAAATACATCTGTCATACAGTCACTGAGGTTGGTGGTTAATTGTAGAACTACAGCTAATGTTTGCATTGTAATAGGGGGACAGAACAGGATTAAAGTGCAAAAGAAATTAAGCAATATCTTATGTTTGGATTTCAAGAAATGTACACGGTGCTACGAGTGCATGCTGAAGTGGAAGACACATTTCAGCAGCAGAGCATGGATTCCCTTAGTCTTGACCATAAAATGTTCTGCAGAAAGGCACTTGATGATCGCAATAAATTTAGGAAGGAAGTATCTGAACCATTTGCACAAAACTGTTTTTAGAAGAACCTGCTTCCTGATTTCAATGACAATTCAAGGACAGCTTTTAAAAACTGGTCCACAGTATGTTAAAGGCATTAGGACCTATGACTGACTTCAAAATGTACAATATATTCACTATGGTATTTCCAAATAAAATGCAGCATATATTTTTCCAGCCAAGTGAAGAACGGCAAAGTATCTTGAACAGCCAATGATTAGGTGGTTAAAACATAATTCACAACAGAGCCAGTATGACTTACCTTTTTTATTTTTAAACAGCATGACTAAAATCTCCTACAAAGAACTACAGTTTGATTTAATCAGGAATATTTGGTTCATATTGGTTTGTTAGCCAAAATAAACACACAAATGTCTTCCAGAAATCCTCCTATATCAGCAACTGTAATCTAAACATAATTAGTAACAATTGAATACGAAATAGAGGTTCGACAACCAACCGAAATTTTAGGATAATGCTATTACACACCGTCTTCCTCTCCTTCATCGCACTCTTTAAAGAAAGTTCAGAAAAGTGCGACAGAGGGTCTACAAGAGGAACGCATAAGAATTAACCGAACTGATTTTAATATTCGGATTCTAGGTTCAAAGATCACTTTGTCATTCTGCACTTGTACAGATGTACAAGGAGAGTGAAATTGAGTTTCTCCTGGACCACAGTGCATACTGCACAAAGCACAGAAGTCAAATACACAGCATGAAAATGAGGTAGGAAATAGATAAATAAATAACAGTCAAGAAGATAAGAATTAGACAATTACATAAATGGGTGAAAAAATTAATAAATGGGTAAGATAATTTAATGGTGGAGATGAAATGTTTTCATCTCCACTCTCTGAATTAAGAATGAAAGAAAAATGTTGGAAGAGCTATTGATCGTACACTCTATGACAGTATGATAATAAATGCATCACGTAGAAAAGGTGCTGACATTTTCACTATGACGCAAATTTAATCAAATGTCAGCTGACACTTTATCAGAAAATTATTCTGCTGAGTAAGTTTTTGCAAGGAGAGTATGGCATGTGTAGTTTTGTAGTTTTTTTCTAAAAATCAGTAATTACTCAACCCCCCCCAAAAATTACAGCATCAAAGGAGCAAATAAATGAAATACACTATGTACTGCAGACAGTGTTAAACTCCATATGCATTTTGCTCAGTAAATTCAGACATACTTCAATGGCTGCTGTGTTCTTGTGCTGCACTTGCACTGCAGATGTCTCCAAACAAAGCTTCTTCCAGCAAACCCAGTGTCAGCGGGACCAGAGAACACATTTCACCGACACAACCGTATCTTTGTGTGTTTGATATGCTGTCCCCTGTTCTCAATCCAAGCTACTTATCATGCACTCAGCATTCCAGCATTTCTGAGGCCTGTTTTCAAATCAAATTACTGATGACGTCTTCCCAAAGGAGACAGCCACATTTCACCTAGCAGAAATATATTGTGCAAATGCTAAATTTAAAACATTTGCCGCAAATTCAAATGTTTTTGCTGTAAACCATTTTGCCAAGTCAATATATTTCTCACCTATTGCAATATAATACATTATTTATACTCCTCTTAATTGAAGACAGTACTATGCCTGGGGTAGCAACATCCATCTGCATTTAATATCCAAGAAAATACATATTTGTTATTGAAGTGGGTACTGGGCTAATAGTACCTTCAGCCATCTAAACAATAGCAGTGTAAATTCAAACAAACAGTTTCTTTAGATACCATGTCGCATCCTATAGACATCCTGCTTCCGTTAATTTGTTTTTGACCCCAGTAAAAAGACAATAGCAATGGATATGAATTCCAGTTATTAGTGATGCTCCACAGTAGAATGGATCCCTCAGCATAATGTCTACTTAAAAAATAAAGCAAGCAACAAAACAAACAAAACATTTCATTGCTAAAATGTAGTATTAGCTAAGATTTATCTGTAGCATTACCATTATATGGCGCACTTCTTATGTGTGTGTGGTTTTTAGAAAATCTGGAATCTTGAAAAGATACTATCACAAGGATCCATCCAAAAGTAGTTGATTTAACACTAGACTTTAAAGTGTTGGTAAAGAGTAAACTAAATATAAAGCATCAAACCAAAGAATAATAATATTTTTGCCAGTTGTTTTTGTATTATTATCTCCAACTATATACACAGGACAAACATAACACCACTGTACAGTGCCAAGCATCTTATATATGTAGAAATCTCAAAATTGACTGCGAGAAAAATATTTTTTATGAGCCAGTTTCCTTTTGAACATGTTCAAAGTCCACAGAACTAAAAAGAGAAATCAGTGCTTTAACAGTTCCAGCTGACTTCATGACCCCAGGACCCATCAAACCAAAACACAAAGACCCTTATGTGGCTCGAGTCTCAACCAGAGCAAAGCTGATATCCTAATGGTTTGCTGTCAGGGGGCTGTCAGCTGGATCACAGTTTCAGCTCCACAGCACAGGCGTCTGATTGACACCTTTCTTACACTCTTACACAGTCAACATATGACACCCTTTTCACTACATTCATCCAGTTATCATCCGATGAACCAAAGTGGGTCTTATATTCTCTCTCCTTTTATTTATTTATATATATATATCTAAAAAATGCAATACATCTGCTGATGACAATGACAACAGCACATGACACATTCTGTCAGATATCTGCTTTTGGGCTGTTGGTTCAGTCATTTCTACAAAAAGAAATTCGATACTTCAGCAAAGGACAAAGTCTGATCCCTATGTTAATTAAATTATATTTTTTTGTTCCATTTAACATATCATGAGAAGAGAACTATGTCTTTCCTAAATCAAACTTGCATTAAATATTCATTCAAAGAGCTGCAAGTGACACCATCTGGTCGTCTGTATGATCGTGCATCTGAATGTTTACTGATATTTTAATGTGTGTATAATTACAAAAATATTGATAAAATTATGAACCATAAATTAAATTTATTAGCATTGTGTTTAGAGCTGCTGCCTTGCACTGGAAGACCCCATGTTTACCCACTCTTACCCTGAATTAATATAGCAAACATTACCCACCTGTATTAATCATACCGCTGTGAATAAGTTAACGCTGGGGGTCAATTTTCAGAACAGCTAAATGGAGAAAAAAAACTAAACTAAAACACCTTTTAATACCACTGGTATTTAAAAAGTACACTATAACTTCTTAATATTTTGTATATCATACAAAATAAAAAAAAATTTTTTGCTAACAAAAAAAAATTGTAATGCATATCTAATGTTTACTAAAACCATTAAAACCATTCATTACATATTAACTAGATTGCTGCGCCACATTGAAGGCTGTGCTCTACTTACTCAGTCTGGCTACGTTTTACTTACCTGCCTATTCCGGCAGTAATATACTTTTAATAGGTTCTTGGATCTTAAATGGTCACGAAAATAACAGTAAATTGGGAAATGATGTTAACAAATAACAGTTCAACAAAGCCCAATAGAGCCCCAGGGACAGGCTTTGCTATTCCTCACCACAAAATCCCAGCTAAAGACCCTGAGAAACTCAGAACAAAAAGCAGCTTGTTCCTCAGATGCTCCCACATTCAGAAAACACATTAAAGGCTTTTCCTGTAACTGTGACCATCTTTGTTACAAACAATTCTTCCCTATTCCTCACTGTGACTTTTGCATTTCAAGCTACATTTTGAATTCTGACTCGAACTGATGTCATCGCCCTGCAATAATAGAAAAAAAAGAGCAGAAAGAGATTCCATATTGTGCACATTTACAGGGCTGTGGCAGCAAAGGGATCTTCCAAATTCAAACTAGTGAAAATACGAGTTTCACAAAGGAGAAGCTGAAGGTTTGTTGTTGTATTTTTTGCAGTAAAGGGAAGTGTGATGACTGTGGTATCAGCAACCCAAAGGAAGAGTGATATTCCTGTACACACAAAAAAAAAAAAAAAAAAACAGCAAACCAGCTGGCAGGAAACCTTTTTATTCTTTCTGCTTTGATTTCCTTTTTAAGGAAGTGGCGTCAGTGTGTTGCTCCTGTTTTTATCACTCTGTTAGATAACATGCACCAATTCCTCTACTTTCTGGTACACAAGACATTGTCTCAGATGATAGCGCTGAAACAGAATTGAAAAAAATGAGCATAACTTTTTTTAACCTGTTATGAAAGCATATTACAGATTAACCCAGCACCAGCTATTCCATGGATTATAGTTTTTTTTGTTTTTACAGTTTTTACAGTTTTTGTTTTTTGTAGAAGTTCAAAGCTCATAATTAAGATGTAAAAATCAATAAGCACATGAGGAAAGTACATTTGCTAAATTCCCTTTAGGTGAGGGGAACACAGCAGGATGTCAACAACCCCTCACAGCAAACAGACCAGTGCGTTTTTATGCCATTGTCCGAGTCATTCATGGCTGCCATTTGGTCTGAGCCTTCTCAGAGAAACAAAACAACTTCCCAAGGGAATTCAACACTTGAAATGAGTTGACCTGAAAAGACAGGTATCAGAGGTGACATGCTGGAGGTGTGTAATATTGGTTTCCAAATGGTGACCCACTGCTGATGTTTGCCAGCCTCCTGAGGATGTTGAATTTTAGATGAACTGCTTTAAATAATCAAATTATTATAACATTTACTTGGGGACCCAATTAGAAGCATTATGCACACCAAAATTAACTATTACAACAAAATGCAAGTTGTGTATGTATAGCTGATACAACATTTAGACAAGGAATAGGTCTGGACTTAAACAAGATGGGAAATGCCTAAAAATATATTCATATAAAATCAGAAAAATATGTATTCAAAATTAATGTACTTATGAAAACTGTGGCAACTAAAAATTATTTATCCTAGACCACAATGTGGCATTAATACCCCTGAAACATATTTTTCATATATATTTTACTGCATTTTGCTGTGTTTCTGACTTTCAAGATATCATGTATCTAAGGGTCATGTCTTCTTCCTAGGCTATAACACCTTAAGTTCTTTTTGGGCTTCTAGACACAACTATCTTCAGAATCACAATGAAGGCCATAAAAATGATATGCTCTGTATGAACGGAAGCCAGTAATGTGTCTGGAAACACTACCACAGTGAAGGCAGTGGTGTTCAGAAAGCTTTTTGAAGGTTATGACTCAATAGCTGAGCTGACGTCCACACACACACACACACACACACACACACACACACACACACACACACACACACACACACACACACACACACGTCAAACAACCAAAGGTCGTTCTGTACAACCCAAATCCCAAAAAAAATGAATGGCTTTCTAGGAACAAGATTCAGTTGTGTTTTGGCATAAAGTTATGCAATTTATGAGACTCAGTAAAATCGATAAAGGCATGTTTAAAGCCTACGTCTTTCCTTGAAGACCTTATCACTGTGTACAGAGTAGCGCGATACCAAAACCATGTGTCAGGGATTCCCTTAATGTCCAACAAGTCCACTTCCATCTGATCTGCCTGATCTAAACACCCTCAGCATGTCCATGCCTGCCGGTGCTCGCCAACATAGTGGTTTAAATGTCACTAACCCTTGGGTGTCCTCGCCACCTTTGCAGCCCTCTCCTTTGTAATGTTAAACTGAGATCAGGGGAATGGGGGGGCATTTTGAGACTCAGCGGTACCAAGGCAGGAGAAGCTCTGTGCCAGCGACAGCTCCCATGCCGAAAGGCAAGCCTCCCACACCCACTTCCTGTCGGTTCTCGTTTCACTGAACCGTAACACTCCCCCAGTCCCCCAACTGCAGCCCGCTCCAGCCCACCAATCAAACCCTCACAGGAGACCTGTGACAGGAGGTCCAGAAACAGAGCCCTCCTGCATAAGGTCCAAGACCAGTTGTGATCTGCAGCCCCACCTTAATCTCCTACAAGACAAGGAAAATATGCACATAGAGAATGCACATGAAAGCGATCTCCAGCATTGGACGGAGATCACAGTCCTCCAATTATCTGTGAAGCTCCAACTCCATGTTTGCTCTGGCTTCACTGCTTCAGTCTCTACGGTAGACTGGGTTTTACCCACAATTTTTGGGGCCAACTTATCCTGGAAGTTATTTCCTCTATATGACCACCAGAAAGCAAAACAACATAAAAGCAATATAGCCAGTTCTCTCAGACTGAGCAATAAGATCACCCAGACTCAAAAATAACCTGATTCCTATACCCAATATCTAAAGTACAATATGAATCAACTGAAAAAATAAAATATCAATTTTGTCAGCAATGTAAAATAAACTGCAGGTAAATATGAACAACCCTGTTAAACCTAAACCCAATTAGTAGTCAAGTAGAATTACTTGTTCACAAGGGAAAGTAATCGTATGCAGTTTTTTAGTCTCCACGTCTTTTGTGCATTTCTGCATTAGGATTTCAGGAAAATTTTCTGTGTCACCACCACCGCAGTCAAATATTATAACAGGAAGCTAGAATGTCTCCTAAAATCGGCTGTTTGCCAAACCGGAGACGCTCCCCTCATGCTACACGCCCTCAGCAGACGTTTTCCTTATGAGCCACACTGCACCCTCAACACTATGTTCACAAAGTTGAACACAACATACATCAGAACATCTCCCTCTAAACGACCCTCCCCAGTCTCCAAGCGAGTAACTCTGGGGACTTTGTACCAGACAGACAACCCCCAAAATCCAAATGTGATGCCAGTCACCATATTTACAAAAGCTGCCAAGATATTTCCAAACAGCTTTCGTAAGTTGCATTCAGTTGTACAATAGTTTAAATCCCTGACTTCCTGTTGAAATAATTATGCTCATATGGTTTTTAAAATAAAAAAAACACATTCCCTGTATCCATGGCGATGAGTTTAACTTATTGTTGAAGGAGATTTTGACATTTTCCGGAAAAACTTGCGCCAATCACGTTAAACAAATCTCTGAAGAACACTCAATATGCACATCATGTCCACAGGATATACATCATTTGTCTTGCAGATCTTGTGCAGCTCTACAGGGAAACTCATCCTCTTTCATAAAGGGGAACTTGAATGTTTTAATCCAGCATCTGGTTTCCATTAGCATTCCATGGTACACCGAACTGAACTGGACGGTGGGGTGCGATTGCTCACTGCCTTTTTGGTGTAACAAAAAAAATGTGTCACTAAAACAGCTCTCTTAAAACACAACATACCTCAGGAATACCTTACTTATTTTTTTGCTTGATCATGAAAAATAATGAAACTCAAAAGAGGGACAGAGTTTTTGTCCATTCTTAGAACCAGTTCAGTGTATCCGTGGTTCAAAGGTCAGATTTCACCCCAGCATACGGGACGATATGTGGTGTTGAAATGTTAAGATGGCACTGAGCGTAGATCCATTCTCATCAACTATATATAGAGAGAGTGGCCAGGAGTCTAGCTACTTGTCCAGATGTAACTGTTATGACCAAAACACCTGAAGTAAGATGTAAAAACTGTCACACATCAGGAAAAAAAATGAGGCTAAGTTGCATGATTTTGCATTTGAATTAAAGTATTAAAACAGGACAGGTTCATGCTCAGTACTTTTGTGTCTTCAGTCTGGTTCTGCATACAATGTGTTCAAAGCCGATTGCTGGAAAACATCTGCCATTAATTTTCATAATGAACAGCAAAGCAACACTCAAAGCAGTCACTGTGAAGGAAAATGTAATGATCTACATCATTGGAGTACTTAGTGAACGTGTGCAACAGAATAGTTTGTGTAAATATCAGTGTAACATTTAAATGGTCATTCTTTACACATTAATTTGAGAACCCTTCATTAATTTCAGTGGCATCTTTATGCTTGGAGACACATTTTTATTAGCATGTTTGTTAAGTGGGGCAGCACAGTGCTGCCTCAGAGCATCTGGACTGGTTGGGTGTGGGTTAGAATCCAGCTCAGACTGTGTAGAGCTTGCATGAGAAAAGGAGAGATTAAAGTGTGTTGCCACCCTGCTATGAACTGGAATCCCATCCAGGGTGTAGTTTATAGCCTGGTACCCAGTGATTCTGAGATGGGCTCCAGTCTGCCGCACCCTTGATGAGGATAAGCGGTTAACGATAATGGATGGGTGGATATTTATTAGGTGTCACCTTTTATGCATATTTTAGCATTTGCCACCATATTAAAAAATTAAACTCAGCCCTGCTATTACGTCCTCTCTACGCAATGAGAAAACAATAGCTGTCTCTTTAATTAACCAAAAGCCTCTTGTTTGTACCCTAAAATATGTCCTCGGGATAAAATCTCATCAGTTATTTGGCATAATAATTTAAATGAGATGAAAAGGTATTTATGGACAAAATGGCTTGTTTCAATACTGCCTTAAATTTGTGAAGAACACGTCTTGGGACGTATTATGATAAAGAAAGGATATAAAGCGGACAGATAAGTTATGACAGGAAATTTGTATCTCCTGGGATCTACATAACTGAAAAGGACCACAAGCTATTTGCACAAGTTTTTCCAAATGTTTCTACCAGATGACTGGATATAAAACTAGAATCTATGTATTCACACACCTAATATAAAGGCTGGTTCGTATCTGCAAGTATAACACTTTAAATTCTTTCTACTGATATTTTCAGAAAAGGATTCAAAAATACCATGTGCTGTAGCATTGACTCCATTGCTGATAAAGTGGTTAAATTATTTACAAAACATCACTGAAGTGTTCGATACACGTGCTCTTACAAAGAAAATCAATTCATTCTCAAGAAACCCCTGTCCTGGTTACGGTCATGGTGGTCAAGAGCCTATCCTGGAATCACTGGGCAGTAGACTGGGAGACTTGTACCCTGGATGGGATGCCAGTCTATGACAGTTATAAAGAATAACTATATCAAATATAGGAGGATTTCTGAAAGTACCAGAGAGTTCATCTATTTCAGCTTTTCAGTCAGTAATTTTGTTGGGTCAGATGTGACCCTCTGCACCACTGAACTGAAATAACTTTTGATAATCAGACCCGTACGCTTATGTAACCCTCTCACTGGATCCTCAAAGCTCAGCCACTCCTCACAATTAACTTGATTTGTATGACAAAATACAGAGGGCATCTTGTTCTCAAAGAGAAGGCTGTACTATTATGACTATGCCACTTCTTCCCAGAATGCAGCAGGCCACTGTGAACAGGGGTGCTCTGGGTCTTACCTGGGGGCAGTCCTTGATGTAGTGTCCCTTGTTGAAGCACAGATGGCACAGGTAGTTGGGCGGGGGCCTTTTGCTTGGCTTCCGTGGCTCAGAAGACAGGGAAAGATCGGAGAAGTGGTCGGTCAGTGAGCTCAGTCCATCCACAATGTTGTTGAGGGAGCCGTAGGGGGAAGCACTTTTGTACAAGCTGTTGTTCAAGGCCTGCAAAGTATAGAACCAAAGCCACCTTAGCAGGTTTAACCCAATATACCATTCTACTGTAGAGCAGATTATGGAGAAAAGTAAAATGCACAACTCTCATGCTTCAGCTTTGAGGTATGCTGCTAAGGTACGACATTAACATGCTGAACATGGACAATAATGCACCTCAGCACACAGACACCCCAACCACTCCATACTGCCTTTCAAGAGTCCACACACAATTTTATAAGTCTGTAGGTTTTATTTTTTCATGTCCAGTGTGATGGAAAGAGCTCCCTCTGTCCCTCAGAACAAGTGAATCTCTTGGATCCACATCTTACTTGACATCTTAACTGTTCTACAACTTACATGACACCGCCTGCCACAATCATTTTCACCCATCTTGTCAAATCTGCAGGCAGCTACTCATGTATCAAGCACCAAAAGTGGTCACATTGGACAAACTGACTGTCTTTTGTGAATCACATATCTACATCTACAATACATCTGTTCATCTGTTGCAAAATGCACTTATTTACTCTGAGATGTATGTCACTTCATAGAAAACAATCTGCTAAATGAATAAATGTAAATGTGAGACTGCAACACAAAGAGCTTTTCCTATAGCCAACAGCCAATGACTGTACTAAGTCTTCTTACTGTACTATCCAAGCAAAGAAACTATTCCGTGGCCTAAAATTACAATGGAAACTTAATTGGGAACAGATATGAATATTTCCACACCCATTTAGACAAATTTCAAATATGAATTTATGTAGCAAGCAAAATCCTGCAGCATGATGTTTCTTGGCTTAGTTAAGCCTCTAAAAAAAAGGCCATGGCAATGGAGAGGGGGAGAAAAGTCTTGGATTTGCCCATCAGAACTCCACCCATGTGAGCCTGACTCTCAGCCATGGAGAAGAAAGATATCGTCCCCAATACCACACTGCAGTCCATGATAGACAGCCTGAATTTGCGCTGCAATCTCCTCACACAGCAAGGCAGAACGAGACATTATCATCCGTCTGCAGATGCCTTCGCATTTGGCCTGGAAAGAGCCAGCACTGATTTTCTCTTTAGTCCACAGGAAGAACAGGGCAGCTTTTCCATGCATCTTGTGGGCCTTTTTTCTCAGTTTTGGCCACACAATCAACACTATTATGTCAGCAGGGAGAGGCCTGCTGTTCCAGAGTGTGGGTAAGGCTGCAGTCAAAGTATTTACTTCAGCAGTGTTAAAAGTTGCCTGAGGGCTTAAGCCCCTTGTCTTTACTGTGTTAAACAGAAGTTAATTATCAACACTGTCTGCACTGATATATTCCTACCTTATTATATAGCAAAATCTAGTACTTCTTACATATACAAAAGAATATGTCAGCTAGAGTAAAATAGGATTAATAAAAGATTAATCTTTGAAGTGAGTATTTAAAGCATGTAAAATATGAAATAGCAGGTAGTGTTTAAAACCCCAAAGTGTCCAGAATGCCTACGGTGACATAATTTTAGGAAAAACGATATCATCCATTACACACACACAGATCTTGCAATATTAAATGATGCCTAGATTCCTCCATTTAATGTTTCTTTTCTTGTCTTAAAACTTGTTTTAAATAATGAATCACACAAGCTAAAAAGGCTTCAATTTTATATAAATTCAATTTCTTTAACTCATCCATCAGCTCCTCCATCATCATTTAATTCCTGTTTTGAGACTGTATAAAATCTCACACATTTCCTCAGGGCTTAAAACACTCCGGGTCCAAAAAAAATAAATCCCTGCAGTGCTCAGTGTTGTAAAGAGACGTTGCCGAGGAAGAGAACTCCGCCAGGAAGTGAACTCTGTCAGCTCACCACCCAGTCAGGAGGGGACACACATTCATGCGACCTACCACATTTGACACAGCCTCTGCTCACAGAGGGCCAGGACACCACCTACAGAGGAAGCTCCTTTTATCAGCATTTTACCACTGAAGTGCTTTCCAAATGCATACCGTAAACAGCAGAGACCAAATGACTGGAGCGACTTATTTCTGACTAATACCTAGTGTATTCCTCCATTTGAGAGCGACATACATTACACTGCACTAAACTACTTCCAGTTGTCCACCCATCCACACTGCACAGTAACGTAACACAAACAATATGCAGTTTGGAGTCACCGATTAACCTGATACATGTCTTTGGACTCTGAGAGGAAAACAGAGCCTCCAGATGAACTCCATGCAAAACTTACACAGACTGAAATGGATTCGAATCCACTGCAGAACCTACAGACCAGGAAAGGGAGGCAACAGCACTACCTGCTGCACCACTGTACCAGCCATAGCAGCTAGATCTCTAAATTCACACATCCTTTGTCCTTTGCTGAGAAGCACGACTCTGTCATAGCCAAACAAACGTGTTTTTTTCCTGTCTTGGCGTGCTGACAATGCTAAAAATGTCAGTTGATCTAAATACAAATTTGGTTGACATACTGAAATATAGTCAGAAGTGTATGTATGTGGTCTCTAAAATCCAAAAAAGAGCTGTGCAAAACTGCTTTCCAGTTGACATGTACACTTAGGAGGTTCTAGCACTAGATTACCGTAGTAATGACATGGCAAAATTTACAACAACATTTTGGGGTCTCCTTTTGAGTGCTCCTGTAGCCCATAACAATAATAAAGAAATAAGCTCAGTAGAAGTGGCTCCCAGGAAAATGGAGTAACTCCACTCCACAAATAGAGTCAGACTGAGCTGGAGTGCCACAAACCTATCCACTAAGGTTATAAAAGTCAGCGGGGGGCCCTTTCAGCCAGCCACTCCTTCACAGTTGCTCACTGACACTAAAGTACAGGTTTAACACAGAGGTCACCAGTGCCAAACTTAATTCCTTCTGGGCCGCCTGAGAGTTTTATCCCATTCCAAATCCTTTCATGAATTTGTCCAATTAGTACATTTACACTTTTGCGTTTCCTTGGGACACTGTGGAGGAGCGCACCGATTCTTGAGTAAAGGGACCATTTTTGACTGTTTACCACAGAGTAGTGGAGGAAAACTCTAAACAGAGATGGCCTTGAAAGATCTTATTCTGAAAAAAACTAACCCACTTTTCATAACACATCTTATGATTCAGCCACAAAGTTTTATAACGTGATCTGTGCGGGGGTGGGGGGTGCTCAAGGAACTTTTAATGGAACACCAAACAATTCCAAAAATTCAGAAGGAAAGCAGTCTTCAAACTGCTGTATTGAGTGAATACTACTGACAGCCTGGTTTCAGGAAAGCGTGCAGATTACTGCCAAAACATTTGGAGAAGAGCACACCCTCCGCGCAGCTCCATTCTTTTCAGGAACATTCAGCTATAATGAAACAGGCCTTTGGTTCATAAATAGACAACCTTAACTTCGGTTATATCAGTCTATGGATATAAACAGACCAGCAAACATGGATGTCATGCAGGTCTGTTACAGCAAAGACACATTATAAAATTTCTCCGTAAGTCACAATGGGTGCTGTGTTTGTTAATGGGTCAAAAAAAAAAAGATCAACACTGTCACAGATGCCAATATTCAGCTTCCACCCTTAAACTGTTACACTTGACTATAGAAGAACAAAATAGTGCAGATCATTTTGATAATAAGTCAGTAATGGGCATTAAAATGCCACCTCACTAAACACCGGTTGCAGACTTTGATCTGACATGAAAACATATAAACAAATTTTCTTATTAACATAAAAAGATCTTAGAAGCACACGGATAAAACACAATAAAGTCGTCTGTGTGTATTTCTGCAAGTATGGGACCATATAAAATCGTGTTCTAATTTGCAAACATATATAACCGACATGTTTACCTTTCATCCTGAAACTTTTTTTAATCATATTAAAGACTTTGTACTTTAAGAGTGGAGTTTACAGAAGGAAAACTTTATACAAAACATCCTGTGCACAAGGAATTTTTTACATTCCTATCTGTTTGTTCTAACTGAAAACATCTCAAGTTAAAGACGGCTATCCTACAACATAAATATTTTTCTAAAATGCGCAGACAGCTCATCCTAGAGTCCTAATGCAAGTTACTTTGATGAACTACAGACTCAAGCATATTTTCAAAAAAAACAAAATCTGTCACCAGGTTTAGTTTCATCATTGTAAGGCAATCCAAAAATGAGCAGCTCTCAAGCAACCTTTTTCTTTGCCATGGTTATGTTCATGGTACAAATTTACGCAGCAGCAGTATAAAGTTTCACAAAACATCAAGGCTTAATGGAGTGCAGTCACACTTGACATTTTTGTTACAATCTGCAGACAAAAAGCAGTCATTCAGCAACAGAAAATTCCTGCATGATCATCTGATATGTTTGCAGTGCAGATGACTGAGCTGCCAATTACAGAGGAACAGAACAAGACAACTGCGACTTGTCACTTAGTTAATATAAAGGGAAAAGTTGCTTTAAAAGTTTTAAAACTGGTAATAAGACAGCAATACACTCATCTGCAACACAAATTATATAAAAATTTGAAAAGAACCGTGCTAGCTATAGCTTTGAGATTGTATATTTACACACTGCTGCATTCTCACCTTTCAACAGCTGCAAGTATACTTGTGAATGGTGTTTTTTATCACTAGCATCCTATTTTTCTTTTATGATCGTTTAAAAGACTTTTCGATGACAAAACTGTGGTTTGGTTGTGGTTAAATTAATAAACTGAACTGGTTATCTACTGTAAAGCAGCAGATCCCTGGACATTAACCAGGGATAATGTACTGCAATTTTGTTTCATTATGATAAGTACCCAATTTACAGTTAAACTATAGAGGTTCCTGTCAGGAATTTTGGGCCTAGATGCAAGGCACCAGTCTGCCATACAGGCAAACCAACATTTTGGTCCTAAAGTTAGTCAACACTACAATTATGATCAAATGAAGAACAGAACATTTATATGTACACTTAAATTATAATATCTAAAGTATAACTAAAAATACCGGTTCTATGGCCTTTTCATTCTCTGTAAACGCGAACCTCAGGTCCGAAAATCACAGCTGATGGTTGTGTTTAAAATACATACTGATATTTTTATAACCTTTATAGAAATCACTTCCACAGCGGACCAGAAGCTCAACATGTTCGACCACAAGCAATGACAACTGCAGTAAAGGAGTGAAAGTCTGTGATTTTACTGCATCTCACACCACTTCGCCGCAACTTAGGCGTCACCTCTGTGTAAAAGAATTAAAGAAAAAGTCCAATTTGCACCATGAATATTCTCAAAATCGTGGCTGTCGCTAAAAAGTAAGTAGTATTAAAAATAGGGCTTATGTAAAATACAAAATATGTCGTAATAATTCAGAGGATAATCGCGGCCCTCAATGCAGTTTGCGGATAATAATAATAATAATAATAATAATAATAATAGATTAGAGACGAATGGGAATGGGGTGTGTGACCTCGTTTCTGTGCAGCTGGAAGAAGTTGTTGAGATAGCTGGAGTTGAGAGAGGAGCTGAGCTCGGCGGCGGCCGGCTTGGAGAAGCTCAGCTCCGGGTGCGAGGAGCCGGACTCGGGCCGGAAGGCGTCGAAGGCGCTTGTCTGGTGCGTGTCCTGCAGGGACAGATAGACCCAGTTGAGGAGCTGTGCGGGTTGGTACACGGACGCGCTCGTGTCTATTGCAGACATCAAGCTCATCTTTGGCGCTTATCGCTGCGCCCTGTTTCCTCCACCGCTTCTTCTTCTTCTTCTCGCTGCTTCTGAGCTCCGCAAGTTCACTTTGTGCTCCGAGTTCCTCGCTCTCCCCCGCCCAAAGTGTACGACTCTTCCTTATGTTTCTCTTTCTTGTTCTTGTTCTTCTTCTTCTTGTTCTTCTTCTTCACCGCACGGCCCCTTGCGGCACCTCGGGAGTCATATCTTTGCGCTGTCAGTGTGAAAAGTCCGCAATCTGCCTTTATTTGCGCTCAGGGAGCTCATTGCATATGCAGTGCGGGCGGGAGCGCGCACGGGAGCGCGCACGGGAGCGCCGCGCTGCACTGCGCTGCTGAGGCCCGCCGATCGGCCCCCTCCCCAGGCGGCGCGTAACTGGACACCTCGTCCAATATGGAACGCGGAGCTTCCCCACCTCGGCCAGGGGCCTCCTACAAACCGCATCTTCTGTCAATACATTTTAATCCTAAATCGTTTCGTTTTCACATTTTGCAAGGAGAAAGGGCGTGAAAGCAGGTGATTGACAGAGAGAAATTAAACTAGTTTACAAACCCCATTTTATACGAAGCAAATAACCTTAATATAAGTAAAGACTTTAACACTTTCATAGATATAATACTCAGTAGTCGACCGTGTAACATGAGGGACACATATTGAACATTGGCGAGATTACAAAACAAAAAAATATATACAAACTGGTTTAGACTACAGATTAATACAATACTTAGTTAACAATACATTTACAAAAGTGTTCGTTTATTTTTCAATTACCCAGTACCGTAAACAATAATACTGAACTAAATGAAAACACATTCGAACAATTACAGATAGATCGATAAATAAACAGATGCATTGATTAATTGGTTGAATGACAGCGAAAACTATGAATGAACATCGAAGTTCCTTCATATGAGGAATTCTCTTTTGCCAGATGAAGTTAACATTTGATGTGTATAACAGCTCATAGGACCTCTGTGTACATTTTTTGGACCGTGGACCTGGACATGGACACTTGATCACTTTGGGAATCAGTGTATTTGTTGTGCCTGTGTGACCCTGCGATAGACCAGCGACCCAGCAGGGTGCACACCCTCCTCACCTTATGCCCCATGATTCTGGGATAGGTTCTGGACCACCATGAGCCAGACCAAGACAGCTGACAGACAGATGGAAGATAGATGTACCTTTTATTTCTCTCTGAAGCTTTTTTTTAACAAAAAAAACAAATGAGAACATTCAGGGGTGAATGTCCAGAATAAAATGGTGGAAAATATATATATCTCTCTCTCTTGGGATCTCCAAAGACTGGCAAACACTATAAAATTAACAGACACACATAGGAACCCCATACATTTTAAATACACTTTAGACCTAGCTTTACCCCTTACTTTGAATTATCAGTGTATAGTGTTGTACATTTTAATATTTCCATGTGGTAGAAACATTGATATAGAGTTGCTGTTGCTCCTATTATACTATGATAAGATCTTGAAAACTGTTAGTTTGTACCAGTGTAAAATAACATGAATAAACATGACATGGAGCTCTGGAATAGGAGATGTGATCTGATGAGTTTTACTGATTAACCAGGGAAAGAGAAACAAATGGTATTGTTTATTCAAGGAGGTGAGATTCCCAGGCTTTGGTCTGCTTTTCATCCCTCTGTTTCTTTGGGATCTCAACTAAACGTATTTGCTCTTTCCAGCTCCAGTGGATGGTATCCACTGTCAACTTGGTTTTCCACTTCTGAGCCAATGTGTGTTTTGCAGTAGGTGTGGTGGTGGGCAGCAGGTTGTGTCTTGGTTAGAACCGTCATCTTGTGGTCTGATGAGCAGCATACGAATCCCTGTTACCACTGCAAAACTCTTAATCAAAGTAGTTACAGGTACAGACACAGTAGAAATACCCTGGTACACAAATGGGTAAGTCATTGTTACTTGGGTTGGGTAGCTTGTAGCTTGGGTTACAACATCAACATTGTAAGCTGCCTAGGTAATATCATTAACTAAATAAAGAAATAATATGTGGACACAAAACAGTGATTTTATTCCGACCGTTAGCATTCAAAACTCATCTAATTTTACTGTATTTTTTTCTATTTGAAGTTATCTTTTTGTATAGCAGACAGGTGTACTCAGTAGAAGGCAGAATTGGAACATGTCAATGCTGCAGTATAAATATATATATAGTGTATGTGTGTATATAGATATTATAAATCCATATGGATAACATGGATCTCACACACACACACACACACACACACACACACATACAGACATCATGGAGCTACACACACACACACACACACACACACACACACACACACACACACACACACACCTCCAGTCAGTACCAAATAATACTGGTTTCATTAAACCCAGCAGACGTAACTAATCTATTATAGAGTCACACTCACAGTGGATGCCACTGCGAACTTTGAAAATTCCCCCACACTCCACTGTTGTTACTTGTAAGCATGAAAAACCAGCCTCGTATTTGTTCGTAACTCGGTAAAGGATATGAAATAATTTCACTTGTATGTGTGACTCAAAGACTTTTAAATCAGGGGTTTCCTGAATTCCAAACTTGCCCTACCACTGTGCATTTTTAAAGAAAAAGATTCCTCCATAAACTGTAGATTATGTGAAATTGAGCCTTTACTGAAGGCTTTATGTTTGATTTTATGTCTGTTTTGGAAAACCAATTCAGCTGAAAGTAAAAAATTGAAACATATCAATGCTGGAAAACAAGATAGCTTGCTGACACTCTAATTATCAAATAAATCCATTAAACTATGAGTTCACACATAAAATATTTAAATACAGTAAAACAGGGCCAGTTGTTTGATTTTTCTTAAACTGCGTAAATAAACATTGAATTGACTTGGTCACTTTTTGAAAATGTTGGTAGAGTAAAACAGATGTTCACATATAATAGCAAAACAATGCAAATGTCAACAAGCTTGTGCCTTTTCAGTTTATTTCCTCTGGACCTTTTATTGGATAGGAAAGCATAGGAAAACTCAGTGGTTACACTAAATGTTTAATTTTATGGGATTAAACTTCCTGAGATTTCATTTGTAACATCTGAGACATCACAGCAAATAAATCATATTTAAATTAGTACAATTCTAGTTGTACTGGGTGAGTAACAATCATGTCTGCATATACATCTTACAGTGGTATAGTTGTCAGATAGTATTACCAGTGGCTTTGGCTGGAGATCTGATGCTTACTGATGACCATCCTGGGTGATGTCACTGAACTCAGTCCCCCTGAAAGTCTTTATGGGACCCATTTTACACTAATGTTGGTTGGGGCATCTCACGGAGCTACAGAGGCCTTGAAAACCAACACTACTGAAATTATAAATCCATACACATTCCAGTTGATGGACCAGAGTGGGCTCATAATTTAGCAGTAACAGTTTTAACAAACTTGTATATGTCCATGTTCCCAGATGACCACTTTCACTGCTCACTACTCAAAACTATGTCTCTAAAAAATAAGCTATTTTAAACAGTCTTGATGCTCATTGGGATATATTTACTTTCCACTTCCCTACATCTTGCGTCACTCAAAAATATTAACAATATGATCATTGCTGACAAATAATACATGTAAATGCAGTTTATGGTACTAACTATGTTGTACTACAGTCATGATCATAAATCAATGTCCTTCCTTTCAATTTTAGACTTTCACCCTCCAAAATTATCAAAAAAATCCATATGGGTAACATGTTAAATACCATTAGAGCACTGATTTTCTTATATAGATCATTACCTCAGAGAAAACATGTTTTAATCATTTCTTGTAGCTCAGTAATTCAAACAGATGCCATTTTTTATAATGAAAAGTCCATATAGTGGTCGACTTTTATATAGTTAAATTTGATTTAAATACATTCTCACATTGTTAATTTTATTTGATAACACAGATTTTCAGAAAACAAAGAAGACTAAGTACACTGTTCATACATGTTTGAAGGCCTTTTAACAATTCAAGTATTATGATCCATAAAATGCAATCTACTTTTCAAAATAGGGTTCACATGTATATTTGTTTATTTAGCTGGCCTTTTTCTTACAA
Organism: Arapaima gigas; assembly: GCA_900497675.1. Lineage (NCBI taxonomy): Eukaryota > Metazoa > Chordata > Actinopteri > Osteoglossiformes > Osteoglossidae > Arapaima > Arapaima gigas. The sequence goes on along the minus strand of UFQX01000127.1, from coordinate 6,311 downwards.
TTAAGCTGTTCAAAATGATTTACCCATTTATACAGCTGGGTAATTTTTACTGGAGCAATTCAGGCTAAGTACTTTGCTCAGGGGTACTACAGCAGGAGGTGGGTCCTTAAAGTAAAAGGTGGCAGCTTTAAATACATCACTACCTGTGCCCCATAGTTGGTCTCTACTTTATTATTATTTACTAGCTATTATTTTAGATGATGACTTTGTTCAAGGCCATTTGCAATGTTATATTTGCATACCGAGCTACTTAAAATGATTTACACATTTCTACAGCTGGGCAGCTTCTACTGCAGCAGCTGTGTTATGACTAACGGCTTACAAGTGCAGGCAGCTGTACTGCCGCTGCGAACCAGGCGGTGGCACAATTGAATATTTTAGGTGAAATCGCTTGAAAACGCCGCTAAACCGAATACATGCGGCACAAACAACACGTCTCAGAAATTTAATTTGAAGTGACTGTAATACAAATTATAACCATATGAATAATAAATTGTTCAATAAAAGTATACGTTTACAAATTCTTACATTTTTAGTAGAGATGTTCACTTTTGTGTGAATGTGTAACATTGTTTATTGCAATTGCCAGAAAGTAAACAAATTAACGAACAGACAATGTGACGTGAAAAGATGCTGAACATATGTTGTAGTGACCGTAATACAAATGACAAATTCTTTGTGATACGTGAAGCAAGTGTGTAACTGTTTTAAAAACACACTTTCACAAGTATTGACATGTTGAATACAAAATACTCACTTTTTGTGAATGTGTAACAAGTTGTTTATTGCGATTGGCATAAAGTAAACAAATTAATGAACAGACAAGTAAAGACAAATAACCCCAGACATAAAAAAAATTCTGAATATATACTGAACAAAAATATAAACACTTTTGGTGTTACTCCCATATTGCAGAAGTTTAATGAAAAAAAATCTGGATATCCTCCTCCAGCAGGTGGCTATCCACCACAGCCTGGCAGCTACCCTCCCCAGGCCGGAGGCTACCCCGCACCAGGAGGAGGCTATCCGTCCATGCCTCCTGCAGGTCAGTCTCAGGTGCTCTACCTGTCCATACAGCAGAGTTAATGCAACCCATTTGTCTTCCTTGGGTGAATTTACATTATCAGCACATCAAAATGTTTGTTTAGTTTGTAAATCAGTAAGACATGAATTACAATTTTTTTTTTTCCACATTTATCACTACTTGGCTTGTGTATTCATATGACAGTATGGGAAGTTGGAAGGTCTTGTCGGGAGTAACCTCCATATTTGCGTAACAAAGTGGTAAAATTGGATGTCTAGTTGGATGTAAGTCACTGCACTCCACTGTGAAGTTGCCATACATGACAGTACATTAATATACAATTCTATTTTTAACATCTACAGGCAAGTACAAGCATGTAGAAAGACATGCTAATATTTCCATGTTGTGTTGCAGTGTAAAGGGTGTTTAATGTTTTCATGAAGTAATATATTTATACATTTATTATATTTATGACCTAGAAAAGTTTTCCTTTTTGTATTAGTCATCATTTTGCTAAATGCAAAAAACAAAAAAAAAAAATGTTCCTCTTAGTCATTTTATTCAAATTCCAATCTAAATATTCTTTTAGGGGTTTTAGAACACAATTTTATTTCTAAATAAACTATTTTTACACAGTTACTTTATAATTCACATACCAATTGTGAGAAAAAGTTAGTGATCCCATTGGAAGTATTTGGATTTCTGCATGAATGCCTTATAAAATGTGATCTAGTCTTCATCTGTCTCATGCTTGTAAACATGCATACATACAGTCTTATTTAACAAACAACATACAGTGTTTTATATTAGCATATGTTTATTGAACAAATGGTATGATTAGAGAATTTCTGCCAGTGTATATTTTTTTTTGTGGTATAAGCTAATTTGTGTGTAATTTTTTTTTTTTTTTTTTTTTTTTTGTAATTTCTTTTTAGGAGGCAGTGCTGGCTGGGGAGGAGGTGCTGGCTTTGGAATGGTAAACGCTGTTAACTTTCCTGTTTGAAGATCAGTGAATTTAAACCAGAGTTTATTTACTGTGCAGTGTTTGGAATCTGCTGATAGTTTCTTAGTGATGTTAATATAGTCATTTTTCATTATGTGGTGTTTTGAATGTTGTACAGTAACAGAGAAGTTTGTGTTACTGCATATAAATCAGCGTAGATGAACAGAAATACTTTAACAGGTTAGGTACACTATACATTTTTTATGCTTCAGTTTTTGTTTCTGGGCCACAAAGATTATGGGTAATTGTATGGTTACGCCCCTTATTGGCTTGCAAAGTTTAAGGGTGTGGTTGCCAGTTGTAGTGCTCAGCATCATTTAAATACTTACACGTTTCTAGTACAACCTGTTTGGACCTCATGCTATTTCCTCCAGCTATTCTAAAGCACCAAGAATTACCCTTGTACTGCATGTTCTCTGTAGGCATACAAAAAGCGCATGACTTTCAAATTTTATTAAATTAAGAAATTTAAAGTTTTTTTTTAATTTTTAATTTATTAATAATGTCAGCACCTTGAATGAGCAGCATGATCACTGTACAGGTGCTCTTATTATGGGGACAACGCCACCATAAAATATGGAGTTTTTGTTGAGCAGCACAATGCGGCACATAAATCAAGTTTTACTGGACTGTGCCTTTGGAATGCTGGCTGCAGGGATGTTCACCAGAGCTGTTGCTAGAGTCATAAATGTCTGTTTCTCTACCATAAGCTGCCTCCAGTGCCGTTTCAGTGCTATGAACAGAGTGGCCTGTGGTGGTGGGATTTTTGCGATAGTCAGGCGTATCTATGGACAACAAAGTGCATTTCACCCCTAGCAATTTGGGAAATCTGTTCTATGAACCATCTTGTTTTTCAGGGTATCTGTAACCCAGAGAAATTAATAAATCACTGTCAGTTGCTGGTTTTACATTTATTGATTTATTTCCTATAGCATCTTTGTTGTTGATATTTTTGTTGAGTGTATTTTGTAATAACTGTAACATGAATTAGAAATTCTTTGATACTTAAAGCAAGTTTGTAACTGTAAACATAATTTTCCAAATATGGACATGGACGTTTTGAATAGAAGATTTTTTTGACAACGTATAACTTAAATTGTTTATTGTAATTGGCAGAAAGTAAATAAATTAATGAACAAAGACTCAAACCAAGTCAGAATTCTGTACTTTGGAAACTACACAATTTTCTACTTCCTGATTAAAAGGCATCACAAGATGATGAATAATGAATGTTACACAGCTGTGATCCTCCCAGATCTGCTGAAATGAGTCATTGCTCTTCATCCACAGCAGGAATGTAAGCTTTTCTCTGCTGTAAGATCACTGTCGTTTTTCTAGGTGGTGATTGAATGGAGAATCTTTGAAGTCCCAAATACGAAATTCATATGCTTTAATTTACCTAAAACCTGGAACAATTAAATCTGATGAGAAAAAGACAAGCACATATATAATGTGCTTTCCTACATCTGAACTTCCACAATATTAGAGGTTCAACTGATGTCACCCTTAGAAAAGGGAATTCAAATCGTCATCATGTAGGAGTAAATAACATCCATATACAGTGTATAACTCCCAGTCTTTACAATGGACAAATCCCATACAGCGTACCAGTGTGTAACTTCCAGTCTTTAGTTATGTTTGAATCAAACAGCGGGCCTCAAAGACCCAATTTTCTGTAGGACTAAGAGGCATTACCCCAGTGATCCTACATACCAGTGTGACATTTTCTGTTAGTTGAATAAGAATGCATGAATACACTTACATAATACATGGCATTTTTAAAGCTGGAAATTTTGCACATGGTCTTTAATGGAATAAACAGAAAGGAGTGGCTTATTGTTGTAGACACATATTTACTATAGCCGGAAGTGTAGTGAGATGAACTAAATTGCTGTTAATTATTTAATAATATTCACCGTGAATCTCTCATATTGTGAGTACTTTACATACTAAATCGTTTATGAAAGCTAGAACATTTATATTTTTTCATTATTTTCATGATTGTTGGTTTGGGTGTAACGACTTTTCAGGAATAGGGGGCGGGGCAAAAAACTATTATAGATTTATTGATATGGTGTGCATGTGATATGAAATATCAACCAGATGTCAGAATCAAGTATCGACAAGTTCACTGTGTGTATATAGGAGAGCGTGTAAGAAAATGCCATATTAGATGTTTTAAAGATATTTTAAGAGCCGCGTTTTAATCGCGTCTGATGTCTCTCGGCACGAAATGGAAACACAAAGGAGACCCACCCACCATTAGATAAATTCCTGCTTCCCTTCCTGGATCTGCTGTCGCCCGGAACGGTCTTTCTGCACGGTACGTAGCTCGACCTCTTGCTTCTCTCTAGACACATCTACTCATAACATCCCGTTTGATTTTTACGCACAAGAAAAACATGGTTTGTGTGCACTTTTGTAAAAAAATTTCTCCTTTCGTTAGGAATGAGCGATTTCCTGGTTATAAGCGACGAAGATATGTGTAGTAACAGCGTTAATAGCAGGCTTATTAACTTTATTTTTTTTAAAAAAAAGTTTATTTAATAAGCGTGACAGATGCATCGCCGTTGTGAGAAGACGTGCCGTCGCACTGCCGGTGTAACCGATCGGAGGCACGACGCGACTCACTGCCGACGGCCGCCATTTTATGGGCAGCAGCAGGAGCGTGAGGGCGAGCGCGAGCCAGTGGCCTCACACGGTGTCAATTTGTTTTCCACTCACTTTATCGCTGGCATTACAGTCACAGTTTGGCTTTTTTATTATTAACTATTTTTAATATTATAACACTAACGAGTTTGAAGTGCTACACAGAGGGAAGCATAACGGTGTTTGCTTGTTTAAAGGCAGGTACTGCATGCTAATATGTTGACGTTCACGCAGGTGTCCCTCGCCAAGCACTTAAACATAAATATACTCGTTGTATAAAAAAAGCCAAATTAAGTGGAAGACGTCTGTTACATATAATATTCTGTATATTTACTTTGCCGATAAAGCGATGGTGTGTTATTTATTCCCTGTCAGGAAATAGGCCGAGTTTAGGATTGAACAGTGATGACTCTGAGTTTCACTAGTATATGCCAAGACATACTGCGTTTTCTGAAAGGATATTGTAAATAACATTTATACAAAATGTAACATTTTATAACATTTTCGTAGTTATCGTTGCATATTTTTAGTGCAATATAATGTTTATGTTTCAAGTTCCACTGGTTTTTAAATTTAAAAAAATTGTACTAAATACTATACAATTAATTGATTATATTTCTTTTGCAGATAATGAGCTATCCAGGATACCCTCCTCAACCTGGTGGCTACCCCCAGCAGCCTGGTGGTTATCCCCCTCAATCTGGAGGATACTCCCAACAACCAGGACCTTACCCACCCCAGGGGGGTGGATATCCTCCTCCAGCAGGCGGCTACCCAAATCAACCCGGGGGCTACCCTCCACAGGCCGGAGGATACCCTCCCCAAGGTGGTGGTTATCCTCCTCAAGCAGGTGGCTACCCACCACAGCCTGGCGGCTTCCCTCCCCANGGTGTTACTCCCATATTGCAGAAGTTTAATGAAAAAAAATCTGGATATCCTCCTCCAGCAGGTGGCTATCCACCACAGCCTGGCAGCTACCCTCCCCAGGCCGGAGGCTACCCCGCACCAGGAGGAGGCTATCCGTCCATGCCTCCTGCAGGTCAGTCTCAGGTGCTCTACCTGTCCATACAGGGGAGTTAATGCAACCCATTTGTCTTCCTTGGGTGAATTTACATTATCAGCACATCAAAATGTTTGTTTAGTTTGTAAATCAGTATACTGTAAGACATGAATTACAATTTTTTTTTTTCCACATTTATCACTACTTGGCTTGTGTATTCATATGACAGTATGGGAAGTTGGAAGGTCTTGTCGGGAGTAACCTCCATATTTGCGTAACAAAGTGGTAAAACTGGATGGTCTAGTTGGATGTAAGTCACTGCACTCCACTGTGAAGTTGCCATACATGACAGTACATTAATATAAAGTTCCATTTTTAACATCTACAGGCAAGTACAAGCATGTAGAAAGACATGCTAATATTTCCATGTTGTGTTGCAGTGTAAAGGGTGTTTAATGTTTTCATGAAGTAATATATTTGTACATTTATTATATTTATGACCTGGAAAAGTTTTCCTTTTTGTATTAGTCATCATTTTGCTAAATGCAAAAAACAAAAAAAAAAAATGTTCTTCTTAGTCATTTTATTCAAATTCCAATCTAAATATTCTTTTAGGGGTTTTAGAACACAATTTT